>VWYP01013812.1:198843-355255 GCA_013400435.1 Pycnonotus jocosus | reverse complement strand
AGAGATCAATAACGCTAGGCTCCAGGGCCCCTCACCCTGGCCACTCTAACCCTGACCCTAACCCTAACCCTAACCCTAGTAATCCTATCCCTAACCCTAGTAGCCCTCGAGAGCCTTGTAACCCTAGGCCCCAATGCCCCTGAGCCTGGCCTCAGTAACCCCATCTGCCTCTGAGCGACCAATAACCCTCGGCCCCGGGGCTACTCAGCCTGGCTGGCCTAACCCTAGCCTCCCCCAAGCGCCTTGTAACTCTGGGGCGCGGCACCCCTGAACCAGGTCCCACTAACTCTAGCCGCCCCTGTTTATTCTTTTCTGCCTTAGTGCTTGGCTGACTGGAAGCTTTCCCGTTTCAGGCTTAGCAAAAACTTCCTAGTCAAATGAACTTCATCCAAAACAACCCAGTCAGCTTTAACAGCCACAAAATTTCTTTAATGTCTCTATAGCCATTAAAGGCATTATTGTTTGTAAGAAATGTAACTAAACTTCAGCATATTTTAACTACACTTTTCAATATGTTATTATTTTGTTTGAAGTCCTTGTAACTCTGGGCAGTGCTGAAAACAATTCTTATTGACCCAAAGGTAATATGTAGTACCTGATCATTAAAATATGAGCAGCAACTAAAAGGTTGCCTACAAGATTGAATGGGGAATAAAACATAGATTTCATTTTAGTTAGCTCATGGTTTTAGTTACGATTTTTATAAAAGTCTTTTCAAATAGGAAATTTATTGCTTGAATAATATTACTACATATTAGGTTTATTTTTAAAAAAGGAAAAACTGTTTACTTTTTAATATACGTCACAAAATACATCATCAGGTAACAGCACTGTGTTTATTTGCCCTTCATATCCTGCTTTGCTGCTTCTACTTTTCACTAGCAATGTCTTATAACCAATTGGAGTTTTTTTCAACTCCTTTATAAACAGATAAGAAAACATACTCACATTTTGAACTTCCTGGCAATAAGTTTTGTAAGAAAACTAAGTTTGATTGGCCCATTTCAGGAACACATTATAAATCAGATAATCTGTCTTGGTTCCATGTGCAGGCTAGGGGTTCTCTCTAAAATGTGTTATTTGTTGCATAACAGAATTATAAGCAGCTGTCTGAAAAGGCTTTGGAGTTCAATTTATTCAAGTTTTCCTTGCAGATTTGACTTTGGAAATGAAGGACCCTGGCTGGGAAAGCCCACTGAAATTCAGAGGGCTGAAAACAAAAATCTTTGAGTTCTCTGAAACAGTTCTCTGTTTTCTCAACCATAACAGCGTGATACTATTAAGCAGTGTCTTTGATCTGCAATAAGCATATCTAATTTGAATTCACTTGAAATTACTACTAGTATCAGCTAAGCCTTTGTGCATCTTCCAGATTGCAGGAATATTATAATATAAAGAATAACTTCAGCCCAATCAGGAATATTTGAATCATATGCTTTTTCTCTTCGGCTAATGTCATGTGCTGCAAATGACAGCATCTCAGGACCAACACTAAACCAAAAATGAAATTTGTCATTCACTCACCTGTTCTAGGAAAGAAAAACCAAACCAGTTTTAAGGACCCTATCTCCCATGGTAAGAAATTTGCATAAAGCAAAATATTATATCATTAAAGTTTCCTCTGGAGGAAATTACTCAAATGTAGTTTTTCTTGAACATTTGCATAAAAGTATTACTGTATAATGAATATTACCTTACACAATACTCCCAGACTATCAGGATTCCTTCAGGATAGTCATGCATCTTAGTAAATGACATGGAAGAAAAAAGAAGCAACTGATAGAAATTTCCATACCTTTCTACTATTTTATCATATAATTTTAAAAATTCTTTCAGATATGTACCACATTTTTCTGTCAAAATAAGTAACTCTTAAATATTAACAGGCAATGTTTATTTTCTGCTGTCTCTTTTCTTTTTCCAGTAAGGAGATTCTTACCGGGAACTTTGCATCTTTATCTTTCTGTGACCTGCCATAATCATCTCAGTCTTCTGTTTTCAAATAAATTCACTTCCATCAGTCACTGCATTAACGACCTGTTTCAAGCTTGCCCTTGAAAACAGCATTAACTGGCACTCATTTTTTAGAGACACACATTGCAATGTGGGGCCTGATCCAAAGCCTGTGCCTGGGTAACCAAGGTCTTCTCAAGCTCTCAAAAAGGTTTTGATTGGGTCCCAGACCTTTCACCTCTGTAAAAGCCAGTGCAGCACCAAAGCACAGCTCCTGTTAATATAGCCAGTACAGCTGTTACCACACAGAAAGCAATGCCAGAGAGGTGACTATGATGGAACAGCTCATGGAGGTCAGGAATGGAGAGGACTTTGTGTGTGCACCATCTTTACTTTCATGAGAAAATTAAGGATGAAGCTACAGCCACAAAGCTTTAGCTGTGGTCTTTGGACTTGACTGGGAAGTCAGCATTCAAAGAGCTCATCCAAACCCAGCAAGTCAAATATCACTGCAGAGTTTTCCTAAAAGTAAGTCCTTCCCGTTATTTATAATGCAGCAGCTTTATGTCACAGAGGATCTCCCTGCCTGTTGGCTTCTTTGGTGAGCAGAAGACCCCTGCAGTCAGACCTTCTGACAGGGAAGCAGGAGCAGTGTTCCCAAGATCAACCAGTATTCCTATTCTGAAGTGTACCCTGGGAGCAGGCAATCTTTTCTTACATGGCAGAAGAATATTTGAGATATTACATGTTCAGTGTTGAAAGACATTCCAGACTGATGGGAATCCATGAAACATCACTCCTGAAATATTCTTAGTATAAAGTACAAAATTATAAGAAGGTTTTTTAAAGACCAATATTGTCCTGGATGGAAGTAAGGGATTCTGATTGTGAAAAGCTTTTATGCTCTGATGGAAAAAAAAAATCTGAATCTTCTTAGTTTCTTGAATATAATTTCATAAGAAAGATAAAAGAGGACTTTTTTATGCAACAAATTTTTATCCAAATACAACCATTTTTCAGTTCATTAGCTGGCTAACTGAGCATCAAGGAGCAGCCTCCCATATTCTGTATTATTCGGAATGGGATATATCAGAATTGAGAACTTCCTTTAAAAACACAGACAGAAGAATGGAAACTGGCAAGAAACAATGTCAAAGGAATTGTCAGAGGAATTGTGGCTTCAGTCTACTGTGGCATCAGGCTGGGCTGGAGGCTACATAGATGCATTGAAAAATCACTGCTAGCTGACTAACAAGCCATGGATCTTCAGAAGGACACAGGAGGACTCAAGATTTTGTACCCTAGAGAGAAAACTTAGTGATGGTAAATTTTTTAGAGAATTCATGATAGAAAAAGAGAATAAGCTCTTTTCTGTAGAAAACTTGTAATAATTTTACTCTCTCTTCTGACCTTTTATCATTTTAATTTTTAAGGCACTTTTAACACAACAATGTTACAAGTTATTTCTGCAAGGTATGTGGGTGGTAGAGGAGAGGGGTAGACTAAGTTTTGGTACCTAAGTTCTGATCGTGGTCTGAGCTGATTTAAGATTTCCTACTTATAAATAGTAGAGTTTTCAATTTATTTGATGAGGGAATCCATGCTCAGACATTTTATATTCTTAATTTCCCCAAAAAGTTCCTTTTGCATTTCTTTAAATTATTTTTCTTTCACTGTGATAAGTCACATGATCCCCTAGAAATAGAGAGTCCCTTTTCTAGACCTGATCAAAGCCCTTCCAACAGCAGCTGCTGTGTTTGAACACAGAAAAGGTTTATAACTATACTTCCAGTGTTATTCCTCTTCTAAGACTCCATGGAAACAGGAGTCTTTTTCTATCTAGTGACTATGCAGCATAAAGATAGCAAAAGGAGAAAAAAATACTGGGGTGACGTATAATGCCCTTTCCTGTTGCTGTCAAGAGTCCCCAGGAAAAAAATTCTAAGCAGCATATTCCACATATTTTGTGGTGTAGGCACCAGTGACTGGAGCTAACCAAATTTTCAGTGGATTTGTCTTTACTATGATGGTGGCAGGATTTTGGGGAGAGCTCATTGCTCCTTTTCAGCACAGTGAAAATATGCCTTCACAGCAAGGTCTCTTCTTCACCATACAGTCCCCAAAAGACATTTCCTCAGACAAAATCCTCTGCTTTACTCAGAAGATTTGTTTCACCATAGAAATATAGTCATCAGTAAGATGGAGACCATGAAATAGCATTCCCAATAATGAGGCACATAAAGTAATAGAAAGAAATGGGAATCATGGGGGTTTTTTTCCTAGATATCAGTCTTGACAAAGTGTACCTTTTTAAAAATTTTTTGACAGAATAGGAATAGTGAGAAATACAAAATAAAGTCTGCTGCCTGACTGGTGTTTTAGAAAGGCAGCAACAGGTGAATAAATTCAGTACCAGGGATGTGCAAATTGAGTTCAGTCTGGAGACTAGCATACACCAGTCACCTATTAACCATGGTGCTCCTCTCCTAGTGAGAGTACAGACTGGCACAAATCACAGGAACATGAAAAAGGTCTGTGAGTAAGTGTGCAGTAAAGTTAAAGGCCTTTTCCTGGTTAAATGCAGAATCAGGGTATAATTTGGTACAAACCTAATTTATGGCATTTTAATTTATAGCACCTTAATCTGATTCTATTTCTCTGTACTTAGAAGCTGCTCAAAGCTTTTTTTCCAGACAGACAGGAGCTGCAGCACAGGAAAGAAGTCTGAGGCACATCAGGATATGGAGCTGGATGAAGTATGGAGCTGGTTGAAGAGTCAACAGTGCCAGGTTTGTGGTAGTGTAATTCTCATAGAAGCCAACACCAACCCTCTGCCATCTCCTTTCCCTCGTATTGAATCCTAGCAGTCCTGGAGGGATCCTTGACTGCATTCAGTCCCTCTTTCCTGTCACTTGTTTGCAGGCTCCAGCTTCATCACAGCAGTGCCCTTGCTGTGGCACCCAACAGCTATAACTTCTCATTATCAGTAAGAATATTTGGGAAGAATAATAATTAGTTTTTAAGTTCTGTTACAATGTGTAATCAAAGTGTAAATGGTCCATTCCATTCCCCTGACCCCCCTATCCCAACCCCTTGGTGGTATCACCCTGTCTTGTCAATCACCCTGGTTGACCCTCTCCTATTGGCAAGACGCCAGGGTGCCACCCTTCCCCCTTATAGTGTAAAATACCCNAAAGTTCCATTGAAACAAACAGAATAAATGCTTTGCCAGAACTTCTTCTTTAAAAAGATTTAAAAATTAATAAAAGAAATCAAGGACTTTAAGGAGACCTGGGTAGAGTGAATGTACATATATTTTTTGTCTTCATTGCTCCTTCAAATAGTTAAATCTACAGCAACCAACCTTCTGCAGCATTATAAATTAAAAAAGAGGATGAGAATCCCCAGCTGCTGTTGTCAGCAAGACAAATCTACCTGTGCAATTGGAGACCTCTGTCATTTTTGCTAAAAATGACCTGCAGTATGTGCTCGATACAGATGTGGCTTGTGACACATGCAGCTGTGCTAAAAAGTCCTCCATTGCACATAGGGTTCCAATATTTGTCTGAAATTGGCAGTGGTTCAATTTCAGATGACGTCTCAGTCACTGAGGGTAGACTCTAAAGCAGATGAAGATTTCCAGCAAGCTTCAATAATACTAATGAAACTACTTAAGCTACACAGCAGAGGACCAGCATACTTGCACTGTACTTTACAAGATCATCTTTGCTTTGTGATAGTCCCTATAGGAAGATTTAATCAATTCCCTCTTCTTCGACTGCAGGACCTTTGCAAGAAATGCAGAGATATCTTTTTCATGGAAGTGAAGTTGAATTTAAGGAAACAAATAAATAGCGACATTTTCACCAAAAAGAGAAAAAAATTGAAGTGCATAGGCTTCCTATATTCAGAACAGAAGGCAATACCTCCTGTTCCTTCAACTTTTATTTCCTAACATGGAAATATATAGTATAGTTGTTTGCCCATAACAGTATACATATATGTTGTACATAAATAATGATTCTATGACGTCCCTGAGGAAGAAGGCACTGAAGGAAGAGATCTCTGAGGCAAGAAAGAAGCAATTCAATGAAATTCCCATTTAATTATCCTCTCTGCTGGAGTTCCTCACAAAACTCAGCCAAAGAAGTTCCTCCACCTTGAACGACTTTCATCTACCAGAAATATCAAAAATACCAATAGGCAGAAAAACAGCTATATGTGTAAGAGAGAATTAAAATTTAGTGGAGAAAGCCCCTTAACACTGCCGTGAGTCAGATTGTTGGCAACAAAAAATGTATAGAAATTTCAAACAAGAAATAAAATAAGAAATAAATCAAGATCTAGAAGGATCTTGATTCTTCAGAAAAAAAAAGTGACTTTTGCTTTCTAAACATTTTTATTCACTCTTCTCCCTGTTCCATCTAGTTTTTATCTGAGGCTTGTTGAATGTAGGACAACTGTATCTAATGAAAAATGTGAGTTATTACAAGATCTATTTGTTGGAAACATTATTTCTGCTTTTAGGTCAGAGACAAAATTCATTTTTTCTGATCCAGATGAGACTTATTTAATCAAAGAATTACTTATATATAATCCAGCAACTTTCCTGAAAGAGAGAGGTGATTTATTAGTAGGCCACTTTGCATAGAGTGGAGATTTTTCACCTGTAGGTAAAAGCTTTCCTTTAGTGTCTGCCTGAAAAGTAAATGTAGAGTTGCTCCTAAGACTTTTCCAGATACACTTCCATTTGCTAGCAGCCAGCATGAAGGCACTTTTGGGAAGGCACTGTTATGAACACTGATGTAGGCAACCTAGGCATACATAAAGGGTGTTTGGCTTTGTGGCTTTAACCTTTCGGTGCCCCATGGGGGTGTGAGGCTCAGCTGTGAAATCACCCAAGGCCCTCCACTTCAGCACCTGTGGTGAGATTTGTGTCAGAAAACAGCCAGAAACAAACTGCATGAGGCTGTTCCCTGCAGGGACAGCAGGAGCTCAACACCTACTGTGTGTGTGATCCAGGAGATGTGATGAGCTCAGGAGCAGCAGCCTGAGCCCTGCAGCAATCTCTGCAGCTGCTGCTCTCCTCGTGGCACCAGGACTAAAGTCTGTATTTCTTTATGCATGTGCATGTGCAGCAGCTCAACCTGGAGAGATATTTCCAGTCAAGGAATGTATTGGTGCTTATTAATCCCAATAGTGAAGAGAGAAATTAGAGAGAGATCTCAAACTAGGTATTACACATTCTGGTGAGTGCTTTGAGAAGGATAAAAATCATGGGCACAAATGTGACTTTTTCTTATGTGTGGCACAAGTGAGTCTGGAGAAAACTTACTGAATGAATCCCTGGGGGACTTATCAAAAGTACTTGTCCTAATCCATAAGCATATGCAAGGTATAAATTGTTGCCAATTCTTCTACTGCTTCATATGCACCCTGGAGCAAAAATGCAGATACAAAAAGCTGTTGGGCATTTTCAAGTTAAGTAGGAAATAAACAAGGTTTTTAAAGATGTCAAATGCACCCAAAATCAGATTTCAATATCCTAAGCAGTAACTAGGCAAGCAAACCACTGTGTAGACTCACATCTAAATAGTTAAAGCAGAGGAACTTCTTTTAATAAAGCACATACTTGATGAAGTTGCCAAAATGAGACCTTTCTAAATTCCTTTAAAGTGTTGCCAACAGTAGGGACCAAGAATCTTTGGAGCATGACTAGCAGTAGTGTAAACCCCACCAGGCTGTCATTTGCTTTATTCTGAAGGGCCTGGTGGGAAAGTAAAGGACATGACAGCTGTGCCCAGGCTCTTCTGCAGAGGCCATGCCAAGTATCTGATTCCTCATGAACAGGCACCCCACCTCACATTTAGCATATGGGGGAGCTGGGTGCTTTCCTTGGGCTTTTCCCAGCTTAGGACCAGCAGCATTACCTGGATCTCATGAGGCACAGCCCCTGTGCAGTGTGGATGTAAATCTGCATGGAGAAAAGACAGAGGGCACAGAGATTATTTTCAACCATGTCTGTTTTGTCTCCTGATCTCCAAGTGAGATCTAGCAGTTTGGACTAGACTTACTCCTTCTGACTAACACTAACACAATAATTTCTATGGTTCTACTGTGTATTTGAGCTGGTGCAAGTGACTGAAAGGCAGGGCCTGGGGCTTGAGCCCTGGTGTGATTTCTGCCATGGCTCAGTGGCGGGCAGTGTCTCCCGGAGCAGCCGCGGGTTGCGGGGCTGCCACACGCGTTGTGCTCTGCTCCTCTGCAGGGCAATCCATTCCCACTCCTGCCACTCCACAGCCACAGCCTGCAGCAGGGAAAGCCCTGACTGGGTAGCCAAAGTGCTTTATGTGTATGAATGTGAAGCCTTGCAAGGAATGGTGAGTTTGTAAAATTAATGAAGTTTTCAAGTTCCCATGAACTTTACGTGTAGGATAAATCTTGCTGTTGAATCACAGTAAAGATTAATTTACTGAATAGACTAATACCCTTTATAGAAATTACCAATAACTTTGGAACAAAACACCACATGGAGCAGGCTGGGGAGGAAGATAAGACTTTGCTGCCTATTCATTATTTATCTTTTTGATTATTTCTAAACTAAATATAGTGCAATAATAGAGCCTGATTATCATTGTGCTTTCCATATTCTGGTTACATTAAAAATTTAGAAAAAGAACTCAATATAAAGAATTTCACATACAGTGCACTGGAATAAAAAATAAAAACCCTTTAGTGGAGAAACTATTTTCTTCCTTAAAAAGAAGTGACTTTGCATGCTATGAATAGCGGTCTTTCAGTAAGCCACCTAACAGACTGTGATAGAACTACAATTTATGATGTATTAATTGGACAAAGCAATATTAATATTTTATCCCAGAAAAAGTTACCCCAAGCTTAGCAAAATAATATATTTCAAACTTTATTTGCCTCCATTCCCAGGAAAAGTACTCTTGTTTATATTGTCAGTTGAAAAATGGCTCCTAAGAAGTAAGTTTTCACAGTACACTTCATTTCTTGGGATAATTTAAACTCCTGTACTTTAAAACATGTTTTTAACTGTGTTTTCTCAGAGAAAGTATTTACTATTGTATCATTATCTGAAACAGCCTTTCAACTTGTACAATACAAGGATTCAATAATAACCACGAGGATTCTGCTTGTAATGTTCTATCGGTTTTATGAGCAGTTTTGAAAGTGTATTTACAATTTTTAGTAAATTTGCACTTACAATAATGGAGAAAAATAACCACAACATTACTAAAATTTATTTAAGAATTCATACACCACATTAAATGTTACTTTTTATATTCCAAAATGTTTATCATACATGGTATGTACCTCAAAGTGTTTTTTACCAAGTATTACCAAGTATTTTACCAAATATTGAAAATAGCTTAGTTTTCTCTCATTAAAAAAACAAAAAAACCAAAAAAAACCCAAAAAAACCCCAAAAAAACCCTCAGACTATATTTCTTTTTTCTTTACATCACAAAAATTCATTACTTTCAGAATGCCACTAACTAATAAAACAAAAAAAGCCCAAACCAGAAACAAAATAGACTAGAATTTTTTATACATACAAAACTCTAATAAAACAGGCAAAGAAAAATTTCAAAATGGGTTGTCTTTATTCTTATGTCCAGATAATGGAATAAGT
Source organism: Pycnonotus jocosus (assembly GCA_013400435.1). Taxonomy (NCBI): domain Eukaryota; kingdom Metazoa; phylum Chordata; class Aves; order Passeriformes; family Pycnonotidae; genus Pycnonotus; species Pycnonotus jocosus. Next base: position 345,642 of record VWYP01013812.1, on the reverse strand, counting down.
AGTGTTCAAGTCAGTCTCTCTAAAATTTGCAAGAATCTGTTTATTTTCTGGAAACAGCCTGTGAAAAGCTTGTTTGCAATTAAGCCCACTGATGGTGTTCATAGGACACCAATCTTTTTCAAAGGGAGTATGTATCTGTCGTAGACACATTTTCTTTTTCTTGTGGATGTGAATGGATCTTAAATATTCAGCTTTACCTACTGTGCTTACTTAAAAATTTAGAGCCAGACCCTGTGAGTATCATAAGGAAGGACTAAAAATACATTTCAAAGACCCACACACATTTCGAGATTTTGCATTTGCCTGAGGACAGAGAACTTACTATAGCCAAAAAAGAGGGAAGAGAGTTATAATCACGTGGATCCAGGGGCTTTGGATTTTAGAAATACACCAAATATCCTTACCTTGCAATGTAATTGGATTGATGGTAATGCCATTAGGACAGCAGAGAACACAAATAGCAATATAAATACAAGAAATGACCTGACTTCCTATTTCACTCTTTTGTATTTTAAAGCTCTAATATATCAGATCAGAGATCTACTAGGCTCAGGTTGGTCTCCATCCCCTGCCATGCATATATTTGTTTTCACCAACCCTCACTTCAGTTGTGTCCCCAAAATTTAAGATTACATTGCACTGGCACAATAACAAAATCTTAATTATACTGTTTGCAATTTGAATTGTTTCTCCTTCCACTAATACCTGAAACAAAGCAACTAATCCATCAAAACCAAAACCAAAAAATCACAGATGAGTAATAAAGCCAGCTGTCTTCAATTTGCCCATTGCAGTGTGAAATTGAACAAATGCAGCTTTTTGAGGGGGAGGTATGTTCTGTGAAAAAATCCATTGTATTAACATATTAAGTGCTCCAGAGTCACAGAGAAAATAGAGTCTGCCTTTTTCTCCTGTGTTGTCAAGGTGTCCATCATGTTTACAAACACCAGTGCTGCAGAGCCACTTTCTGTAACTGAAGAATTGATGGAAATACCTGACAGTGTTTAAGGTCCAGGGCATGATTTTCTTTAAAGTGCATCATGAAGGTACTCAGTTTCTTTTGTGGTTTGTCACCTATAAGGTTTTAAAAGGGAATAAGTTGTTGTTCCTTTAATGTAGCTCCATGCTGTGTAAGGCTTTTACCTCTGGAAATTTACCTGCTTTCTGATGGCAGATTTTTCTCTCACATCTGTAGGAATTAATTAGCCCCCACAGATTTTACATCAGTGTTTGCAGGGTGGATGAGAAGGAGCAGTCAAGTGCTAGGTTTTATGTCCCTTGTGTGTCACTTGTCTTCTAATCTAGTTCAGACAATTAACTGAGATCATTTAACTAGGATTTACTCATGCTGCATGAAGTAAAATCTCTCCTGCACTTCTGCTTTTCTTCTCAATTTTTCAAACCTTACTCCTCTTTTTTTTTTTTTTTTTTTGAGTGTTTGCTATAAAATCAGTAGATATGAAACTATTTCAGTTCTTCTGTTGTTAACATGTCCTTCCCTGCTCTGACTTGAGCTCAGGGTCAGGAAAGTTTCTCTAGAATGTGAAAAAAAAAAAGCCGACATGAGCTAAAGTGAGATCAGGAGATGGGAAACAGAGAGTGAAGCCACTGCCTAGATAAACCCTCAGCCTCAGTTCCAGGATAACCTGATTTCAACATTTTGGTTACGGCTCAGGGTAGGAGAAACCTGCTTCTTCCATGCATTTATGTCTTTATGTTCTTCAGTCAATGGGATGGAAGACAGGGGCAGAAGACTTAATTTAAGCATTGCCTTTAGCCTTTGGATTTGAACAGCTGAAAATCTAGGAAAATCACCAGTCCATGGATCAGACATTAGGGGAATGAATATTTACCTAATAAGTTTCATTGAAGAGAATGGGTAGGGACTTCTCCAAATCCTGTTTATATATTTCATGTAGAGGAAATATTATGGCCCTCAGGATGTATTTATGTAGAAATAGCTAAATATCTTTTTTACACCATTGCTTACCTCTATTTTGTACAATAATTTCATTCAGTTCTTTGTAGTCTAAACCAATTTTCTCCACCACAGAATTTTATTATTTGCTGATTGTCTCTAGGTAGCTTAATTACTGGTAAGAGGATAATGAAGTAAACCTGGAGCCGATGTTTAAGTAGAGTGGAACTACTCGAGTGTAATGAGCATTTTAAATTTGCCTTTTAGTACTTTTAGTACTTTGTAAAGACCTATAACAAAAATGCCTCTTTCCTCCTGCCTTGCCTATTAGAAGGCTGTCAGGAGTGGGTACACTGCAATTAACACCAAGGGACAATGTGCCTGCCAGGAGCTGGGGGTGGGCAGAGGGGAAGGGAGGCTTGCTGCTTGCTGGGCTCTTCAGGGCTCCATTTGCATCATGCTCTCATAGCATCTTCACTGAAATAGAAAAGCTGGAACACTGGGATCTTAAAAGGTCTCCTGGTGTTTCTTTTTTACCTCAAGGAGACCATTATGACTTACTGTTGATGCCCTCAAATATTCTAGCAAAGTTCATTATTTTCCATCTACTTATATAATTTCCATAATTTCAATTATATCAGCTTGTTTTGCAAGTGGGCTTCAAACCAGAGCTGATTTCATTTCTAGAAAAATGAAGAAGACAGACAAGAAAACTCTCTGCACACTCCCACAAATGGTCTGAGGGAGGTCAACCCCAGCAAGCAGGAATGGTTCAGGCACTGGCATGCTCTTGCTTGTGGCTGCATCAAGGAGGCAGCACAAGTCAGGAGGGATGAGGTCTCCCCAGTCTGAGCGTATACAGCTTAGAGAGCAGAGGATTTACCTCTGTGCATTTAGCTGTATTTTCCTCTTACCAACCAATTCAGAAAATGAGCCCTGATCATCTTCCTTGAGCGTAACCCAAAGGACTAAGTTGAAATTTGAGTGATAGCTTCTCTTCTGCGATTTCTGTTCTTTGTGGTTTGCAAGCGGTAATTTAATCAGCTCGAGCCCTGTAGGTGAGGGCAAATGGTGTTTCATTTCCATGTACAATAGAACTGTCAACTAAGGGTGTTGCAATATACTCATTCACAGAATGGACCAAGAAATATTTGAGGTCCTTTGCAAGTTTTAATCCTCTGAGAGAAGAGGACAATCCCTATTACCCTTGCCATATGGGGATATTGTGTGTGTCGTTTAAAGCAGAGCAGGAGAAGAGTGCAGCCCTGCAGCCATCACCACCATTGTGAGGTTCAGGCAAACACGGATTTTAAGGGCAAGTTTCTGACTGTTGATGGCTCATTGTGTCCCCGCAGATCAGCCCAGGCTTTGGAGCCGAACTGCCTCTGCAGGATCAATGTGTCTTGTCAGCCTTTAGCAGCAGCTAACTATCACTCAGTGATGCTTAATGCCGTTTTAGTTCTGCCCTTTCCTTAGAAGGAGTCACAAGACTGATTGCTGCTAGAAAGAAAGGTGACTAAAATGAAATACTGCAGCTTTAATCATAGTGGATTTAACTTGTTGCCACTGGGCCTTTAAGAGACAGGTACATCTGATGCTGAGTCTCATACCTGCAGTAAATAGACTATTAGCCCTGACTGTGCTGCTCAGCTGACTCCTGCAAAAACAAGGCCAAGCAGGATAGTGTTGTCAGCACCAGATGAATCTTTGGTCTGTGAGCTGAATCTTTGGTCTGTGAGCTGAATCTTCTTGAATTATGGTGTAATATACATCTAGAACATAATCAGTATGCACTAAAAATACCACAGCCATAAAAGCATACTTGGCTGAATACTGTCACGGCATATCAGGCACAGAAAGTGTGCAGAATTCAACAGATCCTTGTCCCATGTGCCCCAAGAGTTAATTTGGCCTGTTATCTTTCTTGTCCTGTTAACATTTATTTGCACCTAATAAGGCATGAAGTCATTACTTGTGGTGTATGTCCTAACATTTAATCCCATGGTGTCATATTTTAATTGTACAGAAAAAGTATCTAAATGGTTCTCATTCCCTAAGGATGTGGTTATCCAGTGATGATCACAACCCTTGAAGCTCCCTTATTACTTTTATTGAAATAAAATCCTTCATGACTGAAATACTACATAATTTTTAAATTGCATCAAAATGAATTAGATGGTTTAAAAGAACAGATTGCAAATTTAGTTCATACAAGACTGCCCATAAGTAATACCTTATAGAGCACTTTCACATACCAAGTCCCCTAGCTATAAAAGAATAAAGCTCGAAACACTCAAGAAATGTGGCTGAGGGCACCACATCTTCATAGGCCCCCTGAGGGGTCTGTGAGGCTCAGGCCAATAAGTATGGTTTGAGGCTTCAGCCTTTTTTATGTATATTACATAGCATGGGGTCAGATGGAAATGAAGCACTGTTTGCTGTCGTCTACTGGGCCCGATTAAGTCTGATTAAGTCACTCCATGCAAACCCCAAAGAACAGAAATTGCAGCAGAGAAGCTATCACTCAAGTTTCAGCTCAGTCCTTTCAGCTATATCTCACCGGTTGCACAGACTAGAATTCAGTCTCTACTTCCACAGAAACATAATAAAATCAAAGTATTATGATTTTGGGTTGGAGGGAACCATAAAGATCATCTGGTTCCAAGACACCTGTTGTGGGCAGGGACACCTTCCACTAGACCAGATTGCTTAAAGCTCCATCCAACCTGGCCTTAAACACTTCTAGAGATGGGTTATCCATAATTTCTCTGGGCAACCTCTGCCAGTGCCTCACCACCTTCGCAGTAAAGAATTTATTCCTAACACCTAAACTAAACATACCACTTTTAGTCTGAAAACATTCCCCCTTGTTCTATCACTACATACACTTGTAAAAAGTCTCTCTCCATCTTTCTTGTAGCCCTTTTTAGGTACTGGAAGGCCACAATTAGGTCTCCCTGAAGCCTTCCCTTTTCCAGGCTGAACAATCTCAATTCTCTTAGCCATTCCTCACAGAACAGGTACTCTACCTCTAAAGAGGCTATAGCACCACTCTGCCTACTTCTCTTTGGACAAATAAATAATTTTTGCATCTTTCACAGGTTTCTCAGATACCCTCCAACTCAACAGAATTGTATGTATGCTTAAAGACATGCAGTTTATCTGATTACTTGATTTATGGACCAATTTATACAACTGTCCTTAATCTGAAGTTCTCCACACCTTTGTATAAGAAATTATTGTCATGGTCCTCATATTCTTTTCCTCTAAAGTATATTTTATATATATATATATTATATATGTAAAAATATAATAATTTCTAAAGCTTGGTATTGATATGTCATTACATATGCTCAAATTTTATAGTGGTACTCCCTAGGTTATATATGTATGACAAATCAGCTGCAGGCCATTTTTTAAGCAGTTCTGCTTTCCTTCAAACCTACCCAACGTTTTGGCCTCTCCCAAAGAAGGTGAAAATAGTGAGAAGTCCACATTATTTCTGAAAATTGGTGCAGCTAGGAAAAGAAAAGGTAAGTAAAGGCTACTAATCAAATCTCTAAAATGTAGCCCATGGTATACCTAATAGACAGCAGGCCCTTGTTATGCAAAAAATTTCCTGAATTTAAAATATAAATCTCTGTAAATGAGAAAAGGTTGCTCTTAAAAAAATAACAACATTCTTGGTTCTGCTATTTAATGAAATAATGTGCCTTTTGATTTATATCTCACTCTAGTCACATTTATAACTCTTCATTTTTATTAAGTAGTTACAGACTTCACTCTACACCAACTCAAAGAGCATACTATGACGATCACGTTGGGCAAAATCTTTCTGCTAATTTTCCTCAAGTGACTATTGTGACATTTCATAGTTCATATGGATCACAACTGTGGGTCCAAGGCAAGCTTGAAAGCTTGCTGAAAGACTTGAAGTACTTTTCACTGCTTCACAAATCAATGCTGTCAAGAGAAAATCTTGACCTTTATGCAATTCTAATTAAATTAATAAAAACTTTTGGCATGGTGAGTAATTTAGAGATGTACAAGAAAAATTTGGCTGTCTGAATCCTTCCGGTCAGTTTTGACCAGGACCTATGATGGAAAGTGAATAAAGGTCCAAAAGAGTCTATCAAACTTGTCTAAAGCACTCAGAAACATTTAAAGCCTTATCCTGTTTATTATGTTTTATACAGCAAAGCCAAGCAAGATGAGCTGCAACCTAAAGAATAACATCACAGTTTACTTTCACAGACTGCCTGAAGATGATTTAACATTTAGCAAAGTACATATGCAGTCTAAGGCTAATGAATGGATTTCTTGGAGCTGTACTGTGTCAGCAACTTTGTACTATTAGTGTAGTGGACCAAGAATTTTTGGTGCTTGGGGCACTTATCTTCTGTTTCTGCACACCTACTTGTACTGACTTGAAATCTAGGAAGAAAAAAAAAATGTTTCAAGCAACTCCCTTCAAGGAGTAGCTATCCATAGAAATGAACTTGTAGAATAAATTTGCATAACCTCAAACTGTTTTGAATAATATGCTAACTTTTCTGGTTTGCCTCCATGCCTATGAGGTAGCATGGTCTTCAAATGATTCAGGAAGTGCACCAGCAAGATACCCTGGTCAGGTCACCTGATGTAGTGTTATGTTTCACGTCCTCATCACTCACTGACCAAAGTGGTACAGCTAGCTCTCAAGTGGTAAAACCTTACAGCCTGCTGACTTGTGCCCTGTGGTATTAATAATCATAGGATGAGGGAAAGTGGGTTTAAAATAAGAGATGAAAGATTTACATTAGCTATTAGGAAGAACTTTTCGTGGATGTGGAGAGACATATAGGAATAAGTTGCCCAGATAAGCTAGGGATGTCCCTCCCTGGAAGTGTTCAAGGCTGGATGGAGCTTTGAACAACCTGGTCTAGCAAAAGAGGTTCTTACCCATGGCTGGGGGCTTGAAACTTGATGATCTTTAAGGTCCTCTCTTAGCCATACCACTCTGAGATTCTATGATTAGTGACACAAGTGTGATAGGCCTGCTCTGGGATTTGGACACCAAAGACACAAATATCAACTTCGTGTATTACAACTTAAAATTTCTGTGCTCTGAAGCTATATTTTATTTGCTTGAAAAGAGTCTTTGGTGTGGGTAAGAGTAAGCAGAATTTAGACCAGAATGTTGGTGGTATGTATCACCTTTACAATGCATATGATGCAGATGGCTGGAAGTAGAGTCTGCAAAGAGCACAGGGCTGAATCAAAGAGAGATCACTACCTACATATAGAATAGTACAGCTTAGGTTCCAGTTAATAATGTCAACAGGGATTTAATGTTCTTATCTGCTCACATTTAACACAGGATTTTTTAAAGAGGGGGATATTAGCTAACATTTGACAACTAATTATCCAAACTCCAGGCCAATTATCACAAACCTTGCAATCAAATTGCTTAAGAAGGAAGTAAAAGCCTGTGAAGACATGGAGTTCATTCTTGTGACAAAAGCATGTCTGAGCACAGGATTATTCAGGAATATTGATTCGATATTAAATTTCCATTTCACCCTACTTAAATCTCAGTTATTGACAGGGCCTTATTTAAAGAATAGCAAGTAAAGGCTGGTATTATTTACAATGGGACCATTCAGTGAACAAAATCAAGAACATGAAAGTCCAGGACACCCGATTCTGAGTTTCATTCAGAATCTTACAAGGAGCTGTTTTGCTGAGAAAAGTGAGGTTAATCATAATACTGGTTTGGGAGACTTCTTTTTGTTATCACACTCTGAAATCACCAAATTCTCTTTGGCTGCATCTAGCATTGTAACTGTCTAATAAAAGCAGGGTTAGATTTTAGGGTGATATTGCCTATCTCCAGATCGAATTTCACAGTGCTTGGAGAAGTCTGATTGCATGCTGTTTAGTTCTAGGCTTGTAGATTCACACCCCAACAGCTGCAGTGGCATTGACTTTGGGAACGGGCTGTGGGTTCTGTCACTCACCTGAGAGCTGTGTGCTCATATACAGAAGCAGAAGCCATCCTTCAGTTTTGCATGCCTTTATCTTACATCTACAGGCACAGAAAGAGGACATCTAGTTTGGGGGTTTTTTTAGGTTCTTTAGAGAGAGAAAGGAGTTTCTATGTAGAAATCTGGTCAAAATGATTTTTAAAACTATTTTAGAAACTGTGGTTTATATTAAACCCTCAAATTCGACAATAACAAAAGCTCATGGCAATTAATAACTTTAAAGCCAAAAAATTTTGCTTTTCCATATTCTCTGGCACATCTCTCACCTCCATGGATGGATGGATGTACCTGTGCTGAAAACTGGCAGCCTCGGAAAAAGTTAGAACATCTCCTGAAAGAAGCTTTTGAAACTGATGCAGCTGCCCTGAAAGGAAGAAAGCCAGCATGTCATTTAAAACAAGGAGTTTACTTTACAGTTTGAGCCTTTAACTCAATTTCAGAATCAAAACGGGAGAAAGGAGCTGATTCTGTCCTAAAATATAACTCTGCAAGGCAGTTGTGATCCTCTTGCTGCCTGTGGAGTGACATCTGTAAGACTAATAAGACAGATGAAAGAGTAACACCTATCAGAATGTAGTTTTCACTGAGGTTTCCTGACAGTATCAAAATGCTAATATGAATCTAGGACATAATTGACTCTTTAGAATGCATGTGAAAGACAATGTCACATATATTCGATAATATCCTGGTTTTGCTCAAGAGCTTTTCTCTTAAATTTTGGTGGGTCCAGGATTTCATCAATTATATTCATCAACAACAAAATGCAATTATTTCTTTCTAACTTATATTCTTCTGTATTAAAATTCCTCAACTGTAGTAAGAATTTACAGCTAACTTAGAAATTTCGTAATGTAATTTTTCTGTAATGAACTACTCTTTAAAATAGTATGAGTACTGCTACTTTAAAGCATGAAGGCATTTTAATTGGATTGTATGAACTGAATACACAGCACAGCTTCCAAGGAAGATGAGAAGAATGAATGCAAAATGGTAATCTTTTATGTAATCATACACATGGTAGATTATATCTGGGTTTCTGGGGAGACAAAAGCTGTCATAGCTGAACACATTCTTTCCTGTCTCTGCAATTTCCTTGATTTTCAGAAAAATACAGTACAAATCAAGAGAGTCAAAAAATCATAAAAAATTCTCATGAATAAAATATTTGAAAAAAAAACCCCAAACCCTAGGCCTGCCAGAATATTTTTAAACACTAATTCAAAATTCTTATTGCTGACAAACTAGCTGAAACGTTGAAATTAAAGAGCATGCTGATCTAAGCACACCATATTTCTCTAAATGTCAAACTTTAAAATGTCATATGTTTCCTTAAAATAAAGAAGATATTCAGAAAACTTCTCAAAAATTTTCTCTTTGAAAAATTACTCAATAATAAAAAGGGATTAAAAACTTCATGGGTATGTCTAAGGGGCTCCTTGGCAAGACAACTTAAAAATGAAATGAAAAGGAAGATTTTGGACACTTTGTCATAACTTCATTGAAAAGCTGATAAAGTACATACCAGGTAAATGAGGTACAAAATAGTTAAGTGGACAGTGAGGTGAATTTTAAACTGATGGAAGAGCCAGCCCAGTGGTTTGGGGCTGCCTGCTGGAGGCCAGTCCCCTGTGCTGGGCTCCAGGGAACAGTCCTGGTGCTGATGCTGTTTATCATCATAAATGGCATGGACTCTGGGACAGAGCGCTCCACCAGCCAGTTTGCTGGTGGTACAGAACAGGAGCAGGGACTGATCCACCCCTGGAGTGTGCTGCCATCCACAGGCACCTTGAGCTGGGGGAAGGGGCAGAGAGGAACCTCAGGGAACTCAGCAGAGGAGGAGCAACTGCAGACACCAGCCTTCACAGGGGCAGGAATGCTGCCAGAGAAGGACTTGGATGTTCTGGTGAGCAAAAATTGATTGTGAACCAGCAATGTGCCTTTGCAGCAAAGGTGGCCTGCTGCATGTTGGGCTGTGGTAGGGACAGATTTACCAACAGGTCTCCTCTTTCCATGCTGGTGAGGCCACACCTGGCATGTGGAGCTTTATACAAGGAAATGGACTTGGTGGAGTGAGTCCGGTGGAGGGCCACAAAGATGGGTAAAGGAGTGAAACATCATTCATACAAGGAGATCCTCAGAGAGATGGTACCGTTCAGCACAGAGATGAGAAGGCTCAGAGAGACCTTGTCCATGCATAAAAACAACTGAAAAGGAGAGTAAAGAAAAGGGAGAGAGGTGGTTCTGAGTCCTGTCCAATGACAAGAAGCAAAGGGCACAAATTGAAACACAAGAAATTCTGGTTAAAGATAACAAAGTACCTTTTTATTGCAAGGGTGGTTGAACAAGTTGTGCTGAGGTGTTGTGGAGATATTCAAAACATGACTGGAAACATCTCTGAGCAACTAGCTCTTGCTGATCTTGCTTTTAGCCAAGGACTGGACCACAGGATTCCCAGAGCTGCCCTCCCTCCTCAGCTGCTCTGTGATGCTGCTCCATGGCTTGCTCTAAGAGCCTAAGCCCTATTCTCAAAAAACATAACTGAGGTTCCATGACCAAGGTCCAAATTCATCATCTCTCCTGGATAAGTTAACAGAAATAATTTGAGTTCATAGTGACAGAACGGTGTTGATGACAGGCAGATGTGGATAATATGGATAAAATGGATAAAAGACTCATTTTCTGTGCATCTGAAACTAAGGTAGTTTTTCTTTCAACAACTTGTTAGCAGAGTGTTGAGACAAGCAAATAAAACTGTAAGGAACACCTGCAAACATCACTGCTTATCAACATGCTCAGAGTTGTGTGCAACTGAAAAAACTACAAACCAGAGGCAGCAGCAAGTTTACAAAATTAAAAAAGGTTCATTAAATGTTTTCCAAAGCAGTCTCAGATAATGAGGTACAGCCAAAGGATATAAGTTAAAACTGGAATCATATTTTTTTTCTGTAGCAGAAATATTGTTTTCTTCCTATGTTCTTGTGGGAGGCTTATGAATTTTGGTGATAATGTTAAGATTGGACTTGTCACCGACATTTTTACAAGAGATTTCAACTTGGTTCATTTGTCACAAGTATATTAGATATCTTTAAGTTTTCCTCAGTATTATGTGATATTTTAAGGAGGTCTTATACAGCTATGTCAATTAGCAAAGTCTATAATTACATATCTGTATTCTTGCCTCTTATATGTCTTCATGATCCGTATCTATGTTAAATGCCTTACCTGTTTGAAACATGTAATCTGAGACATGGAGCTGTTACTTTTTCCAAATTTCTCCTTGAAAAATTGGACTACTTTCAGAATAAACTTTTCAGCAAAATTGGTTTGCTCTCTGTAAAAGTATTTCTCAAATTTGGTTTTTAGAGAGAGCAATATAAATCTCTGTATCTCCATTGCAGTTGTGTTTCCTAGAAACACAAAAGTAGCTTCTAGGGATTTGTCTGTGCATATGCACCAGTCAAAATTCACTAAATAGAGTATTGTGTGAATTACAGTCAAACTCGAAAAACTCCTTGAAAACTTCATGACTACAAGGAGAAAAAGGTTCTGTACATATGCAATTCTGAACATTTTTTACATTTCTGCAGGCATTTTGTAAACAAAGTAGGAAAAACAAATATGTATTCCTGAGAATTTTCAGAGAAGGCTCAGAACATCTGATATCTCTGTTCCTTTAATGTTATTCACTAAGAAAAGCAAATACCTAGAAATCTGAACATAAAGTAATTCTCTTTATAACGAATGCTATTATGAATACCACAATTCTGTATAGTATTAAGATTCTTGATTTTATCAAGACTACCTGACTCAAGGGGTTTGTGTTTGATGAGAAAAAAAAGAAAGAGAACTTCAGTTGATGCCATCCTGTCTGCACAAATATCCTTTGACTGTCAAAAATTTCTAGAGCTACTTTTACCACTACTGGGCATAATGTCTGACCAGAAAGAGTAGGTCATGTTTATATGCAATTTAGACTTGTGTAATTCACAATCTTGAACTATAAATGTTGGATTTACAGTAGAGAAATGCAAGTTATGAACAAAAAAGCATGTCTTAATTTGAAGAAAAAAACCCATAAGAAATAGTTAATACAGGCTGAGGAAAATGAAAACGAAAAGGACCTAGGTCTACACCAAAGTCAGAAGTAGTTCAAAGAGGAGGGAGAGTACTAGTACACTGAACATTTGTAGGGATCTTGTTTCTGTCTTCCTGCAGCACTCCCTGTGCTGCTCAGACATCAGTGGTAATGTTAGGCTTAGGCTGCTGCCTTCAAGAGAGGTGCAAATGTGTCCAGCCAGACACATTTAGAGTGATTTAACTATGAATGTAGATTCATTTAGTTGTGAAGTTAAACTAAGAATAATAGGCTATCTTCTAGAGAGTAACTCAGTAGAATTAGAATCATGCCATCAAGTGGTAAAACAGATTTTTAAAAAACTGGGACCATTACTACTCCAAATTTCAAAATAAATCATTATAATATGAATTGTAAACTGTGACCTCATCCTCAAGACCAGTTAGCAGGGCACTGTTTCACTGACCAAAGCACCAAACTGAGGTATGAATAGCCTTTAAAATTTAACCTTCTTGCTGACCTAAGATCCAACCAACCTAATAGTAACCTTTAGAAGTTAAGCTTTAATTTATTTATTGTATTGTTCATGCACTCTCTTGAAACCTGATTTTATCTAAACAAAATTAATGCATAAAGGCATTACTGGAACTCCTATCTAGAAACAAACAAAAAACCCTCCCATGAATAGGAAAGATTTTTATATTTATATTTGTGTCATGTACAAAATTCTGTTTGCAGCTCTGTGGGAAAACAGCCTCTGAGGAGTCACAAGTTATTTATCCTGTAGAACACAAAGATGGTCTGATGGCAAACTTCAAGCAGGCAGAGTCATGTTGCTTGTTGGTAGCAAGTGACAGTGCTGTGACACCCTCTGTGTTTCACCAGGCATTGGAGGGTCACCTGTCCCAAGGGCTGCCCGTGGGAGAGGAAGGGGACCAGGGTGAGCTTGTCTGAGCAGAGCCGTGGAGACCTGCCCCAGAGTGGAGAGCACAGCAGGGCAGTGTGCTCCCTTCTGCTGAGCAGCCCTGCCCTCCTGCTGGCACCATGACCTGCATTTGAACCCCTCAGAAACAGCAGCATTTGTCTTCCTCTAAATCCTCCAAGGGATGAAACACAAGAAATATTTCACTTGTCAGGACTGTTTACTACTTGTTGAAGTAAATGTAAAACTGATGTTTCTCTAACAGGAGCTGACGGCTCTATTTTGCAATGACATATCCATAGATTTCTTGGCATTTCTTATTAATATTTTGACACTAGAAGCTCTTTCCTGTGATTTAGTGTCAAAGCAGTAAGGTCATCTTGAGTTGTTTAAACACTTGCTAAACAGCAGTTTTAAAAATAAGAAGCAATAACATTACAAGAAAGAAGTGTTCAGATATATCTCACTACAGGTACTCATGACTATTTCTCTGTAGCTACAGTATTTTTACAATATATTTATTAAGAAATATATTGCTAGCGTTTCAGTGTGGATCCTTTAGTGAAACTGTGCATTTTATTAAGGAATAGCTGCTGTGATGAACAAATGTATGATTTGAATAGGTCAAACATGTAAAATCAAAACCACAAAGCAACAGAGAAAGCAGAGTGGCAATTACTGATTGTTCCTTGACCAGTCTTTATGATGTTTTAATTTTAACCAAGTGACCCCCTCCTCTGACTTGAGTGGTTGCCCTTCTGGCTCTGACAACTCAATATGGAAAGTTGCTGACTAGCAAGAAAAGATCAGAAGGCTTCCACAGTCCATAACAGTTCTGCCCCTGGAAGGACCATCCTACTTACCCTGCACCACAGGCCTGCATCTCCTGATTGAAGACTGACTTCTATTTAATAATTCTATTTGTTATTTTGACTGACCGGGAACAGTGAGTCCCTGATTCAGTTTAACTACATGGTCAATTAGCTATTAACATTTAAATTATAATAGCATTGTGAGTTGTCCTTAAGAAACTATGGCCCTATGAAGAAAATTATGCTTTAGCAGCTATTTCAGCACCACATTTGTGAAGGAAAGTAAGAGGAAAACAAAACCTGTAGCGAGCACTGCTTTGCCTAAAAGAAAATAAATAAAGATACCCTAGGATCACAGGTTAGCTTCCTGATTCTGCTAAAGTCTTCTGTGTATGTGCTTTCTAAAGGCTGAGACTAACTAGGGCACACAGGACCTTTGGAACAACCAAGAGCAGCTTCAGAGTAGCTCTGACCTGTATTTGGCTGAGGAAAGTTTGTTTTAGTTCAGTTACAATGTTTAAGTCAATATATGTCAAAGCTGTGACACTGCTGTTAGAAGCACAAAAGTTGTCATAGAGATTCATGTCCTGATTGATTTGAGATGTGGGGATAATTTAAATGATTCAGAGGGTTGCAAGGATATCAGTCTTGGAGCTTCTTTGCTGCTGAGAGTTTATATAATTTTATTCATAGTGGACTCTGTACAGTGTCTGCAGTATCTTGTTTACATCTGGCTTGACTCAAATGACTGTCACATTAACAGGAAAAGCAATGTGAAAAATCAATAACTGCTACAACTCTTTATCACCACCACAAACTTTTAATGTGTTTGCTCTCAAAACTTTCTTTCTGTGTGCAATTTGATGCATCAATTGATATGGATTTTACTTTAAATCTCACAAGGTATACCACAAGGCCTTCAGCTGAAGTGCACATTTAAGGAATAATTACTGCATACAAATGAATTTTATGACATTCAGAGTTTTCTGTCCCATATTTATGTGTGTTCATTCTTTCCTATTGATATTCAACCTCTACATTCATCAGCTAAGCTTCTTCAATAGCACATTTCTGTCACCTGCCCCTTCCAATCCTCTTCTTCTGCATCCCAGTTGGCAAGTGCTTTAACTTCTGTATGTCTCTGTGCACTTTTTTTCTGTTAATAATGTTCTGGTAGAGTTAAGGGTTGTGAGTTTACAGACAACAGTTTCTGTTGGCTACTACAGCTGTTGCATCAAGTTGAGATGGAATCTCCTTCCAGGTGAGCTGTGCTGGAGGAATAGCTCTACACAGGCTGCATGACCAGCAACAGCATTCATTCTCTGTAAATATTTCAGATAATACTGTAA
Source organism: Pycnonotus jocosus (assembly GCA_013400435.1). Taxonomy (NCBI): domain Eukaryota; kingdom Metazoa; phylum Chordata; class Aves; order Passeriformes; family Pycnonotidae; genus Pycnonotus; species Pycnonotus jocosus. Next base: position 330,540 of record VWYP01013812.1, on the reverse strand, counting down.
GGTATATGTTGCACATGTACAGAACCTTCTTTATCCTTAAAAAAAAAAAAAGAAAAAAGAAAAAAGAAAAAAGAAAAATGGCCGTTGTACTATTTGGAGATTCAGTGTTGTTTATATTTAGCAGACTAGAAATTCTCATATTTGCCAAATGAAGTGGAAAACACTTAAGATTTCCAAGCTAATGAATGCTGCAGTGCCCTAAATCATTCCATACACACCAGAAATCTGTGTACCAGTATGACTAAGATACTGGTTTCTTCTGTTTGGAAATGTCCTTGTCCTTTTCCACTGTTGCGGGGATTTTTTTCCAAAGTGTTTTCATTTACTGTTATAGGATTGTTATAATTTCTGGTGATTAAAAGTTCTTAGGTGGAAATTTATTTAGTGAAAAAAGAGCTTGCTACCAACTGCTAGTAGTAATATGGTATATTGGGAATATCCTTCCTATAATTTCAAGATCTCTGTCTTGAGTGTGGTGTGTCCTGGAAGTGTCTCTGAAAGCATCTTCCATATCAACAGTAAACATAGTATCAAGTCTTAACACATTTTTAACTGTTCACTGATGTAGAGGATAATCTAGTGTGATGCAAAGTCTCTGAAAGTCATATTGATGTCTGGCTATAAAGCATAGATATCTATCAAGAACTTCAATAAGAACATCAGAAAGATCACATCATGAGGCAAGGTTCACTTTATTTCCAAGGTATTTTATCAGTTTGATAATCTTGCCTGATGATATCTTGTTATTTTTAGAGAGAGATTGAGGATAACATTGGTTTTCATGGCAGCAGAAGTCTTGCAAGTCACCTTCTTTCTTCTAATAGGCAACGAATAATTGCAGGAATAAAAGAAAATTTATAGAAGGGTTGCCTACTTCTTTTGTGATGCAGTCTTGAAGAAATTACATATGAAGAAATATTTCTGTATATGAGCTCAGATAAAGTTTATCTTCTCAATTTTTTCAATCGTGATGTAGTGCAATGTCAGCATATCTGATGATCTTTAGGTTTTCTGAAAACATGCAAAGATCACACATTAGGAATTCTTAAAGAACACACAGAATGTTTTCTAAACATAGTCTTGTATTTTCCTCTCATATAATTAGCAGACAGCAGTCCAGAGAACAACTTCTGGACCTTTGCAGAGTGTGACCTGAAGCAGGTGCCAAGCAGATATAATTTTCTCATGGCAGTCCCATTACTCTCTGTACCAAAACTGTGTCTCTCTTGAATCGCTTTTATTATCTTACTCTCTCACAGAGAAGGCTCATTACCTACACTAGATCACATCAAGTTTCTTTTGCCTTCTCTTCACTCTTCCACATCTTTCCCGCTCTCTGATTGTCCTCTGTTTCCTAAGAATCATCACAATCCTGTGATCAAGCAGCTGTGGGCCATGTGTATAAAGCTACAGAAATTGTTGCAGATGTGTTAGTACAAACCTATTATATACTTGTTATTTTAATTTAGAAGGAATGGGGAACACATTCATTACAACAAAAGTCTTCATCACAATTAGTAAGTTCCTTATTACATGTTTTCTATTTTTTTTTCTCATTTAATTTTTTACTACTAATTCATTGCAATATTATGGATGTCAGATGCATGCAGAAATATTTGAGGACATATTTCATTCTACATAAGTTTGTTCCTCTATAAGTTTTCCTAAATATACTTACTTCTGCAGATGACAGTCAGTATAATTCATGTCAAAACTTACTCTTTATATTACAAATTTCAGCACCCTTTTGTTACAGGATAGTGGTATTTTTTACTAAGCTTGTCTCTTTCTCATGATGACATTTGGTTTAAATAAGAAACTCTGTATAAAGTGGCTTTGTGCCTATGGGTGAATTTATTTGAAGTGTAAAATGTCAAACTGGCAACAGCAATAATCCTGTAAATTAGGTATGTCAAATAATGTGCATGTAGACTTGTGATTCATCTAAGAGTGGAAGAATTTCTATTTCAAGAAACCTGAGTCATGAGTTCCCATTTCCTAATTGGTACTCTTGACAAAAGTGAGGAATATACCAACATAAAAAATTTATAACTCAGAAAATATTGAGTCTAGAGTAAAACTAACACCATCTCTTAGCTCAGCAATTCTCAGAAACAAAAAAGATGGTCTCTATACATGGAACAGAGTTCATCATCAAACAGTAATTTTCTAATCAGCAAACTGCTACTAAAGAATGTCCAGGGCATTGCCTAGAGTGGCACACAAATGCATTTACACACTGACTGTGCTGTAACGTGGATTGTGCTGCATGGGCCAGGCTAAAACAGTCACAGCCTCTGAGATGATTTCATCACCTCCAAGAGCAGGTGCTTTCCCACCAGTAAGACTGAAAATGGCTGGTGAGACCAAAGAGCCAGAAGGAAAACTGGGTGGGACATGTACAGGGAAAACGCTCCACTCCTCATGACTGCGGCAACTGCAGCTGGAGATCACCTTGTCACCAAAGCTGGTCCCTTATCTGTGACCTTTCCTGACCACTCTGCTGGGCAGTGCAAAGGGTAATACTGCCCCTTGGGTTCTCCAAGTTCACTGCTAAGATAGGCACTTTCTGCTCTTTTTTGGTCGAAGTGAGACAGATTATCAAATGTCAGTCTGAACTATTTAAGTTTGGTTTGAAGGAACTAAGTTACAGAGCACTTACCTAAGCAGTTTCCCAGAAAATCTGAAGGGCAGTAAGGAGTATTAGTAAATACTGAGGAGCATATTTTTTTCTAATTCTATCGTTTCAGCTAGAACATTTCAAAATCAGAATTTTCTGTGTGAAAGGAGAAGAAATTTTGTCTAAGTAATGAATTTAATTGCAGCTATTTGCTCTAAGTACAGTGCTAACAATTTTCCTTCCTCTGAGAAGACAGCATTTTCCTTTAATGATAAAATGGAGTAGGACACAGTTCAGTTCCTATTGAAGCTGTGCCACTTCTTAGGCTTTATTTGAGTCTTCTCCTTGGTGTAATAGTGTCAACATGCCTTAAACATCTACCATGCACTCTATTAGTTGCATATGGAGTATCTAGAATGCTATGGTATTGTGTTACTCTATTATTGTAATATGGATGTACTGTAACTTTGTGCTATGCAACACGTTTTGCAGTGTTTTACCTGCCACTTTCTGCACTGCAGTGCAGAAATTTCAGCAGTAACTATTCTTTCTTACAGAGAAATAAATAGCTTTGTTAGATTTACAGGTCACAATTAAATTAAAAATGCTACTGTCTAAAAAGAAAGAATAAACAGGGCAAGTAATTTAAATTAATTCTTATTATGTGCATACCATGTTAAACCTGTGGTATACATAGAAAGTAGGAGTTTTCTCCTTCTCTCAATTTTTTGTGGGGAGTAACACTGTTCTCAGGAATCACTAAACAGCTATTACACAGTTATTCGCTGTGAACTTTCTCATGGACTTATATCATTATTGCCACTCTCTGCATTTGAGGAGGTAGGCTAATTGCAGTAGGTGTATAGACCTAAATTAATTGGGACTTGCTACACCCAGCTACACCAATACCACTTGGTAACGTCACATGGTAATGTAACTTTACAAAGATTAAAATAAGCTGTGGAGGAATATTCTATCCTTAACTGGCCGTACAATAGGTCTCTGGCCTTAAAACACCTTAGTGATCCTTTAGAGGATGGGACAGAGAGGATCACACCCCAAAACAGCAGCACTGAAAAATCCATAACTGAACCTAATTAGTCAATTAACTTCTAGAAGTAGAATTAGTTTATAGTTTAAACACACTAGAATAAGATTTCTGTAAAGGAGACCTGAAAGAGTTTTGTGGCATTCTCAGTCACCAGCACCAACGCAGGGACATGCAGGCACCAAAAGCATCCATCAAAGGAATTACATACAGCTACTACACTTCACTGCTTGTTGGGCACAACACAAATATTTTGTTAAAGCCTTGATGTTTGCAAACCTCCCAAGTAAGGTACACAGGTAGAAGAAGCTGTCCAAATGTGTGTTTTTCCTCTTATCTTGTAATGAATTAATCACTTTGCACAGACTTGTTTCTGTTTATTTTCAACGTCAGTGTAAGTTTTCCAAGCTCTGTTGAAAATGAAATATTGTCAATAACAATAGACACTGAGTATATCTTTAAATGACCCTGGTTACCTACCCTCTTTCTTATGTGTTAAGTTGAAACATTATTCAGAGTTGGCTAGTAGCCATACTGCATTCATATACGGCTCTGAATTTATTTTTCAGACATTCCTCAGTGTTAAATGGTATAAAGTACATCACATTGTTTGCGAAGAAATTTCACCTTTATGATCCATTTAATTTCTGCCTAATTGTCTAAGATAAGAATAGCTTGCTGTGCCTGAGGGGAAAATTTCCATTACTGCTGAAAAGATAAATGGTATAAAGCAAAATAAACTTGGCTCATTACAACCTCTTGAAAAAAAAGGCAAATTGGTCTTCAGAAATGATATAATAGTGCTGACACTTTTAACAGTCTGGAGTTCAAATGTGGCATTTTATATATTTTTTCCATAAAGTATTATACAAACAATTACAGATGCTGGCAATAATGAATGGTATTTAGTTTCTTTTACAAGCTTTATTCTGTGAGTTCCAGGGGGAGGAAAATGGTTTTACCAATAACCATTTTAATGAGGACAGAAAGGTTACTTTTAAAGAAACATAACATACATTTCGGAGTGTTTCTAGTCTTAATCTCTATAATAATTGCACTAACGCATTTTGATCTACTATGAAAATGCATAAAATGCTTAGCATGGTGAAAGCAAGACAGCTTATTTGATATTTTAAATACCTGGTGAGTTTTGCAGGACAGGTGTGAAATATTATTTCTTTCTTAGTACAGAACATACTTCAGACTAATGGTCAGGCTTTGTACTTGGGATCCATTTAGAACATTACATCTAAACATATTTTCATTGTGCTGTGTATCATGGGCTTAACAGGTAGACATTGATTGGCTGGAGTACTGACTAATATTACACAATTTCATGTGACAGTGGAAGGGTTTGAGTATCCTTACAGGAGAACTATGGATGATTTAATTGAGGTAATGGATGGGATTAATCTCAAAATCCATCCTGAAAAAGGAGGGAAAGCTTACCTATTACAGGTATCACATAAATTTCCTTTGGTATATTGTTTCAGATTAATGGAAAGGAGTTTGGAAATCTATTGAATACATATATATTGAATATAAATAAAAATATATAGATGCAAAAATATATTAAAAGACATGGATATTGCTGTCAACCTATGCACCAGTTCAGGAGCACCTCTAACTATTTAGATTAAAAATCTTCACTTCAGTAGAATTTAAAGTCTGGATTAGGCAGGTTTTTAAAGCAATGATGAACAGAGGACTTGACTAGAGGGCATAAGATTATGATTTTTCTGGCATTTGCTCACAGGTCTGCATCTGACAGTCATTTTTATTGATTTCATTTTCCAAAAACAAACTAAGAAAAATATCTGGAAAGTGTAGTTTGTACATGATGCTCGTGCATACAGAAAAACTTCTCATTTTTCAATGGAGTTGGGTTCACAGATTGATGTTTGCCATGAACATTTTGATTGTATTGATTAGCACGTTGTGGGAAGTGCCTGCACTTGTATGTAGCCTGAGGAGAGCTTAATACATTGCAGTTACTACCTAGGTAGAGTGCAGTAGAATGAAAACCATAATAATAATTCACAGATATTCAATTATTGCCTAACACAACATTACACACATTTTTATGGATACTTATAACTAGAACAACACAAGATCATTAGCAATGGGAGTATTTAAAATTATTTTATCAAAATGATTAATGCTGCTTTTCCAGTCTTATTGAGGTCAAATGTGTGCATTAATTTATGTGAATAAAAAATAGATAAATTTGGTACAAATAAACTTGTTATGTTCTCCTTGCTTATTCAATTCTCCCTCTTCCCTATAAGCAACCTCTGTGCTGTAGGAGGAACAAAGTCATACTCACTAAGTCTTAAGAACACAATTTGCAATCCTTCCATGGACATGGCTCTAATGGGAAGGGGAGTGAGATCCTGAGAACTGTGGAGTCTATTTCTGCTTTCATGTCATGCCAGGTCACCAAACAAAGCATCCCTGGAGGTATCCTATGGCTACAAAGATGCAAGGTGCCCTTTTCTTTTCCCTCTATTCTACATTTCTAGCCTTTGACCTCAATCTTCTTTCTTTTTCTTTCTTTTTTTCTTCCTTTCTTCCTCTCTTCCTTTCTTTGTTAATTCCTTTCTTTCTTCTTCCTTGTTCTTTCTTTCCTTTTTTTCTCTCTATTTTCCTTTTCAATTTTTCATTTTTTTCTTCCTCAGAATTGCACTTTATTTTCTAGTTTCTGTGTCCTTGCTACTTTCAGGCAGATTTTCATTTTTTCAAGGTGAACTTTAACATTGTCCTGCAGGTTAAAACTTAGATACACTGGAGCCAGAATAAGAAAAACAAATACAAGAAACAGTGAGTGCTGTCTCTATGAAAGAGAAGTTGTACCTGCTTCACTCTGAAGACTATGTCAGCACAGATCAAACTCCATTTCTTTCAAATGTTTCTTGAATTTGTACTCTCTTCAGCAGCAGAAGTTCAGTTATTTAGCAAACTTCCTCCACAGTAAGTCAGCCACCCTTGTCATAGCCCCCAACTGATGCTGCAACACTACTGCTCAGTAAGTAACCCTAGATATCACCCAGCATATTTATATAGGCTTGTTAAAATCTGGAGGGGTTATTTCAATAACCACATTTCTTGAATTTTCTCAGCATATCTAACTGACATAGATTTCTCCCCCATAGTTACCAGATTTCTGGAACTCCAGACAGTATGCCTCTTCTAATTCATAAGTCAGATGCTCAGTAATTATGTGCAAAATAAGTGAGATGTGTGACTGCAACAAGCCTACATGTCCCCAAGTCATCTTTGACACCACTCTGAATGCAGGTGGCCCTGTTGCAGGACAGTTCTCTCTTTCTCACTCTCCTGACCAGCTGGACACTGGTCACCTTTGACATTTTAACAATGCCATTGTTGGCACTGTACTGTATCTAAATCCTAAACTCTCCTGAGAACACTGTAATTAGTGCAGGGCAGTCCTGTGCTAATATCCCATGACTAATACCGGCATTCAGTTTTAGTTCAAAGCTTGCTTCTTACAGCCAGAGGAGAACAGTGACTCTCAACATTTCCATCTCTACCTGCCCTAAATGTCCACTCAGTGTCACTGGCAGGGTTTGCACACTCTATGTTGATTTTGTTTTGCACAGGTACCAGCCTGAGCTGGCTGCCAGCTACCCAGGGTACAGCTGCAGGGGGACAGTCACACCTTTGGGTTTCAGTGTCAGCACTCCCTGTGCTTACAGCAGTGAGGCGGTCACATGAAGCAGAGGCCAAGAGTATTACCCTCTCCAAACCAGCTTTTATGGTGTGTCAAAATGGCCTAAAACAGTTTATTTTCAAGGTGAGTGGTATACAGAATGATTTTTTATTGCTGATTTATATGCTGATTCTACAATTCTTCCAGTCTTCCTTAAGGCACAGATTTCTGTTCAAATGGTTTAGTGATACTATCCATCAGAGGGTTCAACCTTTGCAATGTGTTTCACAGTAGTCCCCAGGCTTGACTCAGGAGCAATATATCATTTTGGTATAGTTTTATAGCCTGTTGTCAGCTGTATATTTCTCATATTTATCTATGTATTGGGAAAGGATGTATGAAATTTCTAATAATCAACATTATATTGAATGTAGCAAATAGAAACAAAAATAAAGAGGAATATCAGTGAAAGGAATATCATAGAAGTAGTCATCAAAAAGTGTTAAAACTAGCTGTCAATCCAGTTAACTTCAAGTTAAGAGACAAAGTTAGAAATTGCTCACACATATACTGATATTCCTAAGGTTGGACTTCCTGACAACACTCAGGGCAGGGAAACTGTCCACCCTTTCTGTAGCCTTCAGGATCAAGGATCTGCATGACAGACTTCTTTTTTTCTTTTTGAAGTTTAAATCCTTAGCAATATATGTACTGTAGTCACTGCTGTGCAGATACATCTGAGCCAGCTTTAAAATGTCCTATTAAAGGACCTGCAGTAGATCAGCCATGGTACAGAGTATAAACAGAGTTGTGTACACTGAAATCTGTAGGAGAATCAGAGTAAATTAGCAAGAAATCTGATCTACTCCTTCTCTAACAATCCTGGTCTATGATGTCACACCACATCATTTTTATCCACACACTGTTATCACACCGCACTCTATCCACAACAGAACAGTGGTGGTACTGACACTTTGCTAGAATAAAAGTAGTTTAGGTGTGCTAGAAACACCCTCATAAAGAGTCAAAAATTGTGAATCTCCAACAATTACTGAATAGGGTCCTGATTTGAAAAAAAAAAAAAAAGTACAATGAATTAAGCAAGTGAGAATACTGCTAAAAGAAAGCATGGGATAAGATATAAGTACTGCGTGGAATCAGCTCTACCTTGCTGTAAAGCTACAGGACATCAGGTACACCAGAACTTCTAGCTAGATTGTGATGGGTCCCTGGCCAAAGTTTTTTTCTACTCTGATAAAATAGGAAGGGTTAAGGTGAAGAAAATCACTGAATTGCCCGGCAGGAATCTCCTTTTCTAGTAAAAGAGGCCTAAGTTTGGTAGTCCATTATATAGCAAACTCCATAGGCTTCCTAGGAACTTGTTTCATAACATGATCAAATTAAATTTGAGGGAAAAAAAAGAATTATGATTTAAGCGGTAAGAAAAGTGTTTCTGTCATTTGAATCACTAGAAGAAATTTTTTCTAGAAATTTAACTCAGCTTTCACCTGTACTGATAGTTGTGAACAAGGGTGTCACTACTCTCCCAGAGACACACACCAGCAACTCCACAATCTCTGCTCCTTCACCTCTTCCCCCTTTGGGTCAGTATCTTGTAGAGGAGAATGACTAAGTGTGTGCTTAAATGGTGGAAATATCATGGAAGAAATCCATGCTCAGAAGAGTCATTTCTTCTGGGGAAACAGCTCCTCACAGCTCAAAACTCAGCTTTCTGTGTAAAATAACCAATATTAATGCTTTAAAAAAAGTTGAATCAGTCCACTTTATTACTAAACAGATGAAAAATACCACAGCTGTTTTATATTGTTATTGCATATGGTAAATAACCATTAAGCTAACTCTATAAATGTAATAAATCTGTAAATTGTTTCCATCACCACAAATGCACAAAAAGACCTTGAAAGCAAAAATAAATAAGAATTGTGATCTTTATTGAATAAATGCTTCATTCTAAACACACTATTCCAGAAAACTATTTTATTTTAACACTCTAAAGTTCTTTTCTCTGTATTTTCCTGTCCTTAGCAGCAAGGTGCATCCATCTAACACTGTTTTGTAAGAAAGGATTCTTCTCTGACAACATGAATAAGAAAATCTAATTTCACTTTCTTCCCATTAGAACAACCTATTCTGAAAGTTGAGTTTTGAGTTAATCTCAAATGGAATGCTCCTCTATCAATCACATTTCTTCTCTTACAAAATTCCTTCATGATGTGTTTCTGATGGTGAAAGACCAAGGTAACTCATAAATCTGCCTGATATTGTTTTTCTTGCAAAACAATAAATTTCCTGAATTTTAGTGTTGTTTCAAATGGCCTGAAATCTTCACAATATAGTTTTGTTTTGTATGGCTAGCTGGGGGAAAAACTGAATTCATGCCAGAGGCTATTCTGTTCTCAGATGGGAATATTACTGTTGGAAGTCCTCACAGATACTCAGGTGTAGAGTTTCCTGAGGAGATGAACAATGTGTGCACACTTCTGTATCCTGAATGCCCAGCATTTTGACACCCATATTCCAGTCATGTACCTAAACCTCATGCTTTGGAGCATTTGGGATCCTTTAAAGTATTTGGACATCTTTGCTCCAGTTTGCAGAAAACATAAACCATTGTCAGTAAAGAAGTGAGGCTGAAGATCTTTGTGGCTGGAATTGTCACCAAAGCCAAGCTGCCTTTTCTGAACACCTGACCTGCAGTGTCATGGTGCTTCTGGTAACAGATATAGAACTACTTCTCACTGAATGGAGCAATTGCACCAGCAGTATCTGCGTCAATTCCAAGATATTTAGATTGAAAAAAGTATATGACTCTCTTTTCTCTTGGCAGGGATTACCCCTCAGGGGTGGGAGGTAACAAAATAACAGATTCTGATTTTCTTGAGTGAGTGATCTCATGGTTCTGCACTGAGATAGCAGGGAAACATTTCGGGTTTTTTACTTGTCCTATCATTATATTTGACTCTAAATTCTGAATAAGGAGCAGTTCTGCCATGCTGAACTTCATGACTTTGCTTGCTGTGGTGTAAAGCAAGTCAACATATTTTAAAAGCATTTCATCTAGACCAATTTAAGCTGTTGAACTACAGAGTTAATTATTCACACAACCCTATTAAACAGATACGCAGATCTAAGCACAATCTTTATGATTTATAAAATTTTTAGAATATTTTGTTCCAGCATCTGTTCCTTTCCTTTGTGTATGTGCTCTCTTGGTGTTTTCTTCCATTTTCCATTCCTCTACTTCTCCAATCACACCTATTCATACATTATTTTTTTGTACTTCTTAATACAACAGTAGTGTGTCAACATATTTCTACATTCTCTTTAACTTAAGCTCAATCTTGTCCCTGCACTAGTTTTACTCTTTTCCTTGACTTTACAGAAAGTGCTTATTCTGACTTTATTCATAAATATCACAGTGGCACAGTTCTTTGGTTTGTCTAAATGTGAGTTAAACTGTGAAGAATCAGGCTCTATGCAAGGGCCAGTCCTGCAAAGCTAAAGCTGTAGCTAACATGATGTGGAATAGGAAATTTCATGAGTAGAATAGGAAATTGCATCTCAAGAATCTGATTAGCATACAAATGGAGGGTAGTGATGCTGTCTGAGCTGAAAAGCTGGTTCCATGAAAAAAAATACCAAAATTATTTACTGTACATCCATATAGAACCTTCACAGGGAGGTGAGCAGTTTCCTTGAACTTTTTGTTTAACATGGGTATGAATCAGGTTTCCTGTTACTCTTCCAATACTGCTGCATCCTGCATATCCTTTGACATTATAAAATAGCTTTCAAGTACCAAAGCTAAAACAAAAACCCAGTGTGGACAGATAAGCAGGAGACAGCCAGATGTCACCCATGTTTCTCTTTCATTTCTCCACTGCTTGAGTTTTTGTTGCTGTGTTTATTGTATATGCACCATATTGACAGCCATGAAAATGAAAGCTTATTAATCATCAAAAAGAGGACTGGATCTTATGCTACACACTCCTAGGGATGAAATTTCAACTGGCTAACAGCCAGTTATATAACAATACATAACAATATAACAGATATTTGGGCTGAAGGACCATTCCCAAGAGAAACAACAGTGCAAGATTCCCATGCAGAAGTCCTTCAGTCTCACTTTTGTGCCTCAGTGAGATAGGAATAGCCTATCTATGCATTAGTTAGCACATTATTTTTACTTCTGTTTTCTCTTTTTCCTTCCCACCCCCCCAATTTAGACTGAGTTAAAACTGTAGCTCAGCTTAGAAATCTTGGGTCTTAACATCTCTCTGATGCACTTGACTGCACTCCAAGCACAGCTCTTCATGCCTTGGTTTTCCTTCTAAGTTAAGATATGGTTTCATAACAATGAAATTACTGGTTTTAGGCACACCATATACTATCTCATACTATGCAGAACCAACCTCAGCAGGCCATTTCAACACCTTCTCATTTCCAGAGAAGTGCAGAGATACAATATTGTTAATAATTGGAGTCCATCAGTAACTTGAAAAAGCACCAGAAAGGAATTTCTGTTGCACAAGACAGAAAGGAAGGGTCATATTTTAAAGATCAGGATTAGCAAAATGAATTGAGTTACAAATCCTATCTCAAGTGATTCTGTATGCAGGTAAGTTGCTAGATCTGTATATTTATCCAGCTAAAATATTTATGTAACCCCTTGGTCAGTTCAAAATCCTGTAGGAGGAATTGAAAGCAAGAAGGAAGAGCAACTATCCTTATACCTTGGAGATCTCTCTAACTCAATTCTCCTACAGTGACATGTAAACAGTATGCACTTCTGCATGTTGTCTTAGCAAACCTAGAGACTACCACAAAATTACTAAAGAGGCAATGTTCTAACAGCAATGTGACCTCCAGAAAGGCCTTTCTATCACCTGGGACCCTTTTTTCTCATCAATACAATGAGATATTTACTCTGGGAGGCTGTAGCTCTTTCTTTGGTTTTCAAATTCCCCTCATTAATATCCATAGGAAAGTCTCAGTTGCTTTCAGTGGGTGTTGACATTTCTATTTCCAGAGGCAATAACTCTGTGATCTGCTCAGTCTCTCATCGGCCTGAATTCTGTATTCAGTGAGATTAGGGTGAAAGCTGTAGCTGTGTGCACTGTAAATAACTGAGCAACATGTAGATATTTTATATCTATTTCAGCCTTGAACGACCTCCTGATTACCCCTCTGAAGACAGAATACACCAGACTGTGCCAAGAGCCCCAGTGTAAACTGAAAATCTACTGGTGTCCCTGCCTTGCTTGTTAACATCACAGAACTGACTGAACCAAAAGAGGGCTCCTTCCTAGTAACTCATCTTGTGAGCAATAGGTTTCATCTTATTTGGTTTCATCATTAGTCTGAGGACACCTGTTCATTGTTCATTTTTGGCAGTCTTAACCTCCAACACGGTGAGAGAACCAAGTCTTGTATTTACATTTTACTCCTTCCAAAATTAAGGAGCTTGGAGCTGTTACTGTTAAAATTTCACATTTCTTCTTTTGTTTGTTTGTTTGTTTGTTTTGCTGATGTAATAGAAAAGCACATGAATTTAGACAAACATATATGCCTGTGTCTTCTGGAATACAATAAATGCTTAAAAGATATTTTTAGTTACCTAGGTATTAAAAACAACAACAACAAACCAAAAAAACAAGGAAGACTTGCCTTTGTATTTATGAAGCAAGGTAATGTTACTGAAATCTCAAGCTATTATATTGCCTGCCTTATCTTCCTCCAATATGGAAGATGGATTGACTCTGATTAAGAGTGATATTGAGGATAAGGATGTAAATTAGTGGATACAGTTAACAAGCTTTGATGGATGATGCAATACATCTTTTTCTTACTAAACACAGTTAGAAATAAAGTCTCCAGCTTTAGAAGATCGTGATGGTAGTTCATGAGTTACCTGTTTTCTCACATTAATTTTAAGCTGGTAGGCTTCCATTACATAATGTTGACTTTGGAGTGAACTCCTTCAAAGCTCTCTTGAAAGCATTAAATTTCAGTTTCAAAACTGCTGTAGAGGAACAGAGATATTGGATTTCCTTGGAATAGTTATGCTGTGAGGGCAATGCTGTTATTGCTCCTGGGTTGGAAACTATGCTGACAAGGCTCACAGCCTGTTGGGAACATCTTGCATTTGGACTGAGCTGTCAGCACTCTTTACTCCAAAACTGCTGTAGAAAATGGATCGTGCACCAACCATCTTCATCACTAATAATCTCTCCACAGTACTAAAGGTATGGGAGGGGAAAAAACTGTGAAAGTGTTCACTATAAATAAATCAGTAATTAGAAGTGAAAGTGTGAACTTTCTGCTTTATAAATTTACAGAGTAAAGTGACGAAGTGGCTATCTTAATTTTTTAATCATTTTAGGAAACCTTGATATAACTGCTAAAGGAAAATCCCATCTCGAGGCTCATAAACTGTTTTTAGGAACATTTCACAAGGCATATTTGGGATTTTGCAAACTGAAGACTGCAGGCAGCATAAGTGACAGCATTCAGAACATGTGGGTTCAGTGGTGGCCTTGCTGCAATTCCTAGGCTGCAATACCTCCTCAAAACACTCCCAGTGCACCAGCCATGGGAGAGAAGATTGTGCAGAGTTCCTGAGGGTGACATTTACTGAATTGGCTGTAGACCAAGAGGCAGTAGGACCACACCACTTTCACTTAGCAAACTGCTAATGAGACCTCCTGAGGAAGAGCTTCTTGGCTCAGGGTCAGCCCTGGGCTGTACACCTGTGTTGCTGGGGCAGGCCTGAGTCACTGATACTGATGTATGGCACAGCACTCTGCACCATGCATCAGTTTGGGTCTTGCTTGAAGCTTTCCTCTTCATGCTTCATGACACAAAGTGAATGGGTTCTGAGAGGTCTCTGATTTAAAGGGAGCTTGATAATGCTCAACCCCCCACCACCCTTTAGATGTCTTTGTGTCAAACAAGTATTAACATCCATAACCTGTTGAATAACTCTTAAATAAATGTCATTATTAGTATTCTAAAAGTTCAACTTTCCAAACCTATGTAATAAGCTTTTTTCTTCCCCATTAAAAAAAATATCATAAGAAGTTTGCCATGCAATCCCAAGTGACTTGCTAGTGTGAGAAGCAATACAATATAACATCCAACAGGGCATTGTAAATCTCAGGGCTTAAAGTCAGTAATGCTGGGTACTAAAGTCTTCCATTACTTTTTTTCACTTTGTAGCTACGCTCAAGCTTGCAGCACAGGCAACCTTTGAAAAGTTGGAAGATCGGGGAAGCCCTCCTAAAAATTATTCTCTTCTGTGCTATTAAACCATCTCAGAAATAAACACTTTAACAATGGAGTATGCTGCTTCAAGGAGTTACTAATGCTGTAGGAGTCTACAGATATTCTTTGCCAATTAATTTTGTCAGAGATTGAGACTTTCCATCACAAATACAAAACCTGAGAACAGGTCTGCTGTAGCTTGCCATAAGAAATATCTACTGTCTACAGGAAACTGACAGTGTGGCTAAAAGACTGGGGAGAAGGGGTGCTGAAGAGAGAGATGAGGGATAGTTTCTTACAGAGAAAAAACGCTATATAAGTAAATACTGTAATAAATGGGGACAGAGAAAGAAAGAATAAAGAACAATCCAGTAGGACATAGATAAAAAAACCCCTAGCACATATTTTAGACACAACCTGGCAGGAGAGAGAATACAAATGCGCCAAAATTCATATACTGCAGAATGCCAGTTTTATTCTGCCCATTCATCACTACTTATGATTTCATATCCTGTTGGTAAAAAATGATGCTTTTCTGGGTCCAGTGATACTCCTGGAGGGATGTTGCACTGGGGACAGAGAAATCTGAATAATCAAAACATGCGAGATGGGAAACATTTGAAAAGCACATCTCTCGTGTTTTGGGAGGAACAAAACAAACTACTGGGGAAACCATTGTCAAAAATACTTGCTGATGGCAGTCTCCAAAGTCTTTCTGGACAAGGTGGGCCCTTGTGCAGAAAAAAAAGATGGAACTGCAATCCCCACCTTGCCCTGCTCAATCTGAACCTACACTGCTCAGTCCTGCTGTGTCTTTGGTTGTGGAAATGTTGCATTCTGTCTCTCCCTCCTTCTTTAGATCTCACTGCTCCCTGAAATCTTTTACAGCTGCTGTTGTGATTGATGGCTAACTCACTTTAATTAAAATGAGTTTCCTTAAATGGTTTGAAATAAAACATGTAGTATAATTCATGTCTGCCTGTTTCTCCCTAACATAGGTGAGAAAACAATAAGGCAGGTGCACCAGATGGCAAACCTAGAAAGAAAATTACACTGGAATTACACTCATCACCAAAGAGGATATTGTGTAATAAGCCATTAATTTTGTTTTTAAGAGGCAATTGCAGAAAATAATCCATAGATGAGAGTGCCAATCTGAGAAGTCAAACCTAGTAATGCACCAAGATTTGATTCCAAGATGGAGGATCTTCAGACTTTAAACAACCTGTAAAAATTGAACTTTTGGAAGACAAGACTGAAAATGTGGTCAGTAAAGCAGTTTTCTATCAGAATTACTCATAACTGTCACACAAACTTGGTTTGAACAAATGTCTCTAGAAAGGAGCACGAATCCAGTGAAAGAGTTTCTGATTGTCTGCTTTGCTGTGAGGCAGGCTGTCTCTGCAGCAAGAAAATTGGATTTTTGTTCCTATGTAGAACTTTGTGCATGGGTGCCCACATGGAGGAGGTGTGTGTCCCAGTCAGAATAAAACCAAATTTCGAAATATTGTTCATACACAATGAAATATTTTTTTCTCAGAATTCCTTTGGTGTGCAAACTCAGAGGCCAAGATCCAGTCACTGAGATGCCAAGATCCAAACAGTCCTGTATGAGCAGACTAGAACTTTGGCAGGAAAATGGGAACCTTTTATGAAACACGTGTGGTAGTAAGTGTCAGAAAATGGTGATGGCTACTCTGAGCACATCCTATATTCCCATCTCCTTAAAACTCATTGCCAGGGTAGAGATGCAGCACACCTCTCTACTGTCCATGTATATAAACACAGGTGTAATATCCTACCCAAAGGTTTGACATTACTTTTGCATTGCAAAAGTTCTGACTTGCTTTTAGGGCATACTCTGGTATTAGTTATACTTTCCCTGTGTATAGATAATCACACACTCCTAGGAAGAAAAGAATACTATAAAGACCCCAGACCATAGTTCTGTCCTGAAATGTAACATTTTAAATGACATAAGGATATGTTTTTAATAGTTTGTGAAACAATGAATATATGACCGCAAAAAAGAAATGTTGAAAGCTCCTTTCTTTTATAATGATGAGCCATCTCCTTCAGAAGTAATAGCAGTGTTTTCCTGATGGTGTTACATCTATCCTCTATAAGCTACTCTACAATTTGTAAAAGACTAAAGAAACTAAAGATGTTTTTAACCATGATTTTGAAACAAAACAACACCTACTTAGATAAGTCTTATTCTAAGACTTGCTCTAACAGTGAAGGAATTGTATTTTTACAGTGGCTCAAAACTCCATGCATTCACAACATAATTGTGTAAATTAGAGATACAAATTAGTAAAGCAAAGTGTGAATTCAAGGTTCTTAATAATTCCAAGTCTGTCCATCATGACTGGTAGGTGATGCATTGTGGTCCCAGAGCTGATCACTTGGCCCATACTTTAAAAAAATTTCCCACAGGTTTTGCTAGTTGTTAGACCCATTCTGCTCTGGTACTATTCCTTTTGATAACTCTTCTGGAGTTCTTACTATGTCACTTAGCATATGTACATTCTAATGCCACTGAAGGCTAAAGATTCTATATTATTCTGATTTGCATTCAGTTACTTTTTAATGACCTCATTAGCATTCCTTTTTTATCCTTCAACAGTGACTATTTAAATCAGAATCTTTTTGTTTCATTGGAGTGCTGTCAAAGAGAGTGGAGATCTTTGGGTCATCTCTCCAGAAGTTATTTAGAAAATAAGATCAGTGCTACAGTACCTAGGTTGCAGAATTCATGGAGTCATAGAAGGATTCAAATTGCAACGGGATCTTGAAGATCAACTAATTCCAACTTCCCTGTCATGGGCAGGGACACCTTTCACTAGACTAGGTTTCTCAGAGGCCAATTTAACGTGGCCTTGAACACTTTGATCATTAAAAATTTCCCTGAGCAACAGGTTCCAGTGTCTCACCACCCTCAAGGTAAAAGAATTTTTTCCTAATATCTAATCTAAACCTACTCTCTTTCAGTTTGAATACATTCCTGATTGGCTTTCTGGACCAATTAGACACCTGTCTGCTTCCTCACCACCTCAGCTGATAGGTTACCATTATCTACTACTGCTGAAGCAACTTTTTCTACTACTTCTCCCATCAAGGGAATAACCTCTAGAGTGCAACAGTGGGGTGGTGAAGTCTGCAACTCACAAGTTAGAATCACCTCAGCCTGTCTGTTGGAACAAGGATTAAGCCCAGAACTAACAGCTGACCATACTAGTTCAGTTCCAGACTCTCTTCAAGAGACACAAACTCTATAAGTCACTATGGTCTCTCCAAGACACCAACCTCTAATCCAAAATGTGGATCCTCAAAAACTTTACTCAGCTTCTGACTGGCTCTATGGACACATGCATTCTTTAGACAAAAACAATTTCCCTTCAGTGAAACTATGGATGTGTGCCTGAATGGAAGCTCCTGGGCATGATAATGCTAAGTGGGTATTGCCAAAATACAGCAGGGTGCATATAGCAGATGTTCTTCTCCCAGTGATCCACAGCTACCAAAATTCCTTGCACTGGTCTTGGCAGCACTCTGTACTCTCTTGTCTTTGTCAGTAGTTAGTGGCTAGATATTTATCCAGAAAATGGAAACCCAGAAGCAATTCTGTCTGATAGCAGGAATATCTACATTTCCTTCCAAAGTAAAAATCACCACCAAGCTCACAACCAGTGTGTGATTCACCTAATCTTTAGGGTTCTGTCATAGGTAAATTCAGTGTGGGTTTAGAGAAACTGCACAGCAACTGGAATTCAAAAATGTACTTTGAATACTAGCCTAGAAATTCAATTTTATTGTTTTAAAGTTTATTCAAATCACTGAATATATCAGGATGAAGGCTTGTCAAAAGTACTTCCCAAATTTACTCAAGTGCTTGGCCAAATGCTTGACCAGTTGTGAGTTTGGATATTGCAGCAGGCAGCATCAAGTTGAGATAAGAAATAGGAGAAATGAGCTTTTTGCATCCATACAAGGCTGTCTTAGGTGGCTGGATAATTATGAATTGCTCTGGTTCACCCAGGCCATTGTGATTTCTGCTTGCCTCAGGAAAAACTGTTGTCTCCTTCAGGCTGTAAACCAAACCAAGCCTCTTTGCTATGTCCTTGCTTGCAGTTATTTTGTAGGACAAAAACTGAGGCACTCTCCACTCTGAGTGCACTGCAGTTTATTAGCTCAAGGGTTGCAGAGTATCCTGGGTGAAATGTATTAGCTGAAGTTACAGTTCCAAGGCAGACTGACATGTTTGCATAAATTTACAGTTTGGGGGTTTTTTCTAAATGTGCTGTACAGACAGACTTCGATAGTATGACCTGTTTTCAATATTCATCTTTTCTCTTGAAAATGTCAAAGCAAAGGGAGGCCTTCATGGTTAAGATTACAGCTACATTTGGACTGATTTTAGACTGATTTTAAATGAATAATAGAGAGTATGTATCATGTTGTCTGGGAATAATGTTAGAGCTACTGAAAACTGGGGCTTCTGACTCACAAGATTTTTAGTGCTATTATTTAATGACTGAGTTCCAGGGAGACAAAGAACATCTTCCAGCTCAATCTGGGCAACTGCAAAGTCAGGCATGAAAGAGGCTGGAGCACAGACAGCTCAGCACAGCACAGTGCTTTAATCTATCTTTTACTAGAGAACTCTCAGTCTATATCACCACATCATTCCTGGATTTTTTTATTTTGAGAACTACCTAAAACACACTGGCAGTCTGAAGTACAAGGATCATTGATTTTTCCTAACCTAGCTGAGAGCTCTAGGCTACAGAATTAGACTACTAAATCACAGAGCACTAAGCTCTATACCTGCAAGACACTGACACTGCACCCCTTTTATATAAGAATTTTCTAAGTTTTCTGAGTCAGAATCTCCTGTGCAAGGAAACTATTTTTTTTTTTTTTTGCCTGAAGAAGGGCCATGACAGGATGCTTTCGTGACAGGCATAGTACAGTTCCTTGGTAAGAGAGGCTGATCTAGCAAGTTTATAACAAAAATGTGAGATAAAAAACACTGTTTCTTGATTTGTAAAAGAGTTTGAGATTTTAGAATAAATGTCAAAATAAAAAGAGAGTCTTGTTTTGAAAATGGATCTGTTTGGTTCATCATACATCCTAACAGTTTTTAGAAGTATATTTTTATTTTGACTTTTGAATGTAAGTCATTAATGTTTCATTTAGTAATATGATGAAGCCCAGGTCCTTTTCTAGTGAAGAATGTCATCATTACATCAGAAAATATCAGCACTGACTTGTCAAACATTTAACAATTGTAGTTTCTGCAACAGGACACTTACTAACAATAAAATGGTTTCCAATCACTGTGGAAGGTTGCAAACTCCCTCTACTTTAATGCACTCAATATTTATATCTAGTTAAGGAACTAACCCTTTGAGGGCTTGTCAGACCACTCCTCTCTTATCACGACCACACATTCTTGAAAGAAATATCTGTGAATTTTTCCACAAGCCAAGCCCACATACAAAGAAGAATGAAAACCAAGAAACATATTTTAGAATAATTTAGAACAATATTCTAGATCTAACAGCAGAGCTGAGGCTGAGACTGCCCAGCAGAATTTGGAGTCGTTAACATCAGCAATGAAGCACCACTTTGACAAAGGCATGCTTTTCGTGACCATTTTAATTTTAAAAGCCCAACCTTTGAAAACTAGTTTTATTGACAACAGCTGCCCTCTGAATTTATAAAACTGTCTTCCTTGGGTGATCAGCATTTTAATCTTTCCTCAATGAACATTGCTAAATATCACTGAGTGCTTCAACAGACTGTAGAGTGGCCTTGACTTTTTGAGATATTAAATGAAACTGATAAGCTTTCTGTAGATGACTCTGAGAAAGACTGATATGTCACAGTACTTTTGGTAAGAGTGAGGTACGGCCTTCACAGCTTGACAAACTGTTACACAAAAAGCAGAAGAGAAGTACATATTTAGGGTATTGATGAAAGAGACCCCATTGCCACTCATAGTCTGTTCCAGTTGCATCTCACAGATTCACAGAACATTCTGAGATAAAAGGGACCCACAAGTGTCACTGACTCCAACTCTTAAGTAAATGGCCCATAGATGGGTCGAACCCATGAGCTTGGTGTTATTAACACCATTTATTAGTACCATGCTCTAACTAGCTGAGCTGATCTCAGCTCATTAGTGATGGAAAATTAATAGCTCCAAAAGGCCCATGAAATTACATGGTGATCTTGGTTCAGCTGCCAGTGTCAGTGTGGTGCTCAGAGAGCTCCCCTTGCCTCCGGGCAGGTGTAGTCCTGCCTTGGTGGGGCACAGCCCCTCAAGGGGGAGCAGGTCCCAAGGGCTGAGAAGATAATGCTTGTGTTATTATCTTTCACAGTCTTTGCCAGCTTTTCATTTAATGTTATTTTAGCAATCTTTTTGAGAGATGTCATACCCGTTCACTTGACCAATCCAAGGCACAAGTACTTTAAGGAAAGGTTCCTCTGCTTCCAAAACATGCAGATTTGGTTTTTTCGCAGTCTAATCCCTTGCTCCTTGGATTTTACTAAACAAATTCTGTTCAAAATGTACATTTCCAAATATAAGCTACATGAGAATTTAGACAACAATCCCATGCTACTCCTTCTTCACTGTGTTTACAACATTCAGAGGTAATTCCTATTATAAGTCCTTACTTTAAATGGTTTTTATTTAATGCCAAAATAAATATTTCTGAAGGGTGTTCAAATTTGACAAAGTTCCAAGACTATTGCCTTTTATTTATGAATCAAAAATTGATGTATTTCCTAAACAACAAATAGAGCTCTAACTCCAGTTCTCTGTGAACAGTTGTAGTGCACTCCATCACACCTTAGTTCAGGAACTGGCAAGCAGAAAGTCTCTTTGCAAAGCAATAGTAATGGATATGTACATGATCAGCTATGTTGCATATTCTAGGTACGGTTTGACTTGCACATGGATGTACTGGTGTCTTCAGTGCAGGAAACTGAAGACAGCATACATTTCATCAGTTTTGAAGTGTTTCTGCTGTCTAATTTCCTCATTGTCTAATCTTCTCAAACACTGTCAAAATGTAACATGGTCTAGTAAACAGTGGCCTAGATTCTTAGTAAGGTGGTAAATGTTAAATTAACAGTATTGAGCTAATTTGACATCAGTCTTTCNCGGTTTGACTTGCACATGGATGTACTGGTGTCTTCAGTGCAGGAAACTGAAGACAGCATACATTTCATCAGTTTTGAAGTGTTTCTGCTGTCTAATTTCCTCATTGTCTAATCTTCTCAAACACTGTCAAAATGTAACATGGTCTAGTAAACAGTGGCCTAGATTCTTAGTAAGGAGGTTAAATTAATAGTATTGAGCTAGTTTGACAGCAGTCTTTCCACATTAAAAAATTAATTACGTTTTCCCCTTTATTGAGTGTTGACAATTTCCTATGTATGCATAATATAGAGACACACATACACACACACACACATTCTTTTCAAGGTATTTTGTTTCAGTTCATCTGGAAGATTTCTAATCAGTTTGAGTTCATTTGAAATAAAATAGCCAAACTGAGCTGAAAATTTTTTCCAACCAGCTTTAAAGCTGTGTGTAACTACACTTCAAACTGAATAGGTACACTTCTTCCTTGTAGAGAATTTCCAGCTCAAAGGATAAGAAACACTATTTTCCATGTATACAAGGCCCTGGGCACAAATCCTTGAAAATATTGTCCTTAAAATTTATTCTGAAGTTAATTGTAGCTGCAGCAGAATGCATTTACTGACATGCTTTAGTACAGTAAATGCCTTTTGGGCCATCTCATTCCATTCCATAATTGTTTTCTGGGGAAACCCTTGCCCTCTACTTGATTTATGAAATACAGATGGTTGGTAAAACTTGAATTTTTATTGATGCATAGTAATATCTTTCTCAGCACCCTTAAAGAAAGTGACATAATTCTTTAAGACATAATATTACACTTAGGAATTGCTCTAGAGGGTCATCAATCTTTTGTGAAACTCTTCCAGCACTCTGCTAGTGTTAAATAAACCATGACTAGAATGAAATTCAAAATAGTTTGAGTGATTTCTGCAAAATGTTCTCCATTTGCCAATTATGTAGTACTATATTTCATCCTATCAGTTATTCATTATTCTTTGCTAAAAATACAGCAATAGCAAGGGATTTTTTCTTGAGTTTCAGAAGAATTACAGATGACCCACTTCATGAAAATCAGGCATTATTTTATAAAATATGACAAAGCTGATAACTAAGTGATGATGAAGTGGTATTTGTTTATAATTTTGGTTTTTCATAAGAAAAAATGTTCAAGCCCAGTGGGAAGAGTGTTTGTTCAAAGCCATTTTCTAAAAAGTTGACTGGATCTTCTAAGCTTATGCTTAATTCACACCCCGTCCTGATTGTCTTAGTTGGTACCAGAGTTCCAAAAGACAAAAAACAAATGGAATAAACATAATCTAGATATGTTGGTCTCATATGAAAAAAGGCCATAGTCATGTCCATGTTCCTTCTTCACAAATATGTTTGAAATACTTTATTTTCTTCCATGTTCATAACCTTGCTCAGCCACCTCCTCATGCCAATTTTTCCTTTAGCTTTGTCATTTTAGCTCAAATCCTAAATTGGGACTTTTAAATACAGTCTGAGTTCAGCTGACTAAAGTTCATTTTAAAGTATTCTAGGCATTTTTATGTGTCTATAGTTGGGGGTGTTTTGACTTAGATTCAAACCTCAAAGAGACTTCCTTTCAAGTCCCACATCCCCAGGAGCTCTGACCCAGGGATAATGATGTTCCACAAGAGCCTGGCTCTTCATTCTGCAGACTGAAGGCATCAGCCTGGACCTTGAAGGATTCTTTGCCCATACAGAAAGCTGAGTAAAGAACCTATTTAAGGCTCCAATGTGATGTATGACATAGAAAATAAAAGCAAGACCCTAAAATAAGTTAATAAGGTGGGTGCATGGGAAGGCAAAGGCTTGTATTACTTTTTCTTTGTCATTCTCTTTTCTGGCCCCATAGGCAACCTTGTCCCAGTTTAACAGGGAAAAAATCTTGATGTTGCTCACAGTATGTTACATACCACCCTTATTACCACTAAAATCAGAACACACTGATACAGAAGAAGGTTATGATTTGAAATAGCTGCATTTTTTTCAGACTTCCTTTACTAGTTGATCTCTCCCTACAATCTCTTTGATATTAAGAGAGAACAGCTATGAGAGAGGACATTTTCTTCTTCTATTGCAAAAGTGTGATCGTTCAGAGATGTAATTTGGTGTTGTGCTTTGATTTCCATGCTTGCTAAAATCTGTAAGCTGTTCTTCTTAATACTAAACATTCAAAAATACTGAAAACAATCTAGTTTCCTAAAATATGTACACTAAAAGAGACAAAAATTAAGGAAAGATGCAAAATAACTTAAGGTAATTTTTTAAATTATGAAAAGGAAATAACAAATTTTATTTCAAGTCAAACAAATTATTTATGTTTACTTCTTGTATTAGTTTATGTCAAATCAATTCAAAATTTATTTTATGTGTTTTAAATAGCACTTTTCCATTAACAAGGCACACACACACAAAAAACCCCTAAAAGCACTGGCCCCTTAGCCTTTATTATACAGGCTTTGATTCCCAGAATATATCCACGTTTCCATGCAGTGGAAATCAGTTTAACACTTTAGAGGAAGCCCCAGTTTAGGTGCTGGTGTGGTGCAGTGTTTGGTCAGGTGCTCCCCACTGAGCGATTAAAGCGCTCTCAGGACACAACTGACACCTCTGCTCCTGATTTCACTGAGTGCCCCCTCCTTTACCTCCCAGCTGAGGCATCTTTGCACCAGTGTCCTCTGGAAAAAGCACACTCAGGCCTTGCAGGAGCACAAGAGAATGGCTGTGGCTGGGAGACCATGCAGTGGACTGAGGTCTGAGGAGAATCATAGAGAAAGAGAGCTATTAGCAGACCATAGAGCTGTGGGGAAGAAATATAAGAGCTTCATGATATAGCTTCACAGAAACAGAAAGTTTGAGTATGACTAGAGGTAAATGGGATGTTGACAAAGGAAGATCCCATAAAAATCAAATAATTCAGCTTGGACGAACCCCAGATTTTAGTGAACAATATTTCAGTTGAAGATATTTGACCAGTTCTAACAGTTTATAAAATTTACAGAGACATAAGGAGCAGATTGAGCTCACCATCTACTACTGTAAGTAAATAAATAATAAAAAAATTCTAATGTTTAATGCAAATAGGACAGCTGTCATGATATTCTAGGCATTTTTCTAGGCATCCCTCACACATGATTAAATCAAAAGCCTCCAGCACCTGTAGAACTGACACTTTGCTGCAATCCTAACATGTGAGACTTGAGTCTGGGAGTCATTATCTTTTTTCTTAGTTTAACAGAGCAAGGCATGTCAACACTGCAGAAGACAAATTATTTAAAAATATTTATGTGCTAAAACTTCTCCATCAGAGAGAGAGGATTGTCTTCATTAGATGTACAAAAAATTACTAATAACATATTAACCTATTGTTTACAAGAGAAGAGCTACAAGTTTGTAGGCATAATTTCTGCTCTCTTAAGAAAATAATATAATTATTTGTCATATACTTTTCTAAGCTGAGTTGACTTTAAAAAATTCAGAATTTTCTTTATATGAATAGACAATGATTTTTAAAAGAAAGCTATGGAGAAACTTTTTGAAACTTGTCTCTTGTGCCTCCAAGTAATTTGTCTACTTCACAAAAGAATACCTCTCTTCTCTGAAAGTCACTGCCTAATTAAAACTCATAGTACTGTGCCCTTTCTGGTTATGGCTGACTTTTCCCAAATTGTAAGAAATAAAGCTATATCACTATATCTGTAGAGCAGCATTTTTTACCCTGGAGATTTACTTTCAAGTAAAAGTGAGGCACTCATCTCACTAGATGAGTGTTCAAAGCCTGTTTGAAATACAGCTTGAACTCAGTGAGTTTGGTTTAGTGCAGGTGCTCTTCCTGGTTTTTTATGTCCTTGATTATTTTCAGTATCATGACAATTTTGATATTACTTTTTCTAAAGGAAGGTGAAATACTGGTTAGACTGGTTCAAAACTGAAAACAGTTTTAACAGAGATGGGCCTGACTTATCATAGACAAAAGTAAGCTGTTTAGGAACCACACTCAAATATTCAGGTAGAGACTAATGAACTCATCCCAGCTGAAACAGATGGCACAGCCCATTTGCTAGTCTATTAACTTTTATAGAACACTGAAGAATCATTATGAAATAGAAGTAATCTAGAAAATATGGAAGACTCCTGAACTAGATTTAGGATATATTCATAACTTTGATTTGATTTATAGAGTTTCTTCATTTTGTTACACAAAGAATAAGAATATATAAAGATTTATATATACTTATATAGATAGATAGATATAAAGTGAGCAAGTCAAATAATGTTATAATGTAGAAAATATTTATAAGCAGATTATAAACAATCCTGAGCTGTGTGCATTTGAAATAATTTATGGAAGTTAAATCCTGTGATTAAATAGTAGTTTGAAGTAAGTAAATTTCACCATGAAATCACTTTCAAATTATTTAAGCTCCTTTGTACAAGTATGTAAACTACCTCTATAATTCTTTCAGAAAGGTTATTCCATTTTTCAATGGAATCAAAGATAAAAGATGGATGAACTTTGCTTTTAAGTTAAGAAAAGAAAATTACTGTTTTCCATTGTATAAAAATATATGACTAAGAAAAACTAGCTCACAAGAGCCTCCCCATTGGATATTTCATGTAATTCAAAGTCTCATTATAAGTGTTTGACCCAGGGGCTGCTGCTTCCACTCAGTTGATATTCATTCACTCAATGAGCCACCTGAAACACAGTAATTTAAAAGCTGCCATGGGATGCCTCACTCTATGATATATTGTAAAATTATTGCTATTTAGAGACTCATCCTTTGTTGCTTCCAACAAGGAGAAAAGTTTATATGTGGGAATGTGTAAAATTTCTGAGTCACATACTTCCATTTGTAAGGCAAAATACATCTCACAAAGCCAATGAAGCACTCAAATAGAGGAATCATTGTGTAAATTATCAGTAATTTATAAGTGTTAACCATCCAAAATATTTTCATAATTTTTTGCAGTATTCAGTTGCTAACATAATTTTTATTAGATCCAGTTAAACACAATGAGTGATCACATTCAATTCTTTTTGAGGGCCGTTAAGTGAAATTGAAACCATTATATTATTAGGATTATTCAGAATTTAAAAGTTAAGGACTGGGTTGCAAATATATTTCCTACAATTAAAAATGCTTCTTAATTAGCTTATAACTGCTTCAAAGGACCAAACTAATATGATCCACATGAAACAAGGGTTAATAATTATGAATGGAATATGATTTTCTCTTTATCTACTGTGGTGATTCAGGAATGGTGGTCCCTGACGTAGTTCTCCCACCAAGACTCCAAAACACATTGCCACTCCCTCCCTCCCTCCTTATCCTCCCCTTTCCGCTCTGGCAGGATTGAGTTGAGAATTGGAGGCACAAAAGAGGAAAACCATGGGTTGAGAGAAGGACAATTTACTAGAAATTGTTAACAATGAGATAAGAAAACAATCAATAGCAGCAACAGTATTGATAGCATGGGAATAAGACAAAGCAATGATTTACATCGAAAGCCCAGGAGAAGCCCTGACCCCAGCACTGCCCTCTCCCGCAGAAGGAACGCCCTTGTCCCAGAATCAGGAGATTACCCCCACCCCTGGCAAGGGCATGAGGGGACACAAAATCACACCTGGGACTCAGCCATGGCCCCCTCCCACCTACTGTAAAAAACTAACCCTATCCTGGCCAAAACTCGGACACCTACAAGTCTCTAAAACCTGCAATATCTGAACCTACTCCAAAAATAATTCTCACATGTGAACAGGTAGTCCTAAAGTATTTTACCTTATTAGGAGAGATTTTTTTCCATTTTTCTTCTTTTTCCTTATAGCCTAGTAGTAATACAATCAGAATTGCAGCACCAAACACCTGATGCTGGGCCTGACTTGAAAACATATTTAAAAATAAATAATGTAATAACGAATAATAAAAAAAGAAACTGGTTTCCTACTAGATCATTTTATATTTTCATGGTCCAATAATATCTTATAAAAATTTCCCTAGCTAGTTACAACCTTACAATTCACCGTATTTCTTTGATAGCATTTATTATGAATTATGATATGAAACTTTAACTTCAGGGAATAAACATAGGTATTTTTCGTGTCCAAAAGAGGCAAGGCAGGAAAATTGAACTTACGAGTTGAATCTAACTTGTATAAAATCAATAAAAATCATAATACTACTCACAGAAATAGAACTCAGCAGATAATTGTTTATTTCTAGACAGAATATTTCCTGTCTGGGCCATTTTAAGCAAGTATCAATAGTTCTTATCCCATCCTTCTTTACTTGTTTAGAGCAATTTATTGTTACCCATTGTGCTGGTTTTGGCTGGGATAGAGTTTATTTTCTTCACAGTAGCTGGTAGGGGACTGTGTTCTGGATTTGTCATGGGAAGAGTGTTGGGAAGTCAGGGATGTTTTAGTTACTGCTGGGCAGAGTCAAGGCCTTTTCTGCTCCTCACCCCACACCACCAGGAGGAGGCTGGGATCTGGGAGAGGTCATAGGCAGAACAGCTCATCCCAAGGGCCTACGAAGATATTCTATACCAGATGGTGCCATGTTCAGCCATAAAACTCTGGGGAAGGTTGACAGAGAGATTACTGCTCAGGGACTGGCTGGGCATCACCTGGTTGGTGGTGAGCAATTGTTTTCATCTGAATCACTTGTCCTTCTTGGGTTTTATTTCTCTCTCTTTGTTATTTCCCTGTCATTAAAATTGATATGTATTATTTTTATTTTTGATTTCCATTATTAAACAGTTCTTTTCTCCATGCAGAATCTATTTCACTTTTACACCTCCAATTCTCTCTCCCGTCCCGCTGGTGTGGAGACAGTGAGTGAGTGAGTGACTGACTGACTGTATGGTGCTCAGTTTCCACCTGAGATTAAACCACAACACCTATCTTCCTAAAGTATTAGGACGTTTATGAAAAGAAAGTTAATTTCTCATTTGAAGGACAGCTGTAGGGTGTGAAAGGGCAGCTGGAAGCCTCACGGCACTGTATTGCACTGGCAGACAGGAGGCAGAAGCAGGAATGAAATGTGAGAAAGCCACACTGTACTTCCCAACTGCAATGACCAAGCCACATAGTTAAAAAAAAGGCAAAAAACCCCACAAAACAATAAAAGAGGGAGAAAAGCAGGAGAGTTAAGTGCCTTTCCTACTCAGCAAAAAAGGGAAAAGAATGAATCTGGATAAGGACCCCAGAAAACAAAGTAATATTTTTTCTTTCTTCAGACAGAAGGTCTGAAGGAAATATTTCAGCAGCTTTGAGTTTTTAAACAGACCAGGAAAATGACAACAAAACAACATGCACACTTCCAAAGAGACCTATCAAGGCAATTGATCAAGTGCAAAAAGCAAATACTGAAGCAGGTGCAGGTCCAAGAAAATCACAAACTACTTTATGAGATATGATATTACTAACATCACTGGAAAAAAACCCAGAGTAAATATAAGACATCCATTGCAATTGTAAAGAACAGTAATTACTTAACTCCTGAGAGATAGTTTCTTGTGAAAGCACAGATGTTGCTTACAGCAAACCTCAAGCAGTGAATTGAATTGGTTTGCAAACGAGTGGTCAAGTTATGAAATATAACAAATATGTGCTGCTTTGATGGAAATATTTAAATAGGGAAATGGGGAAATCAAGGTTAAATTTGGTGAGGGGAAAAAAGTCATAGACTTTGCTTGGAAAAAGCAGGCTGAATATTGTTTAGAGAAAAGAGAATTTGAATTATCTTATCCAGATCTGCAAAGAAAAATCAATTGAAATAATGGTGGTGTCTCAGAGAAAGCATTATCTGTTCTCAGAAATACTACAAATACTTTCTAAAAAGCATACAATATTTGCTGTAAAGTGGTCTGCAATGTTATGAAAGCTGAATTGTTGGAAATGCCTCTAAAAGGGCAAAGTGAGAATATGAAGATAAATCAAGCTTACTTTTTCTTGAAGTAAGAAATCGTTCCTTAAGCTCAACTTTCACACCACAGGGAGAGAACCAGTCAGATACTGCCACTGCAGAAGCAAGGACTAAAGGGCATTTGATCTCATGAAAACCTTTTCAGAAGTGGTCAGAGTTTAAAAACAGGAGTTTTAAGGTTGTTTATTCAGTCTTTGTCTGTTCACAATCACAAATAAATTTTTTATGAAAGCATTTTCCACATTACATTTGCTTTCTGTAAGTATTGTAATGTGATATTTTCATTGAGACCTTCTATGATTTGAAAATCTTAAACCAAATGTTTTCTTCAGATTCTTCTGTTAGTTAGATTATAGCCACAATATTTCAAGATGTTCACTGGATGAACATTGGAGAGGTGGCCAACATGACAATTTGTAAATGGCATAAGAAATAGTGCAGTTGAAGTTTGAAGCCATTGTAGTTTATTTATTAAAACTGTTATGAAGTGTTTGTACCTAGAGATAGTTTAAAAATTTTGCAAAATTGCTTGTTCTTGTCTTTAAAGTCTAAAAATATATTGGGATTGTTATGTGGTAGTACAAAATGAATCAAAGTTTGATTTTCATTGATATTCTCATTGAGAGAAAAAATATTTTCATGATGAATATTTCTTGTGATTGTTATTGATCCTAATAAGTACCAATCAGTCCTTTTCCAGCACAGAACAATCCTTTTCTGTCTTTCAAAACAGAATTACTAACAACTCTTATTTATTTCCCATCCTTTCATGTGCAGTCAAGAGCAGATGTCAATCTCCACAAATAAGTTACTGGCAGTGTTAACATCACATATCAACATTTTTAAAGAACAGAAGTATTATATCAGATGTGTTGTTTTATTTATAGAATATTAATCTTATTTCCTACATCAATAACTGTAGGAGAGGAGCAATGTGAAACTTTCCCAGTGTTTCCTTTTAAGGCACTAAAAACAATTGGGTGACTTAAATGCCAAGTTTGAAAATTACTTAGCTATTCTGATGGCTAAATATCATAGAATATCAACTGCAAAAGGCATCACTTACCTTTTGAAAATCAAACTCAAAAAATCTTCAAATATTCACCCTACAATGAATGAATATTTTATTCATCCTCTCTAATCTGAATATTCTGAATATTATAATTTATATATATATTTACTGCTTGGAAATATAATCTAACTCTTTATTAATCTACCCATCATATTGCTTTACAACAAATAAATATTATTCTTTTCATTTTTAAATCAAAAATATTTTTACTTGATTACACTTGAAATATGACATGGATATGAAATTATTTAGGTAACTGGCATATAACCACTCCTAAGAGGAAGTGTGGGCTCCATGTGATGTATAGTTCACACTTGCTAGTCAGTATATTTTAAATATATACTGTCAGTCTCTCACAAACCCATTTAGAAATTTGAAGATTGTTCTGGCTGTTTGAAGTGTGACAAAATGATGGGTTTCCTCTGAGTTATGTGAAAGAAAGATAAACCATGTAGTCTTAACAGAAAGGCAAATCAGTACTGAAAATTGCTGCCATGGTGAGGCCTTTAGAGAAGGAACTTATTGCATCTGAAGAACAGCTGTCACTTCCAGAACTCTGAGTATACATGGAAGAAATAGCCTTAAGACAAAAGTAAGGAGGTTGGAGGTCGTGTCCTTGTCCTAAAAACAAAGACTTGCCTTGTACCTTCAGTATCTGTCTCTGCTCTAGCACGTATTTTGGTTCTATGCCCTGTCCTGTCTGGCTGTGATAATCATCTCCAATCAATCTAAATATTTCTCAATGACGTAATTAATTCTATTGTCATTGTCAGTTTGCAAGAGCGCCCCAGTACTTTTCCTTCATTCTTAGATAACATGTATCATAAAAACAATTCCACTGTTCTAGTTCAATACACTCAGCTTTATTGCCTGCCATTAGAGCTGTGTGGGAAAATTTTATTGAAACAAGCTTTTAGTACAGAAAATCAAAAAGATATTTTCATAGCAAAAATGCTCTTCCAAACTCCAGCCAGGGTATTTTGTGTGTTTTTCTTTTTGTTTGGTTTTATTTTTTGGTGAGGGCGTTGGTTTGGTCGATTGGTTGGTTGGGTTGGGTTTTTGGGGATTTTTTTTTTTGTTTTGGTTTTGGTTTGGGGGGTTTTTTGGGGGTTTTTTTTGGTTTTGTTTGTTTATTTGTTTTTTGGTTTTTGATTGGGGTTTTTTGTTTGTTTTTGTAATGCAAGTGTTGATTGTTATCTTTGCAGAGCATGCTGGCTATCAAAAATAAAGGCTGCAGCAAGCGTTCTACTCTCAGACATGAGACCTCCAGCTCATTTAGATTCCTCTTCATAGCCTCACATGGCTTTTCCCTCTTTCCTCATGATTCCAGCCATTTCTTGTGTCTTATCAAATCATGTATTAATTAAACTTGGAATGTTGTGTCAAATTTGCACCCAGAGACCTTACCAGTCTGCTACTGTGCTGCTGAGTGCAGCCGCTTAGAGTTCCAGACATTCACTGAAGATAGAATTAAGCCTTCCTGGCCTATCTTAGGAGCTGAAAAAAATCCCTAGTAGTCAGTGGAGGTAAGAATGAAACATATGATTAAAAAAATGAATTCAAAGGAATGTGTCTTGGAGGCATACCACATCCGTTTCACACAGTTCTCAAGGGGATGAGATTTAATTGATGTTTGAGAAGAATAATGACAAAAAGATGGAATTACCTTTCTCTGAACAACTTAGAAATTTGCAGTGCTTGCTTGGTTAAGAAGAGAGAAGTGAGCCACTCTTCCAAGAAAACTATCTATGAGACTAGAATAGTAAAAACATATATTGAAATTAAGAGAAAGTGTTTATGAGAGCTGTATATGAGTCACGGTATTGGGAAAATGAGGAAATTACTCAAATCTCAGTATGCCCAAATAAGACAACTGTGCCTCAACTTTATTCGGCATCAGTGCTTCAGAGAGATTTTCTCCCACTGCTTTCTCATTTGTTTTCAGAGATGAAGAATAGATTTTGTTCCCATGCTAGGGTAAATTTGGATCTAGTTTAGCTAGATTGATTCACACTACCATGGCAAAAAGTCACAGTGAAAGTCCTTGGTGAAAACCAGACTCTGCCAGAGTATTTTATGTGGTACATATCTTGTTCCTTCTCATACTTTTTTTTTCCTGAAGTCCTTCCTCCACACTTTGTACTTAACATTAGAGCAAAATACAACCATGCCAGATATCCCTAATATGTAGTAAGGGATGTGATAAAATCTTGCACGTGACAAGAACGGAATAGGCTACATGAAGATTTATCAAGTCCCTGAGGGTGTCCTGCACTTCTCAGAGTGGCTTCAATAATAGCAAGACAACTTCTCTCAAAATATTTTGTAAAATAAAAGTTTTAATAATGACAAAAATAATAAACATAAGTCGAACACAGTGCAGAGAACACTGACACTGGCTGAGGCAGTCCCAAAAAAGGAATTGAGCCTCTCTGTGCAGTCCCTTTATTAGCACTCAATAGTCCAGGTGGGCTATTTGGCCCCTTGCCCATTGAAATTGGCAGCAGGTTTGAGGTACCCTTCCAGAGCCCAATCAGTGCTCCTGTGCTGGCACTGAGCCTATCACAATAAGAAGGCTGTGGAAAGTTCTAGTTTAACCTCCTTACATGTTTAGAGGTAAACTGAAACTTTTTCCTTGTATAGAAGTACCTGCTCAGGTGTGGGGGCTCATTCCCACAGAGATGCTACTCTTTATCTCCATCTTTTCTTAAAAAATCTCACTGTGAAGGAAAAGAGGGGAGACAACCCTATGGGACTGGGTTGTCCCTGGGAGTTTAGACAGACTCCCTCCTTCATAGGGGGGGAAGCCTTAGATCAAAAGACCTATTCTAGATGTTCATGTGCTGAAAGCCTTATCTTTTGGCCTACAACACTAGAAAACACTGAAAACGGCATGCAATTCTTTACTGGTCTGATCATGTTTCCAGTGGTGGAAGACCAGGAGGAGAGTGCTGAGAGGGAAGGGCTGTGCAGTGTGTGCCTGCTGGGTGGTTCCTTACAGCAGTGCATGTTGTACTGTGGGTTACTGTCATACTGAGGATACTGGACTAGATTTAACATGCTTCCAGTGTTCTAGGAACTAACATTGGATCTTCCTTGAACAGAGCACAAACCCCAGCATTTTGAAGTTCATTAATTGGAGCACTTCTGCTGTGTTAATTACCCCACATTCAACACCAGCTTTGCAAATTCCAAAAAAACCCAGGTATATTTTGCATCCCCCAGAGTTCACAGCAGTTTTACAACATGCACTGAAAATGATCTTGAAACAAAAAATATTCAAAGACATTTGAGAAATTCTGCCTGAATGCACAAGTAAAATGCAGGGCTCTTTCCCTTTCATATTTTTGTTTGCCTCCAAAGTTTCACAGCCATTAGGAATACTTTGCCCCCTTGAGGCTTTTGCTGGCTCTTGGCAGACTGGTATTTTCCCTACACAGCAGGCTCTGACAGTGACAAGTGAGAGCATTGACTCTCTGCTTCTGGCTACCTGCTGCCTTTCTTCTCCTGTTTCCTCAGGAACAGAGGCTGATCTATGAAAATAAAGCAAGAGAAAATGATTCTGCAATTAATATTTTAAGCCCTGTGACTTTATTTCCATTGCATTTTTAATATTTCCTCTTTTTTTATTATTATTTTAGAAGAGTCTTCCCTAAAAGTTAAGATGCCATATTACTATTTTGTCTGCAGAGCTGGGATAGTTGATTTCTCAAGGGAGTGTGGAATATTAATTATGACCATGCATTTGCTAGGTGTCTTAAACTTTCTTAGACAAAGTTCAGAATAACAGATTGTTAACACCCAATAATCCCAATAATCTGCAGTGTCTTTTTCCTCTACCCAGGCAACAGGCTAGACAAAAGAAAAAAAAAAAAACGAACCACAAAACCAAATCCACCAAAGTTCTCACCCGGGCTCTCCTGCAGTTTCTGGACTGTGGCTGCACAGCACTTTGAATTGCTTTGGTGCTGTCCCAGTGTCAATCATCACTCTTTTTAAAGCTTCCTGTCTTCTCTCAAATAAACCCACCCTTTAATGAGAGGAGCTTGCATTAATACAAGAATTTGTAACCCGACTGTTGTTTGAAGTTTTGGTGGGTATTTTCTATTTGGGTTTAATGAACAGTGCAAACAACAGCCACCCAGGAGAGTGCTGTAATATCCAGATTATTTATTCAAGTGGTCAGGAAACAAAGAAAGGGAGAGTTACAAGTTCAAACCTAGATCAAGACACTTGCCATAATCTTAATTTTAAAAGTAGAATCCATTTTCAGCATGTTCCATAGAGGAGGTAAAATAACAATGGTAAAGATATATTAAGGAATATGGGAGAGAGGAGGTTTGGTTTGTTGCTGGGTTTGGTGCTATTTTTCTTTTTTCTTTTTATTTTTCTTTTTCTTTTTTTTTTCTTTTTTGTTTGGTTTATTTTGTTTTGGTTTTTTGTTTTGTCTTCTTTTGTTTTTGTTGTTCCTTGAAATCCTGTTGTAGGGTCTTTGACTATTAATACTTAAATGAGCAGTAACATTTAGAGAAGATTTTACCCTTACTGGCCTGTGTGTAAAGAGATACCTGACCATCAAGGCCATCAATATGATACTTCTGAGTCACACAGTAACAACAGTTTTGAAATCTGGTCAAAATACTTGGGTCTCATTTATTCAAAATATCAATCACATGAAAAGCAATGATCAAGTTCAATCAGGCAATGCAGGAAATGGTAGTCAATGAAATGATAATCACAATGTGAGGGGAAATGCATCTGAAAAATAAAGATCAGATCAAATAACAATTTTCCTTTTTTTTTTAATTTTCAGTGATATTTCAGATTGGTTTTGCATGAAATGAACTGAGAGGCTGGGTAACAGGAAGCAGTCAACATTGGAAAACAAGCAAAATCAAGAGAAACAGAACAGTGGAATAGATTTGAAAAGGCAAAAAGTACAAATTTATAAATAAGAAATGAAACAAAAAGATATTGCAAGGTAATATAGTGAGAACATGGCAGGAAACCCATCACCCTTTCCCCTTAGCATTAAGAAAATAATGCAACAGGTTCCCTAGCCCCACAAGACAAAAAAAAATATCTTCATTTTGAAACAGGTAACATTCCCTAATGCAGTCAGTGTTTCAGCAATGTCCCATCCTACTCCATCTAGCCTAGTTGCTATTTTCTACTTCTGTGTCACAAACTTTGTGCTATAACAAGAATTCTGCCACATATAAATTCAATATAATTACTTCCAAATGTTGCTGTGATCTTCAGTTTATTCTGCTCTCTCAGAGATAGCACTTTTGCCCTGTCCACGACTCATCATCTTTTTAATATCTGACTTCAGCCTACCCAAATTCCTACCTGCTGTCTCCGCTAATCTCAAAGCTTTTGAGTGATTTTCTTGTCCCTGGTTCCCTGCATCTTTTGTTTCCTTCAGTTTTGAAAACAGTCTCCTTGTCAAGGCGGGATATTTTGTGCTTGGGTCCTTGCCTCTTGCAAACTGTGCTTATCTCCCAGCTCATCCCAGGCTTCTGGTTTCTGACCTCAATAGAAGAAATGACAGTTCTCTCTTTGGTTTGGGAAAGAACAGGATTTCTTTATTTGACTTTTCTTCCTAAGGGACCAAGGCTTATGTTATTATGTTGTCTACCTCTGCCAGAGTTGTCCCTTCCCCCACCTTTTGAATCAGTAAGCCTGTTTCAATCAAATTGCTT
Organism: Pycnonotus jocosus; assembly: GCA_013400435.1. NCBI lineage: Eukaryota > Metazoa > Chordata > Aves > Passeriformes > Pycnonotidae > Pycnonotus > Pycnonotus jocosus. Next base: position 294,021 of record VWYP01013812.1, on the reverse strand, counting down.
GTTTCAAACAAATCTTATTCAGAATGTATGTATTTTTTAAAAAACTTAAATTTTCCCAAGTTTCCCAACAGGGAATTTGGGGAGCTAAAGAAACAGATGCTTAAAGTGAAGGAAATCCTTCAGTGTAACCCTGCCTGTTGTACTAGAGTGTGTACACGGGAGAAGGTTTAACAAACAGGAGCTGTAGAGATACTCAGATTGGACCTGGTGCTTTCTTAAACTTCCAATCAATCAGTCCAGACACATTGACCCATCATGTTTCACTGTGGTTATCAGTGCTCAAAGTATTTTGTGCCCTTCTTTAGTGAAAACAGTGACTTTCCAGCATCAGCCCTTCCCTCTGCCCTGAGTATCGTCCGTGGAACTCGGGTAGAGGGTGAGAGTCAGCCCAGGTCCCTTTATAATAATAAACTGGGAAAGTGGCCTGCAGTTTCTGAGGATCAGCTCTAGATCTCAGCTATCTATTAAAATAAAAATAACAGTTTCTTGACAGAAAATAATTGTGCACACTGGGATTTTTTTTTCTTAACTTATGAAGTACTAGTAGCCTAGCATATCTGTAAGCAAAGCAAATTATAAAGGTTCCCCCTGCAGCATATGTTTCACTTTTCCTTCCAAAAAAGCATAATATGTTTACGAAATTAGGGTACTTCCCCCAAAGGTCCTTGAATAATGATAAGATATATGAAATAACTACTGTAGGCTTTGAAATCAATGTTGCAGAAGATAAGGATTTAGCTAGGATGTAGCTTAGTCAAACCTGATTAATATGTGCCTGCTTGTGCCTAAGCCACCAAAACATTTCACTGGCAGGCAGTGCAAATGACAAGCCACTGCTTTGGTAGTCTGGAGGGGATTCTTGTTAATATTTATGAAAACAGTCTGCAAACTGACTCTGTCTAACTAGGTCTGTCTGTACTACCATTATCTTATCACATCCCACAAGGATACAAAACCTCAGTCCTGAATTAATCATACTATGATATTTATAAGAAAGAAACAGTAGAAACTATTCTACTGGCTCAAACCACTGGAGATTACAAATTGTATTTATGATTGTTGTTTGAGAAAATGACAAATACATTTTAATAAACATCAGTCAATAAACATCAAACTATTTTTTCCCAATATTTCTCTGCACTTCTTCTCAGATATTTAAAGATGCTGGTCTCCACTGTAAACAGTTTAGCAAGAAATTGCATTTAACTGGAGCTGACAAGGTAACTGACTTTGCAGTAGTTTAAGAATATAAACAGTAAAAATGAAAGTCAAGATGTGATCAAGGTGGTAGGAGAAATTTGCAGCATTACAGTAGCAAATTGCCTGTTATTTTACATAAAAAGAATTTCCATTGAAGCTATCATAGAAAATAAGCATATTAATTGGGTAATATATATCTGCAAACTGACTCACAGTGGCAACCATGGCCCCTTTCTGTGCAAATGTGTATAAAAGTATGTGTATTTTCCAAAAAAATGCACACTAACAGTTTTTAACCAAATCTGACAGAAGTGAAGATTTTAAAGACATTGATTTGTACCAGCATATTTAAAACAGGAAGTTAAGCAGAGAACTTAGAGTGTCTGTGAACTTCCCTCGAGGTTTGAGCTCATCCCTAACTAGAGCACCCAGGGATGCAAGAGCTTTTCTAGGACCTCAGAGTAAGGGGGAAGGACCTTGAGCAACTTGGACCTGGAAATCTACTCAGAAATTCATTATCCACTCTGTTCCTTGCAGAACAACCACACACTGGTTTTGTGGAGGATTTTTTGTTTTCAAACCACTGGATTCGAGTGCTGTGGTTCACAGTAATTGGAGCTGTGAATAGGAACTTAGTTTTCCATGCCTGGTACAGGTGAAAACTTGACTCAGGACTGGAGCCCCAGCAGAAGTGAGGCTGCAGGATGTTTGGGCAGAGATGTCCATGTGCATGCAGGTAGTTGAGGAATTTTCAAACCAAAGTGTGCTTCCTCAAAATGTAGCCACACTGTAGGAGAATTCCTGAGTTTTGAACATGGGTACCTAAAATTTACACACAGTTTATTTTAAAAGCTTCAGTATTTTTTTTTCATAGCTTTATTTGAAGGCAAGATTACTTGAAAATTAATTTACTTCAATAGTTGACATTCTGATAACACAATGGAAGACAGATGGGCTAACTTCTGAAAAAAGTTTCAATATAATGCAAGCCAAGTACAGGTGAGAATGAAAGCAAGAATATTTTAACAAAGCTGAAACATATGGCAAAGAAATTACTCTACAACCCTTTAGAGCGCAATAGACAATAATATCCTTGTTATGGAGGCTTTAAGTAATTCCGTGCAACTTAATTGCACCCCTGCTATAAAATGTAAAGGTTGGTTTAAAGTGGCAATAGGGTGGTTATAATTTTCTACTCACTTTTATTTATTATTTAATGACTCCAACACAAGAATAATAAAAAAGGGTTCTTCCAAAAATTTACTTAAAATTCTTTTACAATATAATACCAGCTTTTTGATGAAACACTTTTGCATGGAGAGATTTGCTTCTTTCCTTAGAATCTCCTCTTTTTTTCTTTTTTTTTTCCCCATTAAAATGATTTGGTTGAAAACTTAATTTGTTGATGACAAGTGGAAACTTTCAGGTGAAACATTAATGAGAACACAAATGTATATAAAGGTTATATTAGTAACTCTGGCCCTATAGAACACCTAATATGTCCTACACTCCTACATCTAATATGGACCTAATATGTCCTACAATCCTACATCTTTAGATGAAATCTCAGTCCAGTGACACAACTGAACCTAGAAGAAAGTTTAGTGTTGAATCAAAAGTGATATTTTGCTGTTTTCATTTCGTGCTGTATGCAATAAAATTTCTATTCTTTTTCTGGCTACTCCTGTGTCAGCATAAATATTATTTCTTAGTGTGACTCTCCTATATTCAAATTAAATTTTTAAAAAATTAAATGTTTGTAAGGAGTGATACACGGATTTTTTTTCCAACAAATTTAATAGAAATAATATCCATTCCCTCAACCAGCAGCTTAGGGTATGACTCGCTACATATAAAGTCTTTACTTTCTCAATCCAGCCTCTGCATTACCATACCTTTTTACGTGCATAGGCTAATATTACCAAATGAACTTCCAAGCCAGGAAAGGAGTCAGAAGTTTGCCTCAGCTAGAAGCCATTTTGCAAAGCTTTACTTGTTGAAAGCAGGAACTGTATTTTGATTGAAAAGAATCAATGTAAATTCTCATACTGCCCAGGTATGGAAGGGACACTGACAGAAAGAATAATTTCCCCATTGATGAAATATTTAAATCCTTTTACACAGACTTAATTTTTGCTTTCATACGGGGAAGATCAAAATCAGGTTTGTTTTGATCAAACTAGAAGATAGTGAAGGATTTACTATAAAGCACTTTGATTTAAAAGTGATAAGAGCATTAGAACTATCTAGAGAGAAGGAGATGGAAAAACTTCAAATACTGACCTGTTGTTGGACCAGCTTGTATCCATTCCTTATAGGAAATCTGCCTTGAGCTTGTACTTGCCACAAAATATTAAAACTTTCTTTACCAAGAGCTGACTTCAAGGAACACAGGGGAAATGCGTGTTAAAGTCTTGAGACAAGAGCAGAAACAGATTTTGAAGGGTGACTTCTCTTGATATTATGCATCCACAGATAAAAATTCAGGTGGCTCTAAAAGGTCAGACCTCAGTCACTGGAGGCCAGCTACTTAACTTGCAGTTGAGTCTACTGCTGAGGTCTTCAAAGAAATTGAACCAGGAAACTTTGTTTTTTAGACAGTTTGAACAAAAATGCAGTCATCTTGAGAAGGGGAAAAGTAATGTTCAATGGACATCAAGGAATCCAGAACAGAGAACTAACCATAGTGTAACAAAAAGGCCTGCTGCTCAAAGAACTCATCCAAAATAAAGTCATAGGAAAATGGAGTTTAATAAATAATAAATTGAATTTCGTTTTCAATTGATGGCTAGTCAGAGGTAAGAGCATCTTGAACTTTCAAAGTAAGGTCAAAATGTACTTGATTTCTTATCTTTTAAATTGTTTCCTTTCAGTATCAAACAACTTAAATTCCAGAAAGGTTAGGCAAACTGCTTCCCATCTTGTCTTCACAGACCTAGGGCTACATATATTTTCCTTTGTCCTTTGGGCTGAAATATGAGTGTTTCTCTGTGTGTGAGTGAAAATAAAGGATTTCAGTTTTACCATAGCTTAGGTTAGGAAAGGGTGAAGCCCTGGCCTGGTGAATCACAGCCTTGCAATGCTGCAGTGTCTTCTTCTCACTATTTCCACCATAGTTTTTTCCAAATACAGAGGTCCTCAGAGTAATCTTTAGTAAAAATTTCATATCCTTTGGTGCTGAAATGAGTTTACAGGAACTCAAAGAGGCAAGAAGGATTTTACCTAATCATCTGAAACATGGAGCCAAAATACATTCAGTATTCAAAAGAGGATTTGGAAAAAGAGAGGTAGTGTCTTAGTTAAAGGGAACCTTTAAAAAGAGGTTTTGAGAACCTTTTGAACAAAAGACAGGAAAGGCAGATTGACCAATGGATATTGGAAACTGTGTGGCAGGACATGGAATAAAGAGTAATTCTAAGTATCCACATACAGAAGCTCTTCCCTGAAATATGTCTGAAGAGTAGTACAGTGTTTTGAATACTTAATTATCACTCCTGTTGAAAGCTCTTACCGTAAAAAATAAGCAAAATTTAGGTAAAGATAGATTAAGTTCATTCATTTTTGCAGTCTAAGATAGTCTGTTCATTTCTGTGCTGCAAGACCTTCCAGTTTTTTCCACGCAAGAAATAAAACAGAGATGACAGTCACTATAGCACTGTACAAGTCTTATCTGACAGTCACTAGCACTGTACAAGTTTTATCTAAGTTTTTAATTTTGTAGATCTGAGATCAAAAGTTTGCTTTTCATGGTACCACTAACAACTTCTTAGAGTACACTTTTTTTTCCATCTGGAAAGAACTTACCAAAGGACCAACAATTTACAATTAAGTAGTGCATATTTTTGGCCATATAAAAATATTTATACATGAATAAGCTAGTGAGCTTACAGATTTCCAGTGTCTGTTTTTACATGCCATGGAGCGGTTTCCCCCATAAGCACAATTCATGAAAGAAGAATTCAATTCAGAAGAACAGCACTGGGCTGTGCTTTCACTCTGCAGGATACGCTGAGATTCCACATGCCCTGCAAGATTCGAGATCTCTAATTCTGCATGTGATTTCTTCACAGAGTTCTGATCATGGAGTAGATTTCTCCACTGGGATTTGCCTACTCCCTGCCTGTAGCTCTCACCTCCAGGTTTCTGTTTGGCATGCTGAGTCTGAACAAGTACAAGTTTGCTGTCACAGCTTGCTGCATTGCCTCCCATCCCCAGGCAAACACCAGAAAAAAACAAGGCTTGAGCTTACATCAAAGCACAGGTGAACCTGAGATTCTCTCCAGATTATTCACAGATTCACATAACTTAGTCACAGCCTGAAATCAGAACTTCTGACAAAACTCAAAGCTAAAAAAAATATCATCTGGTGTCATTTTCTACTCAAAACATTCCTTTCAGCTTTGATAAACATATTATAAATCAATATACTCAAGACTTGTGCAAACTGCAAACTGCACTGAAAACAGTGCAGCTGAACAAATCATTCCAACGTTAATTTTTAATACAAGAACGTAAACAGAGCCGCCTGCTCTGGCTCTGGCTCATCCTTTCCAGAGGGAGGGTGCAGAATCTCAGCCTGTAAAAGTGTCCTGCTGCTGCCACCTGGCCGCCCACGGAGCCCAGCTGGCTCCTCCAGAGGCAGCAGCAGCAGTCAGGGGAGGATCCCCTTCCACAAGGGCTGGTTTAATGCCTTAGGAGACAGATTGGCAGTGACATAAGGTAAAAACTCTGGAAATACAGTAGAACGAGAGAAGTGAAAAGAGAGGAAAGAAAAGCAGAAGGACAGTAGGGAGACCTGCAGGTTGGTACAGAGGCCAGAGAAAAACAGAAGAGGGTAAGTGCAACAGGCAACCCTGAGAAGAGCAGTTTGGAGGAATTTTGAAATTATGTCAAAATTATTTTAGGATGGGAACAGGGGAAGGCAAAGTCTGAATTTTAATTTTCTTCAGTATCTCTGACTATAAAATAGTAACACCTATGTTTTCGTGAGGTTTTCCCAGCCATGAAATTTTGTGCTCCATTCAAATAAATGATTTTGATTTTAAATAAATGTGCTGTTTTGCATAAATGGTTTTGACATCACTGGTTTGCAGTTCCATTATGTGTGCTATTCAGGGATAACAGCAGCAAGGAACTAGTGAGGGTGGACAAAGTCCAACATTTGAAGTGTGCCATCCATATAAATGTCAATTTGATGAATTAATTCAGTGCTGGTGGTTCTGTGTTCAGGTGAGTTAAATGACTTGCCCCAGGGTGATGCAGGTGAAGCTGTACATGCACAGAGAGGGCCTCTGACATTGTGGCTATTAGGTTCTCATTGAGTTTAATTCAGGTCACTGGTGAAAGTCATTTAGCATTGTCAACTGTTGAGAGTTGTGAAAAAGCCACCCCACAATGTGACACCATTAGTTATTTCTTCTAAGAGGAGAAGTCTTATTAAAACAGCAGGAATGCTGCAGTGTAATCAGACGTGAAGTGCTCCATGCCTGCACAGTGTCAGCAGACTGACTTTGTGCTGTGCTAGGCATGGCTCTGCCTTCCTTCCTCATCCCAGTGACATTTCTCTCTGCGTGAAGCCTTGTGTCTAGCTGGGAGATTGTTGACATTAGCAAAGTCAGAAAAGTTCAGTTAATGCACAGCAGACCACTGTGTGAAGGCTCTCTCTTGAAAGGGAAGAGGCTCCACTTCCCTGCAGCTGAGCTTGAATATGTGAGCTTGAAACTGCTGCACTCCATCCTGAAAGGTCCAAAGATGTTACTCCTTGGCTTAATCAGCCTTAACCCTCTGGAGACTGTCATATCATAAGAGTTTAAGCAGCAACATTAACATGAGGTTTTCCTACCTGCTATTCCTATTTGTTTTTTCATACCAAGATCACAAAATTTTGCCCTCTTATCTGTGGTGTGTGAATAGCCAGGACCAGAACTGACGTCTCCTTGCCTCAAACCCCATGTTAAGAATTGTCAGGAACTACATTTCCCTTGACTGTAGATTTGCTTGCACCATGGTAAATCAACACTAAAGTAAAAGCATTATCAGTGGTTTTGTCAGGCTTTTGGAGAGAAAAATCCTTCTTATGAAAAAAGAACAATTTCACATTTTAGAAAAATTATTTTCGAGTTGCAAAGGCGTGGCAACTTAAGAGCTCCATGCTGTTGTGATCAGACTGTTGGTGGTAGAAGAGTTTGTTTACAGCTAGCTCAGGTCTCTCTACATAACACTGCAGATTGCAGCATACTTCTATCAACAACAGCTACTGAAAAACTAGTGTCCCCAAGCACATCTTTAAATAGCTGTTTACTTGGATTTGTCCCATTTTATTGTTTGCTATTTTCTAGTTTTCTAGTGTGGAGTAATTCTTTTGGCCTTTGTAAAGTTGGCTTAGCAGTTCTCTGGTGAGCACTTCTAGGTGAGATACGGATGTCATGTATGATGAGAACAGCACTCATGTTTCCCTGGTCCCTGAAAAAAATGCTTTAACCACTAAATTCTTATCTAAATCATGGAAACTCTGGCACTGCTATCACAAGCAAACTTGCACACTGATTTTCATAAAACAGCTGGCTACTTTGAAAAGTTGGTGTGGTTTTAGGCACGTAGTCCCTTGGAGCACTTTGAATCATCTGTCATGAAGAAATTTCCCATTCACTTGAAGTCCACAAGATGGTCATGGGCTGGTGCCTGGCTTGCCCTGTGTGCAAGAAGGGACTGGAAAGAATGGGAAGGGCTTTTATTCTGCTCTGTAGTTAGATCACATTCCTGAATCAATAATTATCTAACCCTAATTAAGGGTAGTTTTAGCTTTTTTGTTACTGTTGTGTTTTTCAAAATCTTACTTTCTTACAATTACGTAACAAGTGATGTAGAGCCATCTCTCAGAATAAAAATAGTAAGCTGGTTATGAAAAACAGTCTAATTATACCTCTTGTAAGCAATCTGCAGACTAAAGAGAATGCATTAAGAAAAGCTGTATTGGGTTAATAATACTATAGGAAATTGGATGAAGAGAAGAAAGTTTAAGACACATCCTCCTCTGGACTCTGAAAAAATATCTAGCAATAGGCAACTTCCTTAACAATGTCCAGAGTGCACAGCTAGGCATGCTAATGTACCACGCTCAGGAGATCATTGTGTTATATTGTATAAAACCCCAGAATATTAATGGATGCTATTTTTGGATACAATTTGTGAACTATGTTAAAATTCCTGCAATTACATTTGTTTTCACTAGAAAATGTTTTTCTAAATTTTGTCTAATGTTTATCATTTGTCACTTTCCTCTGTCTCCATATGCCTTCATCTTCACTCACTCTTACAATTGCCACTAATACCAAAGAAATTTCTCCTATGAAGTTTAGGAGGTTTCAGTAAAGATTGGTTTCAGTAGATATTTTGGCACATATGGGTTAAAATCTGCCATAGACACATTTGGCTGCAAAAGAGTAATATGAGAGCAGGTTATGAGTTTCAAATCTCTAATCTCTTAGCTTCTTGGGTTTAAACAATTTACAACTTAGTTTTCACTGCAATGAAAAATGCTGGGTGTTCTTTGCCACAGTGTTGTGCCTTCTAAACAATAATACTATTCCTGATTGTTATTTCAAACATATGCTCTGGGTGCCCAATTTATTGGCAAAACTTATTTAAGTGTGGTGGGCTCATCATCATTGTCACGTTGCAGTATCTGAAATAGCTTTCATAAAGAAATATCCATCTGGTCCCCTGCTTTATTTTATTCTTTGCTTATTTAGATCATAATTACAGTTGTGGGGTGTCAGAGTAACTACAATTCAATATTGATCCTATGTGTAACATCTGTTGAGAGTGCCTGATCTGAATATAATTAGGTAGTTTGTTGTATTTCTTCTGAGTTAGAGCATATTCTTGTGCAGCAATTTCGTGCTTCTCAGGTGGCTGGTGTTTTAGCTCTGAAAATGGCACTTTGTCCTAGAAGCAGTAGCTGAAATTATAGTACTACTTTCAGAGTTCTCAGACTTTTACTGACTTTGTGGACCATTATGAAATTATGGTTGATTTTGTTTTCTGTGTTTCTAGACTATTTTATATCCAGATGCTGAACAGTTTCATTATCTGTGTTTGAATGCTTTAGCTATGCTCTCCCCCTGAGAACTTGGGGCAGTACTTTACCATCTTGAAATGATACGAAATTCAAGCCCAGGAGGACTTAAGGATAAAATGTGATCATCCAGTCTGATTCCTGCTTTGCAGTCTGCCTTTACTTACTGTACTAATTACCTCAGTAAAGGGAATTCTACTCTTCCACATAAGTGGGTAATGCAGTAGTAACTGCACTGTAACACATCTGAGTTATCAGCACACAGAGAGATGAGGGGGAGATTGTTTTACACAGTTGAATGTTGTTTCTCATAAAATGGTCCTGCCACACAGCTGGTAGGGACATAGAGAGCTTAAAACAGCATTTTAATGTCTGAAATCCACAAGCTGGAAAGAGCCTTCATGGAAATCTTTCATCTTAATGCTTCATTCTTCACAGCATTTTCTTCACTGTTCACAGCAAAATATATTATATTTGGGTATATCCATTTCCACAGTGGACAGTGAGAAATTTAAGAGTTACGTATGACATTGAAAATGACCCAACTGAGGGTAGAAAAAGTATAAGAATATTTGTCAGGCCAATATTTCTTCTGTTCATCTTTTACTAAATTCCCACACATTCATTTTCTCCCTTTTTCTTCCTAAAACAGTTACCTCTGAAAAAATTTTAGTTCACAATCAGTATATACATGTCACACAGACCTCTCTTATCTGGCATCAGATCTAGAGATGAGATTAAAATATCAGAAGCTCACAGAGGTCAAAACAAAAAGGTCAACACATATGTACACATCTGGTCAAGAATAAGCACATTTTACTGTAGACTGGCTCTTTTCAAGCAAGGTTTATTCTCATGATACCTATACTATCAGTCAAATTAAAAAAAAAAAAAAAATCAAAGAGACAAACAAAGACAATGCTCCAAAATATTTCTATGTTCATCTTTGAACTGGACTTGTTGTGCTGTTTCTTTCATGTCTAACCATACACTCACACTGTGGCTGCACCACTCCTATTAATAGTTTAGAGAACTATGTGTGATAATAAAATGCCTGCAGAGCTTGCAGCCAAAGCTTCTGAATAATGGACTACTTTTTCACAGTCAAACTTTGCAGAAAAAGTTTCCTGATTTATTAGACATTTCTACGACACACTTGGTATCTCACATATTTATTTGGATTTTGCAAGAGATTTGCCTTGCAACTGAGAAATGTAATTAGCACTCAGGAGAAGTGAATGCAGTTCCCAGCTCTCTTGCAGGGAAGGCATTGCTGTGGATGGCAGGAAGAGATGAAGTGCCACATCCATCTAGCTGTGGCTTAGCTCTTAGTGTTGTTCTGTGCACAGATTAATGAGAAATTCAAGACACCCACTCTGCAGGGTTCCCAGACACGCTGCACTGTCAAACAGAGGTAGTTATGGCACCTAGGTCAGCTGCTGGCAATAGCTGGTTGGCTCACAATAGATTCCCTCTCTTAGGGGACTTTTTTCTCAGAGTGTGCTGTCTCTCTAGTCCTGAGCCAAGAGATAATGTGCATATACATTGCACAGGCATTTTGAGCTCTTGGTCATTTTGTGTAGTAATTGGTAGCAACAGTTTCTACAGACTGAGAATTGTTAAGTGTTTATTACATAAATAAAGAATAAAGAATGAGTTTAATTCATATGAGGAAACATGGGAAATATTTTGGCAACATCCTTTTGATTGCTGTTTTTCATGTTGTGAAAATGTGGCAGTGTTACTTTTGATGGATGTTGTGTTTTTCAGGAATGCGCCCTTTCTTCAAATGATTTTGTATTTTTTTGTTCACAGGCCTTGTTTCTTTCTCTTTTGTTATCTATTACAGTAAATACATTCAGTACAAGAAGATAAATTGAACGTTAGGAAATGTTATAAGTTCTGGGCAATATTTTGCCATTTATCAGAGAGACAAGAGATTGCCTTTTTTAAAAGTATAGAGAAAAATGATTGATTTGAAAAATGAAACTTCAGTCATCCTTTACTGTTTTAGTTATGCAATGATCCAAAGTCACTGGATTAAAAATGGTTAAAAGGTTATCCCCTCTATTTGTCAGATCTTTTGGTATTTGTTGGGTTTTATTTATATTTTAAGTGAAATTGAAGCCTGGAAATTGACTGTCCACACCACTTTTATGCTGTTCAATTTACTCCAAAAGGATTAGAGTAAGGCAGACACAGAGAAATAGAGAAACCGGAGAACCAGCTATGCACTTTTGTGCCCTTTGCTCAACTTAAATTGTCTGTACTTCATCCTTAATGGTAAAACTGATATATTTTAATGAAAAATGAATTCAGGAGTAACCCACTGTAGCTCTAATGAAATCAGTGAAATAAAGTAGAAGTAAACTATAAAAAAACATACATCAGACTTCAGTTTTCAATTCTTTTCACTATATTTCAATAAGACTAATTTACAAGGAAAGAGACTCACAGCACATGGAGCCAGGTGTTTCTCTCTTCCTGAGTCATTTCCTGTGCTGTCTTTAGTGCAGAGGAGGTGGCATCCATGATTGCTGGGGATGCTTTGGACTGACTCACATATCACATGCATCTTATGTTAGATTTTCAACACATTCAGTTTGATGTATTTAGGGAAGGCATTTTGAAGGATGTTTCATGTAGCGAATGGTGCATATATTCTTTTTTGATGTGCCTTATCCCAGAGCTGGTAGCAGGTCAGTTCCCCAAATCATGGAATTCGGGAATTGCTCCTATGACATCTGTTGTCACTAAGTACCAAAAACGGAAGGAATTTCTTTCTTTGAATTTGGTGAGGGAGAAAAAGAGAAAAGATCAGAAGGATGAGTAATTTGGTCCTGAAATTTTTCACCCAGATATCTGTAGAATATGTCAAGGTGATCCACTTTTCAACTACTCACCCACACTCAGGGGATCAAGTACCTCATGGGAAAGGATTTAGGAGGTGATAACTAGAACTGAATGAGTTGTGAAAAAGCAATATGGGTTTGAGAGGACAGTAACTAAGTATACACCATTCAATATTTAATCTAAAACTGGGCTTCCCCATGAATTTGCCTGAATGGGAAATGGTGTGAAAATGTAGAGAGTTGTAAGGAAGGGCTATAAAAATGTTCTGACATAAGAGATTTTCTATTTTCATGGAAGCAGGGACAAATTTCCCAATGAATAAAATACAAGTAAAATAGAACTTGGTTACTGAAACTGCACTAAAGTGTGTGTAGAAGAGAAAATTACATTTTTCCACTCTATCAAATTGTCTAATAATAATAGCAGCCATCTTTTAAATGCTACAAATCAAGCTGTCACTTCATATCATACAATTTGACTGCTACATTTCCTTTTTCTTTAGAAGAGCCTCATGGGATTAGGGTGGAACAAGAGCTGTCAATTCATGACAAGAAACATTTCATATTCAAAGCTGCAAAACTTGTAGGTGATAAGATCTGGAAGAAAACCCTCCATAGTGTTCCCCATGAGATTAACAAACAGTGAAAATTGTTGATATCTCAGGTATTAAAATTTATATGACAAGGACAGTCCACAGTATTAAAGCAAAACTGGAATTTTCCAATAGTTTTATTAAACTGAAACCAACCCAACCCTTTCTTCAGTTATACAGGATCTAGAGGGATTTGAGATTATATGCTTCTTTTTTTTAATGTGCAGCCACTGTCTTTTAAAGAATATCTGGAGAAATAAGATAAACTTTTAAACACTGTACTCCTGGTCTCTCTTTAACATGGCCTTTTCTGCAGTCTTAAAGACTGTCAGCTGAAGAGCAGATTTCAGACTCTTAAAATAATTTAGTCTGGATAGAAGCTTTGGAGATCATCAGGTCCAGCTGAAAGCTTGAAACAGAGTCAACTTTGAAGTTGTATCGATCTTCCGGGAATCCCTGAAGTATTTTCAACAGTGTATTCAAAAGTTGCTCACCTTTCCCATTTAAACTGATCTCTGTAAAAAGGCAGCTCTGTTTGGCAGCCTTGCAATTAAAAAATCAAAATAGAAGATAAAATACCCATATTATAGCAAATTCCTTCAAGCAGACAATAAAATTCTTATATTTAGATGTTATTTTCTCCACAAAGAATTTTGAAATTTACTCACTTGATTGACTAATGAATACCTTTTGTTGCTAGAGAAAAATAATTCAGGTAGTTGGATAAAACCAGGATGGAAAGGTTTAGAGTACTTTCAAACCATTACCATTAAGAGGCCTTGGCCACCATTCTTTGCTGCTCTTTACTGCTGATTATTACTCCTTCCATAGGAAATATATATTATTATTACAACAGCTCTGCTTGTGAGGTCATTGAGGGAGGAGTGTTTGTTTTCCTGAATGTTGGTTTGTTTTTGTTTTTTTTCTGAAGTAGCTACCTTTGTACCACAAGAACAATGAATTTGATTTAAACCTACTGTTTGCTGGTTTTCAAAAACATTATTGACTGAAAATGTCAATGACCATGAGTCCCGCTCTGTATGTATCAAATTTATTTTAGTTGTGCATTGCTTTGGAAATATTGATTGCATTCAAAATTAAACCCTACTGAGCTGTTCAAGAATTCAGTGAATCACCTGTAATAAATTTGATTGCAGAACTTGTTTAACTACAGTATCTGAAAAAAAGAAATCAATGGCATGTGCCAGTTGACCTTTAAGTTTGCAAATGTAATAAGGAAATATTTTTTAGTAACTTTACTCTTTGTGAACACCAAACTATTCTCAAACACCAAAATGCAAAAACAAAACAAAACAAAACAAAACCACATTTTAGCTGCTGTAAAACAAGAAACTCCTATTCAATTCACTGACTCAGAACCTGCAGTGTCTGACTTTTTACCCAAACTAAGCATTTTTTATTTGTGTTTAGATTTTCTGTATACTGTGTTCAAGGAATAACACCATTCTGTTATATGTATGTACTGTTAAATGTTTAAGACTTTACAGACTTTTCAGCTAATTGAAATTTTTTGATTTTTGACTAGACTTTTGCATTTGGGTCTTTTCTCAGAGTTGAGGTACAAGTAAATACACCTAGGAAATGGGTATGTGAGAGTGTGTTACAAGATGCCTACTTCAGACAGCTGTGTTAAAAATGAAGTGGCAATGCTGACTGAAAAACTCCACTTCTTCTCAATTGTTTTCTTCACTGTTGTGTACAAGTAGCCATGAAAACACTTTAAAGCAGTAAAAAGTTTGTATTTATTAAATATAACATCTTGGCAAGCTTATTTTCACCCTGCACTCACTTCACATTCATCATCAGTTGCACAAGTTTCTTCAGTCAAATTAAGTGCAAGTCTAGATGTTTACAAAAAGGCACAAAAGAAATAATTTTAAAAGAACATACAGAAGAAAATGCATGAGGGTTCCTAACAGTTCCGAGGAGTGAGCTGATTGATGTGCACGATAAATAAATGGACTTGTTTGGGAAATGAGCAGGTAAGCAGTCAGAATCCTTGTCTGCACCTGCCTGCAAGTGTCCCGTGAGAGTGTGGATGCTATAAACAGAGGACAAAATTGGATGAGATTTTGTAACCCAGCCACACTCAGCTAGAAGAACATTTTTTATTGCTAAGTGTAAGAAATATTGCTGTCTAGTTATCTTTTAAGATAAGCAAGTTTTTATTTAAAATAGGCAACTTTTCTACAGCAATAAACTTATGTGAGACTATGATTCTGTGCTGGCTTTCTATAGCCTATGATTTCCTATTAAATTTTAACATAGAAATTAAGTGTAAAATGCTAAGTATGATCAAATGCAGCACAATGACATCAACATCATGGCTACCAAATTCAGAAGTGGCAGGCTGAATATTGCTCCTGTAATCCAGGATCATTCCCTGCTGCAATGCTCTGATCCTAACTAACTCGAGGTAACTCCCCTGAAACCCACGGATCTGCTGCTGTGACAAAGCTGGGTGATGCATGACCAACCCCCATCACTCATTCTTCTGTGAGGAAGCAGAGAAAATCCAAGAGATCTCAGGCTCAGTCCACAAGGGAAATAGCTCACGTGGTTGATAAAAAGCCTGACAGAAGCTCAGGCAGATTTAGCTGGAGCACTGAAGACACTGAATGTTTCTGCTGCCCATTCTACTCCTCTGCAAGTCTCTGTCTCATTTATTATAAATGTTTGTGCAAATCCTCCTCTGTTGAGGTTCATGCTGATGGACTACACAGCAAACAGGGCATCTCATTTTGCTACCATGGTCTCAGTAGGAGAAGAAGCTGTCTGAGGACCTGTCTTGAACCATCCACCATTGCTGAACACCACGAAATGCTTCATCTTCTGGCATATATTTCTTCCATTGAGGAATGCAATCTGTTTTATTCATGCAACAGAATGTTTTATTTATGCAATCCATAAAATGGATTATCCAGTGCTGTATTGTGTTATGCTGTTATGTTACCAAGCCTCTAGGTGCCTGTTGAAGCACAGATGTCCATCTGTCCTGGGTTTTGCCGGTACAGAGTTAATTTCTTGCAGTAGCTGTGAGGGTGAGGAGCTTGGACTCATGTGGGTGTGGTGAGTAGGTTATTCTGTACCACCTCATGTCAGCATTTGGGGAACATTTTGCCCTAATCATTGTGTCTAAGACAAAAAAAATAATGTGGCTTAATTAACAGGAAAGAGGATTTAGGCTAAATATTAAGGAGAAAAGTTAGGGTGGAAGAACACCAGGAGATTATCAAGAAACCATTAGACATGGACAGCAGTTGCATAAGACAACATCTGCACTGCTATTAGTGTCCAAATTTTATGGACTGAGAAATATCAAACCCATCCTGAGGACCTCTCAACTTTACTTATTAAGTACTGTAATAGCAGTGGCTATACAGTCATTTGTTTGAAATCAGTTGGCAAAGTAGGTGACATCATGAATTGCAGTGTTGTCCTCTATGACAGCTTATTGGGAATTTAAGCTCTGGGCATGGATGTGGTATTTATTTCATCTATTTTAGAGTCTTGGAAAGCATTCAGAGATATTCTTTTATATTTATGTATTGGTAAAAATATTATTTTGCTGTTTAAAACATATTCAAGCTTCATAAACATACTTAGAAACTGGAGGGACAGGGAAAAACACTGCCTGTATTTTTTCTTCAAGTCCACTTTAAACTAATCTCAGAAATCCTTAGGCTCTCTCCAGAGCCACAAAACAGATATAAACCGGCTTAACCAGTCTTTTGAGAATGTTCTTACACAAGGAAATTGTCAAATAGGCAGCAGAGAGCTGACACAGCATGTCTTACCAAAAATGCCTTCCTAAGCTTTCAGTGCCTGAGATGTTCTCAGGTCATCTTCCCAGGGGCAGATTTTCAGCTTCTAGGTGTGCTGACATGTAAAATAAACTTAAGTAACATGTGATTTGCTCCAAATGACTGGGGATAAAAAACAAATCCCTATGAGTAGTGGAGCAAAACTGTGATTTTCAGACACTCCAAGTCCATACAGGAATAAACTAACAAATCAAGAAACAAAAAACATACATTGTTTTAAAATAATGTTATTTCTGAGTTTATTTTCACATATGAAGAACCAAATCATAGATCACAGAACGATTTGAGAGGGAAGGGGCATTACAGATCATGTAGGTACCACCACCTTGCCATGGATAGGGACACCTAATAAACCAAATTTCTCAGAGCCCTATCCACCCTGGCCTTGAACACTTTCAAGGATGGGGCCTCAACAGCTTCCCTAGACAACCTGTTCCATGGCCTCACCACCCTCACAGTGAAGAATTTCTTCCCAGTATCTAATCTAAACCTACCCCCTCTCATCCTAAAGCATTTCACCCTTTAAAAAACGTCCCTCTCCAGCCCTCTTGGAGTTTCTCTAAAGCCTTCCCAGAGCCTTCTCTTTTCAACTGTCTCAGCCTGTCTTCATCAGGGAGGTAGTGCAGCCCTCTGATCATCTTTGTAGTCTTCTGTGGACTCATTCCAACATGTCCATGTCTTTCCTGTGCTGAGGGTTCCAGAGCTGGATGCACCAGCACTCCATGTGGGGTCTCACCAGAGCAGAGGGGCAGAATCACTTCCTTTGCCCTGCTAGTTGCACATCTTTTAATGCAGTATTGGGTATGGTTGGCTTTCCAGGCTGTGAGTGCACATTGCTGAGTCACGTTGAGCTTCTCATCACCCAACACCCCTGAATCAGTCTCCTGCTGTCTATCCATGCTCCACCCAGCCTGTATGTGTGCTTGGGATTGCCCTGACTCAGGTGCAGGACCTCACACTCAGCCTTATCGAATTTCATGAGGTTCACATGGCCCCAACTCTCAAATCTGTCAAGATCCCTCTGGATGGAATCCTTACAGTCCAGTGTGTCAATTCCACCACACAGATTGGTGTCATTGGCAAATGTGCTAAGGGTGCACTCAATCCCACTGCCCATGTTGGTAACAGAGATGATAAAAAGTGTTAGTCCCAATCCTGACCCCTGAGGAACGCCTCTCACCACTGCTCTCCACTTGCACATTGAGCCATTGATCATAACTCTTTGATCGTGTCCATTCAGCCAGTTCCTTATCCACCAAGCGGTCCATCCATCAAACACAGGTCTCTCCAACTCAGGGACAAGGCTGTTGTGTGGGACAGTGTCAGATGTTATTTCCCAGTCCAGGTTGATGGTATCTGTTGATCTCCTCTCATCCGCCACTACTATTATTTCACCAGAGAAGGTCTCCAAATTTGTCAGGCACAATTTGCCTTTAGTGAAATAAAATCTGTAAAATATTGCCTATGCTGGTTGTTGCCAATCATCTCTTTATTTACCATGTGCCTTTGCAGAGTTTCCAGGAGGATCTGTTCCATGATCTTGACAGACACTGAGGTGAGACTGACCTGGCATGTAGGTATCTTTCGTGTATCTTCCTCATTTCTCTTTTCAAAAATTTGGGTTATTTTTCTTTTTCCAGTAAGTGGGAACTTAAGTGGAATGTCAAATATGACGGATACTGGCTTAGCCGCTTGCACAGCCAGTTCCCTCAGGACCTGTGTATGGGTCTTGTCAGGTCCCATGGACTTGTGTACCTTCAGATTCCTTAAAAGGTCCCAGACCTGGTTTTCTCAATAGAGAATGGACAGTAACACATGGCACTTGCACAGAGTTGGAGGTAGACACTGGGATTTTGAAGGTGTAGCTTCAACTGTGTGACCAAAATACCAGCTATTTGTGTCCTCCTTAAAAACTTGTCACTGCTACAAGAATGACCCTTAACATGTCCCATGTCTAATTTGTCAGAGAAAGAGGTTCTTTCCTTGCATTGTTCTAAAAGAAAAGCTAATCAACTTACAGGAACATTAACAAACATAAGAACGAAATATAATTATATAATTTTTTTTCTCCTGTTGATAGTAGTAGAGGAAAACAAAGCAATCTGTCCAGGAGAGATCTTGTTGATAAATGGAACTATTGCCACTCAGTAATTCCTATTTTAAGCACAATGATTTACTGTGTTTTATTATAGGAAGCTACAGTTTCTTGTAAATCTGTACAAATCCACCCAATATCCTGTTTTCTTCAGACCAAACAATATCAACCAATTTGGTAGAAGAAAAAAAAAACAAAATAAGGAATAACATATGAATTGTAGGAATTTAACAATATGTTTGAGCACATAAAGGCGGGAATGCTCTGACAAAGCTCCAGCTATTTCTGCAATATGCAGTGGAAGTAATTAATGAAAACAAACTCAGCATGAAGAACAAGACTCCACCTCCTTCTTTAAAACTTCTGATTAATTATTTCCTATTCCCTTTCCATTATTTTACTTTGGTTATCTAGGACTTGGGTGGTAAATTCTTATTACTACTGATTGTTGAAACTATTATGATATGCTTACCTCAGGTACCAAAACATTTGGTGAACTACAAGATTGCTCCTCCTTACTAATGCTTAATTAATTAATGCTTAATTATAATATTTTGCTGGTTGTTCCTAAAATCACTTAATTAGGAGACAGATTGAATAAATTTTTAGCACCTATTACTGGCCAAGCAAGTTCATGACTCAGCCTTTTTAGCTGCTCTCCTCCCGTTGCTGGAACTGCCTTTTCAGAAGAGACTGGGAAAACAATGCCTAGAAAGTGATTCTTCACCTCAGTATAGAGGCTTTGAACTTAAGCTTCAAAGTCTGTGCTTCCTCTGTGAAGTAATAATAGCCTTCATTTTTTGTAGTGCTACCTACCAGCTGCTCTGAAGCATGGTACAGCAGAAGACAGTATCATTAAGTCCCGGCAGAAAAATAAAGTATTTGAAGCATTAAATTAAAAAAAAAAATAAAAAAAAAATAAAAGGGGAAATGACAGACCAAATAGCACCTACCAAGCCTCCTCAGAAGCTTTTTTAGGTAGTGATCCTTAGCTCCTCCACTCAACCACATTAATTACTTTGTAAATTCACTGCTCACTGTTAAGATCCAATCCCTATTCTATTGAAAGACATCAATGAAGATATGTGAGTATAAGAAAAGTCAACCTCTGGGTTTGGGTTACTGCTGCAGAAATGATTGTGTAGCAGTGTGGATAACTTGATGTAAAATACTAGTAGAAGTAACGCAATATTTGCATTTTATTGTTTGATTGTGGCAGTACACCTTTAAATCCAATTACTAAAGAACCTCTTGAGCAGCTGCAGCTTCATAGACTACATATATAAAGCCTATTGAGGGCTTTCATAATTGAGAATATTTTTTTTATGGCAACTAGAACTGAATTATTAATTGGTATATTTTGTTTGTTTGTTTGTTTTTCATCAAATCAAAACTCTCAGTCTTAGAAAGAGTCTAGAATACAGCCAGTTGATGAAAACCTAAATCCACTTCTTGGGAGTTTCAGAAATGGCCAACAATTTCAGAAAGATAAAATTACTGTTTGCTTTTTTGGCAGTAACTGTTGGTTCACATCAATTGTGGCTCAGCTTTCTAGAAACACTGAAAATGTATTTTAAAAGCAGGAATGCAGAGAAGTGATTTTCACTAAACACTTTGAACTTAAGCCCTGTGATGTGTTATCCCACTTCAAATGGTAATTTTACAATCATTCAGGTTTCCAACTCAGAAACTCTGACTGCAGGAGAACATGTGAAAACGTGAAAATAAACACAAATCTATTTCAAATGTGAGTGCTAAAGAGTACAATGTGTCAGGGTACAGGACATGACCTGCAAAACACATATGGAATGCAAGCTCTGCAGTGGTTTCTAAAGTCATTACAAAAAAAAGGGGGAAACTGCCCTCTATTTTTTGTATTTTTTTTATGCATTTTGTTTACTTACAATATGTTATGAAAGCAACAAAACTGGAAAAATGTGTTTGCCACAGGTTATGTACCTTTCATTCCATGCTTCTTATAACTAATAACCATAGTGCTATACTTATGAAATGTGTACCTCCAGTCCTAATCAGATAGTTCTATTCTTAAATTAAATTAGTAATGGAAAACCACAAACTGATACACATGAGAGTAAAAAAAATGAAATATCCTTTCATCCTTGCTGAGCTTAAACCAAATACAATAAACTTGGAAAAGACCTAAGGGTCAGTGCAGGCAGCAGAGACCTAACAGAGAACAAGGCATTAAAAAAAGGACAGACTGCAGCACTGTGCATTTCCCAGTTTGTTAGTGGCACAACAACATGTGCTCTCTAAAACATTAAATCACTAGTTTTTCTAGTACTTGTATCTGTAATGATTCTCTGACAAAAGTGGAAGCTAAATGTCAATATCCAGTGCACTTGTGGAAAAAAAAGACAATTTATAGTCAATATATATTTCTATATTTGAAAGATAATTTAATACAACACCCTGATTTAATCTGAATAATGACAGCTGAACAACTTTGTTCTTTGTTCATATTTTTGACCAAGTCAAATGAATTTCCAAAACAGTTTAAACTGAATAGGCACAAATCACTTTTCTTCCTGCATACGAGTGGTCACACAATGAGGATGGGAATAGTTTATCCAGTAATAACAAATCCAAGAACTACTTGATATATATATAGAATAAACCTTGATCTGCTAGCTTTTTTTCCTACAATCTGTTCCTGAAAGTGACACTAATCTTGGCAATTTTCAGTCTCTGAGGAGAACTATTGTCATTCCCGTAAGTACTTTTAAATTATTCCCGGTTAACCATAAACTAAACTATAAATACACAACTTAAGATTAACAACACAATTTATCAGATATGACATACAAGCCTTCCATGCTGTTGTGAGTAGTCAACATTAATGTCCATTTTGTAACAAAAAAACTTCTATATATTTTAAGCAAAAATATTTCTGATACAAAACTAATAATTCTTATTAAGACTATAGGTGACACCAGTGCTAGAACTGAGAAGGTTTTGAATGTTTTTAGATAAAATAAGATTACAAGGGCTAGTATTCTTTCTTGAGGCAAAAAAAGACTCTCTCTGAAACACAGCCAGTATCCAAGTGAGCAGTCTTGTCATCTGAAGATAACAGCTGTCAGAATTATACTACTTCGTTACTTGATCCAATTAGAAGAAAAAAAAAGAGAAACATTTAAATATGCAAAATTCTGCTGCTATTGTTTTCCTAATGTTAAAAAGTAAAAATTAACAGTTTTAATTAGGTTCTGCTGCTTTGGAAAATTACTAGATAAGCGACCAGATTTGGTTAGAGAAAAATTGCTTGGGGAATAAGTTAGGTACTAAATGTATTCCTGTTACGTTCTCTCTCTAGTAGACCTGCATGAGCTTCTGCATTATCTGGGTGCATCATACTCTAACATCAGGGAACAGAATGAAACTTCAAAAATAAACTATCCACATCTAACCAGTTCAAAAACACGTCAGTGACTGCTTATGAACTTAAAATTAGGCTACCATTTGAAAACTTTGCTAATCCATGCAGAATGCCTAGGATGCTGAAATAACATCTACAGATAGATTCTGTCCATGGCCAGTTTTCTTCCCTTCCTAATGTTTCTGAAGTGCCGTGCCAGTAGAGCCCTGACTGAAAAAACCATTGTGTTGGAAAAGAAAATTTCAGGATGCTGGTCTTGCAAGGACTGTGGATGATACAAACACTGCTGCTATTTCTTGAATGAATCCCTTGGTAACAAACAGCTTTGCCTACAGAATAAGGATCTGCAGTTTTCCTTCTGTCTACCTTGTTAACTTGATCAGATAAAAGCATGCACTTTCATATTGCTGCAGTCATGAAGGAAGAGCTTGTTCAGAGGTCATTCTGCAAGATGAATTTGC
Source organism: Pycnonotus jocosus (assembly GCA_013400435.1). Lineage (NCBI taxonomy): Eukaryota > Metazoa > Chordata > Aves > Passeriformes > Pycnonotidae > Pycnonotus > Pycnonotus jocosus. Next base: position 271,498 of record VWYP01013812.1, on the reverse strand, counting down.
ACAGTGCATTTCCTCAAGGAGAAAATTAAAAGCACTCTTAGCACATTTTCAGTATTGCTTGCAAAACACAGAACGGATTTTAAATAATAATTACCACTGAGCCAGGGTTTATGTTTAGCTGAGAAAACTTTTAGGAATGACTGGTGTCTGAAAAGTAATTTTTGCAGAAGTTTGTAAAATTATTTATAGCAATAATAACCATAAATTTAGAAGAAATGGAGGAGGTTATACCTCATGCTAGTTCCAGTCTTTCCCAGATAGCATAATCAGTGGGAAATAGACATCATAAGTCCTGTAAAATATGTAATGGAGTCACACACTGGCCTGCTCAGTGTACCTAGTCAAGGATGCTATTATGCCCAAAGAATGTGAAGCAGCTATTCATGAATGCCTCCAAATGCAAGAGGTGCAATACTGACCACATTAAAGGTAATGGAGTTTTTTGTCTCGGCCTTCAGCAGGATACAGATTTTGTTTCAAGAATAATTCTGCTTAGTTTTTAATGAAGACTGCAGTACCTGTATCTGAATACTTTTTCTCTCTTCTCACTCTTTCCTATATGGACCTGCTACAATTCAACCTTTCTGTAAGGCACATTCTGTATGAAGCACAGGAACCTATTTAAAAAATCCAATCCATCATTTAAAAAATAAAGAAGCATTCTTATTTTTTTCCCATGATGAATCACTGAGCTTGTGGGTTTTCAATAACTATCATTCTACTGTATTTCCAGATAGCATTGTTTCCTCTTAACGTTTATGACCAAACTACCTGTATCAGGTTAAACCTGTAATAGGAAATCATATTAAGTAAAAATACATATGAAAATTCATATCTTAAACGTGATGGCTACCGGCTATAATATTACCTGGACCATTCTGCTATGGACTTGCTGTTTTAATCCTTCATAAATCACATTTCTTATCTAGTGTTATTAATAAGGCAGAAAACTAAAGTGAAGAACCAGTGCAAGTAAACTCTTTACCAATAATGGAGTTTTCTCCTAAAGAGAATCCTGCTTTGCTATAAGCAAAATTAAACAATGGCCTGTGGAAGGATTCTGTTCCCATTCAAAACTGACTACCAAAAGCTCTTTCTGCAGGACTGTAGTTTGACTGATACAACCCTAAGAGCTCTTTAAAACTTGCCATTTATATCATACTGTTCAAAAATCTTGTTTAAAATGCCAATCAGAAATATTTTGCCTTAGAATTTCCACATTTCATTTTGCAAGAGATTCGCTCAAATATTATGTAATGATCTGTCAACTGCCATGATTTTTACACAAATAATTGTAAAACTGTGCATTGATCTATCCATTTTCTACTTATGCAAAAAAGATATTGGGATATTTCTGATCCTGGATTGCATGAGTATTTCTGAACACCAATAAAATTCCAGCATGATTTCTATCAATATCTGTTTTATTGACATGGGTAATATAATTTTTTTGGAAGTGATAATAAAAACAATAGTATTTATTAGCTTTTCTTAGTTATTTGAACAATAAAATATTTTCCTGTGTATACTGTAGTTTAAAGAACATGGTGTTATTGTGTATGTAGCATGAAGTTCAGAAGGGAAAAGACTCCACGGATGGCAAAAATAAAACCTTCCCTAGGATTTCTTTCAAAAGCTATATCAGTTCATAGTTTAGATTTCATAGAGTGGTTACTCTCTATTTTCTGTTTTACAGCTAGAATACATATAGGTAGAGCAAGACATCAAACTGCTTTATGCATGGTATTTTTTAACAAATGAAGCAATGACACATCTCTCTCAAGAATCTCACAATCTTAAGCCTTGAAAGCAGGCAATACAGTTTCGGTTTTAGTGGTCAAAAAGATGTACTTAACCAGTAGCCCACCACATTATTTCAAAGTTATCTCAACAACTGCAAAAATGCCAAAAAATACCATATTTTAGACTTTCCCAGGTGCATCTCACCTGGGGAAGAGCAAGAAATCAATTAGAAGAAATTAAAATTTTGAAGGAGGAGGCTTATTAAAACTAATCAAAGTTATTTTTTCAGACTTCAGGAGACTTCTAGAAGATTTTCATGCAGGCCATAGCAAGTACTCTGTCATTAGGACCACAACACATATATACACATATATACATGCCTAATTCAAGGAAGAACAAGTCAAAAGGAAAATACCATAAGAAAGCAATGTATCCAGAAAAATATGCAACCATCAAACAGTTTCAACTCTCTCAGTTTTGATCTAGAAGGCTTTGAAATTTTGTCACTTTTAATATATTGTTCTGTGATCATGTACTGTTCTCAGACATGAATGGGCACGGCTGCCAGCTTGAAGTCAATTTGTCATCACAACAGAACCCAATGTAAGACTACCATGAACCAAATCCAGCATATATTTTATGGTAAAATTACAAGAAATTCAAAAGTCCTTTCTACAGGAGGATGGCAAATTATAGGGGTATTTATTTATAAATATTTAACTTATATCTCTTTTGGACAGCTTAGAATAACCACTGAAGTATCAAAGACAGCAGAGAAAATTAAAATTCTGTCTCCACTTTCTAGTTTTCAGGTATTGAATATTTTAGGAATATACCAATATTTTAAGTTGTCAGCAAATTCTCTTCAGGTGTGTATAAATCTTCATTTCTAAACTAAAGAAAGGAAGCAGCAGGAATTGCTGGCAAACGATCTGAATAAAATTTTTGTCTTCTAAACCGATGAAGATGATATATGAATCAAGGTATCTTTGAGAAAGTAAAGCAGTGAAAGATTCCCAGGGCTAAAACTGTTCTTTGTTGAAACAAGAAAAATACCACTTGTCCTTCCAGGATATAACTAATAAGGACAAAGAACGAAAAACACCCTTAATCACACCTACTGTATTAAAATGCTTTTGGGGAACTGCTTTGACTTCACACAATGACAAAAAGTATAACCAACAGGTAATTGTTGAGTGTAAGCATTTAAAGGACCCCATAACTCACAGCGCACCATATCTGAGCTGCTTTTCCAACTGTCCTCTCATGGGGAGCAGTGGTTGAATGACTCACAACAATATATTGTAACTGTACTATTACAAATTGCTATATCTTCAACACTGACACTCCATCAGTTCCCTGCAATGTATAAAAATGAAGCTTAATATCCCTTTACTTAAACCAAGAATCCCCAGCCTTGTCATTATTGTGGGCACAATAGCAAACCTTCTCGGAATTGGTCATCCAAGCCATGGGGAGGCTTGGAGTTAATTACATCACCTTAGACAACAATTTGCTCCTTGTGGTGCTAGTTATCTCTTTCCACAGTTGGTTCTCTTTTTTGTTGCTTTGTGCTATCCCATTAATCACAGCTACATTTAATCTGTGTCATGTGATTCATCATCCTTTATCCCCGCAGCTGTTTCCATCCTGGACTCTGATAAACTGCTAATTTAAGTGGGTGATGTCCAACCTTGAATATCACAATAGCTTGTAGCACACCACAGAGAATCAACTACTACATTCACACAGCCCAAGATTTTTAGTAAGGCTAATTATGCTACAGCCCTTGCTCATTTGTTGGGGTGGAGATCATCTGAAATTGGCGGATAGCATTTTTAATATGGGCTTGACATGATGGGGCATAAAAATATGCAGATTTTTTTCTACTGTGATAGTATGCTGCTTCTCTTTTCCTTTCCTGTCTTCAAGTATTTCAAGATTCTTCCAAACATGACATGAAGCTGTCTATATTTAGTGGTCTGTGGAGAAGTGAGAGGAAGAGAGAAAGGTTTTGCTATTTCAAAACATTTTCCCACTGTTTTCAGTCACCTTCTCCTATGATATGTGTAATACAGTACAGGAGGGAAACATCTGCATAAAAATAAAATGAAACCTAAAGCAGATATAGTATCTAATGCCATAATTTGGCAAATAAAGGTATTTCAAATAATAATATTCCTTGATTTCTGTTTTAAGGGAGGATTTTTCTATGATTTTTTAATGCTTGTGTTAAAAGACAAGGAACAATGAGTATTCATTTGTGGGAACTGATATCTCATTAGTGTGGTGTTTATGAGAGGAGTATATCAAAATGCCAGAAAAAAAGTACTGTTAGTGGGTTTTTTTATCTCGAGAAGGAGCCTGAGGGCAGGTGTAAGACACTGACTCACTCTTTCCATATGAAAATTGTAGCTCATAATGGCTTTGCAGCAGAACTGGCTGGACCAGCCTGAACAATGCAATAGATTTCTATGCAGGAAGAAAAAGCTTTTCTTCACAATTACTTCAGTGTGCTGTGTGAGGCAGACAGAGAACCAGGTGAGAGACAGCAGCAGAAAATGTGACACCACTGCTGTGCTGACAATATGGCATTCCTGGTGAGGTGTGACTGCCAAACTTTCTGTCGATGCAGGGTTACAAATGGCTCCCAGGTAAATCCTCCTCTGAGTTTAGCAGAAGAGCATGGCAGAGGGGCAAAGAGGAGCTGGCAGAAATGTAGAAATACCTGTTCATTATCAGAGCTTGGTGGAGCACATGGCAAATCTCACGGTGGCAACCCTGTTTAGCTACCCCCAATTTCAGACTGGAAGAGATTCAGCTGGGAGTAAGCTGCCCAACTCGTAGCCTCATAGTCTGAGAGGCTTAAACAAATGGCACTGCAGAACACATTTACACTCTCTGAGTCTAGAACAGCTCATGCCACTGTCAGGCACATTTGCTCCACTGCTTTCACCCTACCTTAATATTTTTGCTTCTACTAAAGAAGGATCTCATTTTTCACCAAAGATGAGCATTTAAGAATTGAAAGTTACTATATTGTTTGCTAGTAGAAACACTAATAACTTTTGAAGAAGAAACAAATGAAAGATATGTATTCTATACAGAAATCTTATTAACACTTTGGTCTTGTCTAAGTTTAAAGTGTGAGGAAAGTATGCATTAATTAGGTTTTGATCTTGCTTTGAGTCTGCTTGATCAGAGATTTCTGGTCCAACTTGGACATCTTAACAGATGCATCAGGCACAATATCTCTTCTTCAGATTTCTAAAGAATATAAGTCAGCATGATAGCTGATAGCAGCTAACTCCAACTATTTACAGTTCAGTCAAGGTAAGACTTAGAACCAGACTTTATGCTGCTTAAAAGAAAATTTTGAAAATGTTTGTTTTGTTTGATTTTTACTGTTTCTCTAAGGACACCTTAAATCTCATTTAAACTATAAAACTCATTTAAGCATATTTCTAATTATCATCAAAATATGTACATTCCTGCAGAGGCCAAAATTTCCACCATCTGATGATTCACTCAGGGAACATGTTAGAAAACTTGTCAGAGTACTTTCTTTTTCCTGTTTGGTGGCTACACCATTCATAAAAATTTCATGTTGAAACAGCCATGCCTTGCAATGAAGTTTCTTGTTAGGGGCTTCATTACTCATGCTTAAAGAAGGGGCTTTCACAGGATTAGACAGCTAGAACTTTAGAAGGAAAAATTAAATTAAAGAATGGGATATCACTTAAAAAGAAATCCAGTTCCTTGCCATTTTATTGCCTGTAGTGAAAAATACTGATTCTAAAATATGCTCTTTGTACAGAGCCCACATTCTCTGCACATAATCTGCTATGGTTTTGTCAAAAGCTGTGTCATAACTTCATAAAAGTTTTTTTGGTCTGTTCTCTATGAAGAAAGCGTGTTGTTCCACCTTCTTGATCAAACCCTGAGGGCAGAGGAGCAACACACATTTTTAGGCATGAAATTTCCCCTCTCAGTTCTCTGATCCAGCCTCAGACTGACAGATCCACAAGAGCTAGTGAGACAGTTGTTGTTCCCTGCTAACCTCTTGGCTGACTCACTTCTCCTCATAGGAAATCTTCTCAGAGCAAGGACATTTTCTCTGCTATCTCACCATATGATATAACAAAGACAGAATGTTTTATAGGAGATGTTTTGCAGAACTGATCTCATGCTATGGCACTTCAGAGCACCATCATCCACATCCACATTTTCCTCTGAGACTTGAGAGACTCTCCAGAGGCACCTGGGAGGTGCAGGGAAGACTATGACAAAGGCACTTCAGCCTTCAACACAATCTCTTCCAGATGAAACGACCACGCTGTCTTTGCTCTACCACTCCCTGTAGCTTCCTGCTTTTGTTGGAAATGTTTACTGGAAAAAAAAAAAAAGGTCAAGCTCCTTGTCATTTACATGAGGACCTTGGCACTGCATGCAAGTGCATGCTGTGCTTAAGATACCCATCCTGAGGTGGCCTCAAATCCTGCTTGAACTCTTGTGGGAACAATTTGGAAAGGCTCCTTCATTTTATGACAGTGTGCCACAGTTGAGAGTATCACTAAACAGATCCCTGAGACAGAGATTATCAAGGGCTCCTCCTGTAAACAAGTCACTCATATACCTTCACTTTTAGAAGGTTTATGCTGGCTCCAGAATTTTTGTTTCTCTGCTTCTCATCCTCCCTGTATTTAAAGAAGATATATTCAGAAGCAAAATATTAAGTAAGGACAAGTTCTTACTTTTCTTTTTATTAGAGCAAATAAAATGTACCACCATTTTATGAGAATTTTTTCAGTTTAGTATTTGTTTGCCCAAAAGACTGAGACCATATGTAGGATAGAACCATTACATCAATTATTTATCTGCAAATTCCATGATACTATTCTCTTATTCTGGTTGCACTTATGAAGCAAAGAATCAAAAACTATAGGAGGAAGAATTTTGGTTGATATGATATAGTAGGTAGGATCTTATTTTATGTCACATCTTCCACTAGTTAAATAAGATGCCTGACACTAATTACAAGTGTAGAGGATTAACCACATATGCTGAGCATCCTCCTAGGACACACACCCTCCTGCACCTGCAAGTCATTGTACAATTGATCAAAAGAAACAGGTGCATTTCAAGGCACCCTCCTGCACTGCAGAAACCTGGCAATGTTCCACATTTAACATGAAATTTCTAAATGACTTCTCACTTTTAAAAGCTGTATCATTGCCACATTATAAATGCATGTTGAAAGTCAAGGACAAATGTAATATAAATTGACAACATTCCTCACTGTGATTGATGCTTGTTATTTTGCATAATTTGTTTATTGTTTGGTGTGTGAACACCAAGAGGTTTTAGAATGTCTATTCAAGCCAAACCCTCGAGGCATCAACAGTAGAAGTCTAATCTCTCCAAGGACATTTTTATGCTATTAAAATCTCACAGAGAATAACACTATGAAACCAACTAAATTAGATGAGCACTGGCATTCCCACGAGTATGTAGGCTATACACAAACCTAGGTAACCAGGAACTGCTCAATTAACATATATTTCCCTTAATAATAGTATATATATTTTTTAAAAAATCTACTGCCAACAAAAGCACACTGAAATTCAAGTTAATATATTAATATTTCTGAAAAGATGTCAAAGGAAAATGGCTGCTTGTAAAACAAATCAATTTATGCATTTAGGTTTTGATTCCTAGAACAGTTATCTATAATCCAGATTAACAGGAGAGCACAAGTTTTATGGAAAGGAATGTCATAGTGCTGCTGTTACCATTAAAGCAAGAGGGACAACTCCTGATGTTCAATCAAAAACCTTCAGTGCTCTGCACAGTCAGACCCAGAGAGCTTAGCACTCTGCAGGAGTGAGTCCTTCATTATTGTTTGTCTTTTCTCTTCAAATACTGACACAAAGGAAAGTCAATACATGCTTATAAGGTCAATATAAATGTTTTGACAAGCCCACAGTTTAGATTACTACACAGAGCAGCCATACTATTTCAAAGCACCAACAATTTGGTTACATGAAATGCACTTAAGTATTGGGCACTTAGTTTTGTCATAGCCTAAGATATTTTCTGCTTCACAGCTGTCTCTCAATCAATCAGAAAGCAGTTTGTATTTCCATCCTCTGAGAATCTTACTTTTTGATATTAACAGACATATCAATATATACTTTATAATATTCATGTGTTTTTCATGTATTAATCCCAAGATGCAGACATGTGGAGGTAGTTGGAGTATGACTTTAAAATAAAATTATTGCCAATTTTGTTTCATTTTCCACTTAGAGCAGAGAAAATATATTCTGCCAAGTTAGTTGAAGGTTGGCTGTATTGTAGGAACTCACCATGTGCAGCTACTGTAAATGTGGAATATATGAACTTAGATGCAGATAACACTATACTGTGGTTCCTTTCAGTCTTGAGATAATCATACACACAACCCAGCTTATTATTACTTATTTTTCTTTACATTCAATGATAATTGATATGGCTGAATTATGCATTTTTTACATACTGCCTGCATTATTGCTTACAATACAAAAATTGATGAATTTACTTAATGTTCCAGGTAATGTCTAATTGCTGGTTTTTTATAAATTCCATCAATCAAAGAAGAGTCTTGTGACATTGGCAGATAATTTTTTGTAGGGAATGATAGGGAATGATGAAAAAGAAATTGACAAATTAAGCTTCTTCTGCTGCTCTTGTTCTTTTGGACCTAAATATTTGTTAGCTGGCTCCACAATGGACCCATGATAGAAACTGGTCCTCAAAGGTGTTGAATGCTTTAAGAGTTAGGACATAGGAAATTAATTATTCACATCTTGAAAGGAACAAAAGATGTTTTCTCAAATACAATCATAAATGTTAAACAATGAAGATGTGTGCAAGGTTCTAAACAGAGGCAAAGGTAATAATCAGTATTGTAAGCCCCAAATCCTAACCAAAACGTTTTCAGGACTGAGTTCAATACAAGTGCCTTGCACTTCATACCAGTGCTGCTTGGTCTTTGTCAGTAATTAATGTGAACTGTGAGGTAGACCTTGTAAATACAAATGTAACACTTAGGGAAAACAATGCTGTGGATATTTGTACAGTTCTATTTAAAGTAAAGGGCAGCTGAGGTCCGTGAAGTCTCATAGTGGTCCTGATCCTGTAAGAGTCCAGATAAGAAACACAGATGGAACAGCCCATATATCATTTCTGGCCTGCATAAATTTCTTTCCTTCTCAGGCAGCTAAGAAGAATATTTATATATACTCAGATTTATCATCCAGATAGGCTGAGATTCAACTACTAGGGGCTAGTGACACAAAGCTATTAATAATATTGCAGGTGCTGAGTTAATTTTAAGCATGCTTCAGAAATGTCAACATAAGAGGAAAAACATAGTTCAGGTTGCTCTTTTCACCTTATGTGGGGCAGAAAGAGGGGGAAGAAAAGAAAAAAATGTGTCTGATGGCTCTTCTGGAACAAACAGAATGAAAGAATTGGATCAAAGACCTTTCCTGACAACAGCTGAAACACCATTGTTTTATAAAAGGTGCCCGTGCAGGTGCTGTTCCCCCTTCCAGCAAATTCCCATAGGCTCTGAGAGAGCTGGTTTTGCACCCACATCTCAAATTTCTCCTGTAAAAACTAAAGTTCTATCTGGTCACTGTGCCTTCAGAGAACACCTGAAGGCACCTGAACACCATTTTTCACTGCCATTTTCTCACCCTGGCATGGTTGGACTTTTGTGAAAAGAAACAGATTCTGTAGGCAAGGCTGTATTAGAAAGATAAAAAAGCCCCTTCTATTGCCCAGGAAACTGTCATCTGCATTGTAAGGGTTTTTAATTTCATGCTTTTACACTCACACTTACAATACAATCTTCAAAGGTGTTTCATAACAATTATTTTCAGCCATTATATCCAGTGGAAGTGGCAAATGGCATAATTACTCATAAGTTTGTCCTTTTGTTTTCAGAGGTGCCTTACACACTTCAGTGCTCAAGAAAAAATAATATAGGAGTAATACAGCATGAAAGTCAAACCTTACACTTGGCCATTTGTTACTGATTTTTATATACTTATGCTCAAAACAGTGTCTGATTTAATACATTTTTAGCACTGGAATATTTTTATCTCTTGTTCAATTTGAGAAGAAAAAACCCACCCCCACAAAATTTCTTCTAGCAGTAATTTGCTTATCTTCTCCTGAGCATTCACAGAATGGCATGGTGATGTTAAAATAGAGACCCACATGTTAGAATATTATTACTACAGCTATATTATAAAATAATAACAATATTCACAGATTACTATTTTAGCAGTTGAAGCAAGATATTGAAGGGTGATTAAGGACTGCATGAAGCAGCCTATTGTCTCAGCCAAGCATTTTGGTGCTCAATAGGACCTGTCTCTAAAGACTAGAAAGCACCTGAGAGGATTATCCTGGAACTTCCCCTGCAGCAGGCTGTGCCAACTGCAACAGCCTTTCTCGAGTTTTAATTTCTATCTGGCCAAATTACACTGTTACCCTTTAAGTCCCTGCACTCATCTTAGCCCTTCTGTAGAGATGAAGTGTGACACCAGAAACACCCAAAACATCCAAAGGCCTTTCTTAGGTAAACTATGTGGAAATATATATTCTGAAAAGCCTTAATAATATCTTTGAAAGAGCATTACTATACAGCCCGATGTGTTGATAGTCTGTGTACTAACCAGCCTCTAAGTAACTGTTGACACCACAGAGTTCCAGAAGTTCTGAAGGGAAATTACCAGAATATGGTTACCTCTGCTGGAACCAGATTTAGCATTTAGAATATTTTCATTGTCACTTTCCAGCTCATTAGCCTTTCTGCATCAGAAAAAATACTGATATCCAGCCAGGATGAACTCATGAATCATTTAATTTGTTTCAAGTCTGCTCAAATAAAATAAGGTGAAAAACTAGATGAAGACTCTGAAATGCTTATTTTTAAATTACTATCTTGGACATAAATAAAATGATGATTTTTCTTTAATTTAGTGGTAATTATAGTTTACAGTAATAAAATGGTCTTGCAAATTGAGGTAGAAACAAAGAGACAATACTTCCAATTTGTTGATAAATCTCTTCAGAAATGTAGCAAAGGAGAAAAAGTGCCAATCACACCTGAACAAAAGCAAAGGCATTTTAAATTAGCAGGCAGTAATTATTCACACTGGAATTTAGGAATACCACCACCCTCTACTATGGGTGAAGCATATTCCTTCAGACATTTGGGGTCCCATGCATGAGCAGGATGCTGGTGTCTGTTTAAAAACTCCAGCAGTGTAGTGCTCTAAATGTTGTGTTGGGCTTGTGACAGAGGAAGAAGGAGGAAGAATTGAATTGTTGGTACTACTTTTTGTACTGCAAATTTGTTGCTCTGAAACATCATCAGCTAATTTTACACAGCCCCTGTGTAATTTATCTCACTGTAATGCTCCAAGGATTTGTCCTGGGCCATAGAGGGGAAAACTCAAAGGAACAATACTCTCTGTTCAGGTGATTACAACCAGGAGCAGGTGTGTAATCTTCAAAGACATGCTCCTGGCTATGATAAAAAGTATTCATTCTGACTTATGGCTGAAAAATTCTTGATAAAGAACCGAACTGGCAAGTAAAGATAATGTAGAAGTCAGAGGGCTGAAAACCCTGTTCAGTTTTTAACTGGGGAATCACTGTTAAAATCTGCAATGAAATTACATGGAAATTTGCTTTTGCAGGTGATGAGATACTCTCCAAGAAATTTTAGGAATTGAAGTATCTAAATCATATCACTTCTACTAAATACAGAAATAAAATAGCTGTGGAAATTGAAGTGTTGCCTCCTGGGCAGTGGGTGCATGTTCAGCAGCTGAGCTTTTAAGGAACAGAATATTTTCCAAAACTTGCAGTGATAAGTGGTTAAACCCTTGTGGTGTGTGTCTAAGCCCAGGTTGCTTGTAGCAGATGATGTCCATTCAGTCAATTAAGGCTCAGCAGTAGTGTCCTGCCTCAGCTCTGCTGACCAGGCTTCACAGAAAAGCACTTCTAACTGATGGCTTTTAAAAAGTTAGTAAATTCCTCTACTGCCTTTTGGCTAGAGGATTTTTTGTTGTTGTTTTTGTTTGTTTTATTTTCTGCACAGCCCAGTCCCATTAATTTTCTCTAAGGAAATCTGCAGCCAAGGTGTCAAGGTCTGGAAGCAGGACAGACAGATAAGGATGGACCCAAGCGAATGGACTGTGACAATGCTTTTAGGGAAGCTGAACACTCTGACAAACGTGTTCCCATGCAGGGGCCAAGGTGAGTCTTTTGGCACCTGAGAGGTTGAGAGCCAAATGTTTTCAGGAGTAGGTATTAATATAAAAGAGAATTTCAGAACTGTAACTTTTGGTCAAAAGCCTAGCATATAACTTTTTTTGATCAAAGCATTTAAACTATTTTCCAAAGAATTTCTGGTTACTCCAACCTCATACTTGTTTCCATTAAATGACACAGAGTGGTGTGTGAAAAGGGCAAAGGTGACATCCAGGTGACACCAGTCATGACAGGTGAGAAGACACCAAAAAATCTTTCCCTCACTTTGCATAATTGTTGCAGAAACATTATCTATCTGCAGATAACTGTCTGAAATAGAACAAAGGCAAATCCAGGGTCCTGCACCTGAGGAAGAATGACCCCAGGCACCAGCACAGGCTGGGGGCTGACCTGCTGGGAATCAGCTCTGACAAGGAGCACTTGGGGGTCCTGGTGGCCAACAAGCTGCCTGTGAGCCAGCAGTGTGTCCCTGTGTCCAACAGGGCCAGTGGTATCCTGGGGTACATCATGGAGAACACTGCCAGCAGGCTGAGGGATGGGATCCTGCTCCTCTACTCAGCCCTACTGAGGCCACACCTGGAGTGCTATGTCCAGTTCTGGGCTCCTCAGTACAAGAGAGCCACGGAGCTCCTGGAGCAGATCCACAGGAAGGAAGCAAAGATGATGAAAGGACATGAGCATCTCTATTCTGAGGAATGGCTGAGGGAGCTGGAACTGTTCAGCCTTGAGAAGACAAAACTGAGAGGGGACCTCATCAATGTCTGTCAGGGTCTGAAGGGAGGGTGCCAGGAGGATGGACCCAGGCTCTGCTCAGTGCTGCCAAGGAATAGGAAAAGAGNCCCAGGTAGCTACAGCTGAACATGAGGAAAAGCTTCTTTACTGTGCAAGTGACTGCCTGGAAAAGGTTGCCCAGAGAGGTTTTGGAGTCTCCCTTGCTGCAGATACTCAAGAAGTGTCTGGATGCAATCCTCTGCCATATGCTCTGGGATGGCCCTGACTGATCGAGAAGGTTGAACCAAGTGACCCACTGTGATCCCCCCTAATCAACCCATTCTGTGATTCTGTGATAGTGTGTGCTATTTGCAGGTTTTGATTTCACAGCATGACCACCATTCTGTCAAGTCCCAAAGAAAAAAAAAAAAAAAAAACAGAAAATAAAAAAGGGAATCAGTAATCCCCTTTTCTGTAAATAGTGCCAGGATTAAATTAGTTTGAAAGCTGAAGAAAATACTCCAGTACTTACAAACCAAACATGTTTACATTGCATGTTAGAAAACATGATCAGATTCCACTTTGCTGATCCTGTATTAAAAAAGATTTTGTTTAGAGTCCATAAAGAGATTCACTGAGTTTGAGAAATTGTAAAATAGTCAGAATATTATTCTGTTTGTTTTGTTTGTTTGTTTGTTTGTTTTTCTCAGGAGACTTTTATTCTGCATTTATAGCAAGAAAATGCGGAAAAGTTGGACAGAAGTGACTGGGAAATGCACTGAATGGGATTTAATTTTATGGGGATTTATGTGTCTAACTCCCATAGGTTTCTTTGAAAATGATCTATTTAATAAATGCATTCAGTAAGTTAAGACCTCTGCATTAATATATTTTCAGACTATGGATCATCTAGTCTGCCTACTTATATTTTACCAGATATAAAACTTCATCTAGTAACTCCCCCAGTAAGCCTAATAGTTTGTGCTTTGTGAATAAATCTTGCAGGAGGGAGAGGTGGAAGGAAATCCTTCCTGGACCTGAAGACATCGACAGACAGAAGACTTAAACTTCACTTGATAGATATTTCTACTTATTACTCATTCCCACGGCTTGATTTCTCAACTGTATTTGTGCATCCTCTCTTTTTATGCCTTTTATTACAACTTTTTAAACAACTTTGGGAATATTATATGCTACGTATTTTTATATTACCTGTTGTTGGGTGATTTCTTGAATAAAGTTGTTGATATGCTAAAAAAAATATTTATTCAAGGACATGTCAACCTACAGTTTTTTTCACAGTATTCAGAAAATCTAATATTCCTTCTTTTACATATTTCTCACAAATGTGTTTATCCTCTCTGAATAAGCAACTCCTGAACATGTAAAAGGCAGTGATGATGCCTGTGCAAATATTTCTGGGATGGCTCTTGCTATTCACAGATGTAGCCAAAGCACTTTGTCTCTATGAATATTCTTGCCAATATAATTTTCTCAGATGAGTTTTAAAAAATTATAAAAAATAACAGAGAAGCACTGTGGACACTCTAAAAGTAGTATGTGGTATATGTGTGCATATTTTTCACAGTCTGTTTAACCAGTCCACTGTTTGCTTAGTTTTTCCTGACATTGGCACAGCTATACTTTTGCCATGACCATGACAAAGTGTGTAGACACACTGGCCAAAGGGCTCATTTGTACTTGAAATACTGCTACCACTACCATGCTCTGAAATCAGATGTAAATGGGACAGTTCTGTCACTTGCTACCAGGATCATCCCTTTCTAGATCAATAAAAAGTTATTCTGCCAAGCAGAGGCTGCAGGGTATTTTCCATGTCTGCTTACTCAGGGGTAAAATGATTTTCTCACCTCTTTCTCCCTTGTAGCAATATCTTGATGTCTTCTTTTTTGTGCTTGTACAAGACATTTAACTAGAGCTACCATTAAAAAAAAAAAAAAAAAAAAGGCAGGCTAAGAAAATTGCGAAAACATATTGTGAGTATCTCAGAATTTCAAAATAGCATGTTTTCTCAGTTTCATGTGTAGAAACATTTTTAGAAACAAAATTTAATCATGTGAGATTAAAGCAAATACTTCTGCAGAAATTCCATGCCAAACTGCAAAGTGTAAATTAGAGGATGTGCTGTGTGTATATTTTCCTCTATTAAATCACATTTTTTTATGTCTTTTCTTCCATCCACTAAAGAACTATTCAAGTGTTGAAGTGCTATGGAAAATATTATGCACTATGAAAGAATTTCAGCCACAGGCTTCTCTAATTACCTTCTCCAGTGGTCTTTTTAAGTTTCTTCTTGCTCTTTCCCATCCTTATCTGCCACCTGGCACTCTTCTGTTAGTGCTGGAGAAGCAAGCTCAGCTTGCCAATAGCATTCTTTGAGTGACAGGCTGTGAAAATGGAAACACTCCATAAACACATAATTTTCCTCTGCAAAAACAGAATTCGACGTCTCTATATTTCTTGGGGTTCTGATGTAAATTCTGCTCCATGGAGCACAAGGCCATGGGCAATAATTTCATCCAGCAGATCTAAAAGAGTTTTATCTAGAAAAAACCAAAAAATTAGAAGCAAGAGTTCCTTCCCTCCTTCTCCCCTTCCTTCCTTCCTTCCCTCCTTCCCCCCTTCCTTCCCTTCCTTCCCTTCCTTCCCTTCCTTCCCTTCCTCTGTTGCTTTCCAAAGGAAATTTTAGATTTCTAGCTTTTATATGTTGATGAAGTAGTTGCATGCATGGTTTTCTATTCACATAGGATTTATATACAGAACTCCTGAGAATAAAAAATTCACTATTTTTTAACCTAAAGATTTGCCTTAAACTGCTAGATATGTGGATTTGTTGATTACAGTTTATTAACTCAGATAAGACTTTTCTTGAACTATTCTAGAAACAAGATTCCATAGGAAAAAAAAATTCAATAAATTGTTAGTTTTTAAAATAACCATTTTTCTTTGACCCAAATATATCAAGTACAGTAAAAATTTTTGATATTGATCAGATCCAGAATGAAGTTTCTTACAAAATATCAGTATGTCTGTGCCTGAGAATATGTTGGGATTTACACAATATCTGTTCCTCAAAAGTCATTCTTACTATGAAAAATTTAACTATAATTCAGTGTACAGTTTTAAATTAAAAAAAAAGAAAAAATACCCCACACTTTCTAATCTCAGCAACACTTTAGTGTCTTTGCTCCTTTTAAAACCAAAGGCACTCTTAAATCTTATGTTACAGATGTGTCTCTTGACATCTTCCCAATAAATTCACCACACCACAACTGAATTTTAGAATTCAGCATCCTCTGCCTGGATTCAATGGGCACACCTCTAGCCATAATGGAAAAATATAACCATATTTTTCCTTAACTGTGATTAAAGGCTACAGTGACTACAGCGCTTACATTGAGCACATTACTTCTCCCTTTTCCATTGACTTCAATCCCTCTGACAGATGTGTGCATCTGCTGGGAGCTTTCATGGATGTAGTTTGACTGAACTGTCCATGTTAACAGGAGGGGGAAAAATAGGTTTAAAAAAACCAAAAAACCCCTAAAAAATGTCCAGACACTGAGCTCAGGAACACAAATACAAATTAATCCAGAGTAACTCAGAGCAGAGACCAACTTTCTGCATTCCATAAGTGCTAAGTACTACTTCCATAAAACACTTAACTTCCAAACAGCTCAGGATTAGGTGCTACTTTAGAGACTTCATCCAAAGTAATAACAGTGTTATGGGAGTCCAGTATTTTCATTAAAGAACTGTTGAGAAGACAGGAGAGTCACTCCAAAACCACCAAAATCAAGAGCATCTTTTCTCCTGCAGACGAGACAGCACAGCCCAGCTCCCTTCAGGTATGTGCATCTTAATGACTAAGTACTACACTACCTCTTCTGTGTGAAGTGCATCTATTCTTCCTTTTTTTGCAATGTGTGGAAAGTTTGGGGCAATTGCCCTGGTGCTGACTGGACTAGTTTAATAAGATCCTGCAGTGTTTATTAGCTGAGAGAAACAGTTATGTCTCCAGCATTCCTGGGAGTTTATTTTGCCAGGAATTCCTGCTCACACAACAGATTTCAACATTCCTCTTTTAAGACGGGAACAAACAACTGAACCTACTGAGAGTACTCTTTGTCAGAACTTGGTAGTATTTTTCTAATAAAACACGGATGATTTATATGTTCACATGGGAGACATATTTGGCATATAAAGCCATTTCAGCAAAAGATTCTTGGGTGCCAGAAAGAGGTTCCTTGTGATTTCACAACAAAGATCTTCTGTTATTGCTCTGAACAGTCAGGGAACTTTCATGCACAGCATTAAAACAGTAAGATATTCTCACTGGTTAATAGCCATAGCCTATTTTTCTGGGTGTATAGCAAGCCCACAGTAAGTAGAATTGTTCTGCCATGAGACAAATCCCTGAGAATTGCCAGTGAGCCAAAGAACAACAAAGAACAAAGAACAAATAGCTATATCCATGTTACATCTGTAATAATCCATTTATGTATCACTAGTCCTATACACCAGGCTCCAGCACAGATTTAGGGACCAAAAAATTCCTACCTCCCCAATGGAGGCACTGCCAGGACAGGGGGGTCTGCATAGAGCTGCCATTGTCACAGGAGGGCTCTCAAGATCAGTGAATTTTCCTGGATGAAGACTGCCTAGACAAGGCATGAGGCATTCTTTGTCTGTCACAGTCTTACTGTCAGTTCTCCACTACCTGACTCAGCAGTCGTGGGTATTTTTGAGCCTCTTTACCCTCACACGGTGCAGTTGAGTACAGAGCCAACAGCCTATGTCCAGTCAGGGGTTCAGGGGTTCAGGTGAGGTGGAGGAGTAACTATCACAAAACGTGGGCAGGAGAAAGCAATCCTCAAACAAATATGCAGCAAGAAGAACTTTAAAGAAGCCTCACTTTTTAGTTATTTTCCTTTTTGGCAGACTTTCACTGTTAAAGCAATAATTCCTCTCACATCTTGTGTGTGTGTGTGTATTTAACTCTTTCAATACACTGATAGAACTGCATAAAGAAGGCAAAGTTATGGATATAAATGGCTCAGATGTCAAGCTAAGCATCCTAGTGAATGATTGATTTTTACCCCTCTCCCCTAGTAAATTCTACTAGAATGAATTAATGCAAAAAATCCAATGTGCCTGACCTCATTGAGGTCTTGATTATTTTTACGTTATTTTTGCTTTATGGCTTACCTTTTTTTCACTCACTCAAGCTTCACAGCACACAATATCAAAGAGAAGAGCCATGAATCCGCCATCCCTGATACCAAAACCTGTTTGAAATGAGCTTGAAGGAAAGCACTTGTAATGCAGCCCACAATCATATTTCTTTAGTAAAACACAGACTAACAGAATAATTGATTTTATAACAAATAAGAATTCATGCTGGCAAAATTACCTTTTCAGTGTTCACCAAAGAGAATGGGGAAAAAACCATTCCTGTGGGATAAAACACATTGATCATTTTAGCAATTTTCATAAGCTGTGTGTTCTGTATGCTTTTTGTGTTGCTTCCTCCTCTATATTTATATACAAAACATGCACAGAAAAAAAAAATAAAGCTTTTTCCAGATTTCTGAGGAACAATAGTCAGGCCATACATTTTAAATATGAATTTTTAAAATTAAATTCACTTCTGTTGTCTACAGGGCTGAATATACTTTGCATAGTATTTTAAAGCATGACAACAAACCCTTAAAAGCAAGCCAGTTACTAAAAAATGTAATATAAATTGAATCAGACTAACAAGGAAATAATTTATTGCAGTACCTTTAAGCTCTAATTACACCAAAACTTTATGGTTTGCTACTTATGAGTACTCAAATGGGAATCAGTTACTTTTGCTGCACACAACACGGCTGCTGTGAAAGAAAACAACAGTCCACAGGATCTACAAAAGTCTGTCACCTACAAAAGAAGCATTTAGGCATGATAGAATGACAGTTCATAGGTTCAAATCAGCTCATATCATTCATTTATTTCTCTGAGATAAATCAGTCATCCTTCAGCAAGTCAGGTTTTAGTAAGATTCCCACATTCATCAAATTATGTGCATGAAGCATGCAGAATACATGGGCTGCTCCTTACAAAACAGACAGCAACTAAAAAGTGTTTCTATGCCAGCAATAAAAATAACTGACTGTGCTGTGCCCTTTTGTGTCAGGCACTACCAGTTTATCACCTGTTCTAGATACTCCCAATGTCTTAACCAAATAACATCTAAAAGTAAGACATCCAAATATTTCAGTTAAGGTCTTAATTCCAAGGTTTCCGATTAAACACTAAGAGATGCCAAACAAAGACTGACCAGAGAATAAGGGCTTTACACAACTGAATTTCAGAATAAGCACTTTACGAAAATGAATTTCCTGTGAGATTTCCTACCTATTGTACATCATCTCTCAGGGGGGAAATGTGGAAATAATAGCTACATGTTGTGTCCAGATTAGAGCACATCTCTGAGTCTGTTGAGTCTGTTGCCAAATTCCTTCAAATCTGAGGTATATGAAAAGCAGAGGAATCATTTAATGAGAAATTTAGAAGTTGCTACTTTGCAAATCAGTTTATTGTTTTGCAATTACTTTAAACAGAATTTTTTCCATGCACCTTTTATAAACCTAAGAAACATTCTCAAGCAGGTCTATTGTTGCATTTATTTGGAAACCAGTGCTTTAAGACAATAATGGGAAGACAGTGAGGGTAGTAAAGTTTTAATGTACCTATAGTGGTAAATTTTGAGATAGGAATTGTTTATATGAAAACTAAGCAGTCCATTCCTTATCTTTAATGAACTCCAGAGTTAAAGTAGCTTTCCCCCTCACCATTTCAGCATCAAGTACTGCTAGATGATGCAAGTGCCTCTCACTGTCTATTTGATTTAATAGTTATCACAGGAACTAACAACCTTTGAATCTAAATGTGGAGGTTTGCATAGTATGAATAGGAATGCTCTTCTCTAAGTTATTTCAAACATTAACTTGACTGTGGAAGGTTTAACATGTCTGTCATGTGCTAGCAAAATTCTAGGACACTTCTGTATCTGTCACACTGCAACTTACTAAATTTCATCTCAGTTTTCTGTGGAACTTTTCCAACTTTGGCTGAAAGTTATTCCGAAGAACACTCATTTGGCTTTAAAAATGTACTCAGTGGCACTTACATTTGCATCTGTTAACATTCTCAGTGTGCTGAGTGCCATTCCTAAAATACCACAAATGAATAAATTCATGGGAGAATCTTGGGGATTTTAGAGACCTAAATTTTAGATCATATTCTACACTGTGAAATGCAGCCTTTCAAATTAGCTACTCTTGCACGGAGAGTGTTAAAAACTCAACTAGGTGCTGAAATTTCCTTGAAGAGGGATTTTGATAGTCAGCGTTGTTGGTAACTCTAAAAGAGAGGGTAATTTAAGCTGCATTTCTTATTAGTGTCCTAATGTTCTCAAAGATTCTCAACACCAAACTTCTTCCAAACGTCTGGAAACCATCATTTTTTTCAAACAAAAGAGGAGATGACAGGCAATAGTTTAGCACTGGGATTATCCCCCCACTGGTGTGGGGACTGAATGCCACAATGTCAGCTGAACAGCAGCCTGGCTTGGGGAATTTCTTACCCACTCCTTTCAGAGGCATTCCACCTGGACCAGAACACACACTCAGGACTCACCAGAAAGGCAGAGATGCAGCAATGGCTTCTGCAAAGTATCTTCCTCCTTTAAAATGCTGACACCTCACAGGTTTGCACTTTCACCTTCTACAATTTTCCATCGCCAGCCAATTAGCTCTCCTTCATTATTGGAAATGTAAACAATCCAACTAGCCCATTTCACCATGACAAATGGAAATATATTTTCTTCATCTACCCCTTTTCTCTTCCTGCCTCCACCCTCCAGATTTTCCCCAGCAGTCTGGAAAGTGATTCCGTGATTAGAACATTTATCGGCACAGGGGCAGGAAGCCAGGGCTTGCAGTTCCCACTCATTATCCTGAACTGAAAGCAATAGACTCATGTGAATTTTCATTTTCTTGTTCTGGGCCAATGCACAGTTAATTATTTCATGCCTGACCACATCTGTTGGTTGGAGACTTCCAGGTAAAGTAGGTGAAAATGTTGTGAACCTTGGCAGGGCTAAGGCCTTAATCACCTGCCAAGTATCTCAGTGCTTTGAAGACTTTGCTGGCTATAGCAGAGCACCAACATCTTTTCCAGGTGAATGCAGATGCAGAAGAAGTTTTAGACACCTGCAGAGTTAGGGACAGATTTTGTTCATGACAGTGGGTGTCTGCAAAATTAACTAGCTCCACTGTCAGCCTGGCTCTCAACATCTCAATCAAGTACTTACAAATGAGACAGTAGGACACTGCTATTGCAATTTGTGCACATGAAGGGTTCAGCTTCATTTAAATACAGAAACATAACTGAAGGAATGTTATTGTTTTACTTTTCCCCTGAAAATCCACATAATCGCACTCTTCATCTGCATAATCTGCCCGCCTTTCCCCAGTGACTGATGCAGGAGCTGTCCACACCAGAGGAGCTCTGCTCAGAGCTGAGTAATGCTGTTTGGCAGGGATTGAGACATCTGGAATAAGA
The DNA here is from genome assembly GCA_013400435.1 of Pycnonotus jocosus. Lineage (NCBI taxonomy): Eukaryota > Metazoa > Chordata > Aves > Passeriformes > Pycnonotidae > Pycnonotus > Pycnonotus jocosus. Next base: position 250,078 of record VWYP01013812.1, on the reverse strand, counting down.
AAATAGACTGTCAACAATACAATACTCATGATATGTTCTGTCTTCAGAACTTTTCCCCCCAAAGTCTTGCAGTGAATGATGCAATTAAAATTTTGGAATCTCAGTCATGGTGATTGAATGCTCAGCTTCTCATTTTCTCTGGCAGCTAGTCAACTCCTTTGTCCAATTATGGCAGGAACCAAATGAATTGCAAGTGAAATAAGTTTTCCTGAGAGCATTTCCATATTGTCAGTACATGCTTCATATTCTGAGGACACATTAACACCATTGTGTCTTTCACAGACATTATTTCAAATTGTTATTTTCTTCTGAAAACCAAGGACTGTATAATTACACCCAAAGAAACACAAAAGGAAGTAGCCTTGAATGCAGTGTTCCTATCTCTTGAATAAAAAAAATTCAGAAAGATTGACTGAATTGTGTTTACATCACTGCAAAAATTTTGGATATTAAATTTATATATCTAAATAATATTTTTGTGATATGACTCATACTCAGTGCTATTTCTCACTGTTTTGAAAATAGTTTGTTTGACTTCTTTTTAACAAAATATGTCCAATACCATGGACACTGAAGAATATCACAACCATTTTCTCAACTTGATATTTTATTCTAGTAGCATTATCTACATTTTTTTTCAGAATTTGTAGAAATTATGTTAGTGTAAATTTGTGTGCAAGCACAGAAGAAGCTGGCATCGAAAATTCAGTGTCGGTTCTGTTCAAAAGTGTTTGAAATTAATTTATAAACAAGCATCACAACAATTTTAGGGTCTTTGTTGAAAAAAAAGGTATTTCCATGGATGTGAGAGATGGAAGTGTTAAGGCTTTATGACTCAAGCAATCAGCCATTTGCAAAAGCAGGAATAGTTTGCCGGGTTCAATAGTTTGAACCCCTCAAGCAAAGGAGATGAAGAAAGTTCTTGGAGGTGTGGTGGTGAAACCCCTGATGTGTTATAAGAGCAGCAGAGGGGGTTCACACCATCCAGTCACCAGAGAAGGACTACAAAAACCCAACCTTTGTTCAGCAACAGCCTAGGGTTTGAGCCAGATAAAAGAGAAGGCTGATAAGAAACAGATCCCATAGAGGAGAAATAATGCTTTTATCATGCCAATATCCCCTCTAACACAAATGGCTCAGGTATAAAATTCCTTTCTGGGTAAGGTACCAGGGACATTCACAAGTATTCATCCCTCCTGATAGGTCATAACTGGCTCAACTACATGGAAACAGCTGTCATGTCTTAGAAAGTGTCAAAGGTGAAAAAGGTGTCAGTTGTCAAAAACCCCTGAAGCACCCTAAGACTCATTTCTGAGCCTTCTTCCAGAGTACAACATGTGATCTATAGTGTTGCATCAGAGTGTGCCAAACTTCCCTACAGGACAGTTGCTTGTGTGTGAGTCCCACCTGAACCTGAACGTTAATTAACCCACTGAACTTTGTGTTTCAAAGTTCCACCTCCTCCACCTCCATATGTGTGTGTATATATATATATATGTATATATATATGCAGTAGTCATTCAGTGTCATTTCACTCTAATCTGCCCCAAACATGAACCTGAGCTGCCCTGTCCCTCATGGGTGGGTAGTAACATGCATACACATGACTAAGAGAACGTGGAGAAAAAGCAGCACATATAGATTAGTCAGAATACCTGTGTACACAGGGAGAACTGGTTTCCTGGGACATAAAATTCAGTCCACCGTGGTTAATTGTAATTCTGATATAATCTGTTATTAGTGTTCAAAGGTCTAACCTGAAGTGATTTGGTATTTTTGTCCACAGTATCTATTAAAAAGATGTTCAGTGATTTCTATGGAATGATAATAAGAAATCATTTTATAATTTTTACAATGAACACATGATGGTAAATTAAATTCTGTTAGGTTCTGTACTAATATATCCTCCTTTTAAAAACTTTTTCTCCTTTTGCTTTTTTCTCCTAAACCTGTTATGAAGAACAGCTTTTTAATTTCTGATATATTATGCTAAGGAAATTAACATAGTTAACTCATGTAGTTAGTAATTGATTAGATAGTAACTAATGACAGTTTTTTCCCCAGAGTTCTCAAGCAATCGTTCCCAGTATTTGTGTCAGTTTAGTGCCTTTTATCTCTGTCTGTAAAGATTAAAAGGTATTATAGATGTAATATCCAGGACCTCATACACTAAATATTTTACCTAATATTTTACACCATCAAATCTCTTTTTGTGTCTGCAGAACATTAAAAAATTACCTCCATCTATTTGACTAATGAAGAAAGGCTCCTTATCTTAGGTGACTCAGGAACTCTCCATTTATATTACACACTGCTCTCACAATTCTTTTTTTTCACAACTCTGATTTAAATTTCTCCAGTCTTTACCACCATCAATAGTCCAGTCATATTTGTAACTTAGATGTGTTTCTGAACACTTTAAGTTTAACTAAACTTACTTCTTGTATGAATGTCTCTTCTTAAAATATTGCATTAGATTGGCAGCAAAAATGAACTTCAGCGAACTTTGGGAGCCTAATTGTTCTTCAATGTTGCAGTCAGTTGTCCTTGTTTGTCAGCTAATTTTTATGTCTCTACTGTCCTTAATATTTTTTTTTTCTATTACTGTGTGAAGTTCAGGCATCAGGTTTTCTGTAAAGGAGAAATCATTTTTACTAAGGATAATCTATCAGCTTAAACTGGTAAATCCGTGATGTGTTTTGTCTCCATTTTATTTCATTTGTATCTATATCCTAAAGATTCTTTAATGCAAATTGTAGCCTGGATCTACCTATTTTAGACTAATGTGTCTCTAATGCATTGATGGCCTTCTTACCTTGCTTTTAAAACAAATACTCTGTTTATTGCACTTCAGTCATCTCGTATCAATTTAAATTAATGACTAGAGTTATTTAAAGCACTTGCAGCCTAATATGTGGTTTCATATGCTAAAGCTTTTAGTCTTCTCAGATGGAGATATCTGATCATCACATCACTGTTTAAGCTCTGCACCTTAGATCTCCTTCAAAGTTGTTATTTCCATCCTCATTTCCACCAGCCATTCTGCCTTTGCACCATGTCTATCACCATCTTTAATTTTCAAAGAAGCACCTGGGGGTCCTGGTGGCCAACAAGCTGCCTGTGAGCCAGCAGTGTGTCCTTGTGTCCAAGAGGGCCAATGATATCCTGGGGTACATCATGGAGAACATTGCCAGCAGGCTGAGGGATGGGATCCTGCTCCTCTACTCAGCCCTACTGAGGCCACACCTGGAGTGCTGTGTCCAGTTCTGGGCTCCTCAGTACAAGAGAGCCACGGAGCTCCTGGAGCAGATCCACAGGAAGGAAACAAAGCAGACTAGAGTATCTCACTTTTAATGAAAGGCTGAGGAATTTGAGCCTACTCAGCTCCAGGAAAGGACGACTGAGAGGGGAACTCATCAATGTCTACCAGTACATGAAAGGAGGGTGTCAGGAGGATGGAACTGGACTTTTCTCAGTGGTGACAATCAATAGGACAAAAAAAAAAGTATAAGGTAATGCACAAGAAGAAACATGACACTAAACAGGCTTAAATTTGGATTAATAGTGGAAATCAGTGTGCTAATGATGTCAATTACTTTATCATAGTGGTTCACGATTCTGAAAGGTTATTTTCTATTTATTGCAGACAATGTACAAAGGCCATATCTTAATGCTTAGACAAATGCTTAGTCTTACATAAACACACTAACTTCAGTATAACTGTGTTGAAATATCTAAATACTGCTTTTCTAATACCATACTGCTTTTCTCAACTAATGAATGCAGATATAGAAACAGAAGAGATATAAGAAGATATAATCTAAGTTACTTGAAGGAAACATTTGTAGCAACATTTTCTATTATTAGAGTCATGCTGCCAGCACAAGGCTTGAACTTTACAACATACTCATTTTCTTTTTTTAGATCATCTTACTTATTTTCAAAAGGTTGAATCTTTAAATGTATGAAAGACATTAAAAATATGTCTTACAAATCCACAGCTGACATTCTGAATCTCTTTGCCTTTGAAAGTGATTATAATCTTTTTTAAAAATTACTTTTTAAAAGCAAATTAGAACTGGTCATTTCATGTTCTTACTGCTGGATTATTGCACACAAAGTGCCAAGAAATGTTTTGCATATGTCAAGAAGCTCTTTTCTGGATTGTCTGAAATAGCAAGTTAGTGCCATCTATAGACAGAATTTAAAATTGAAAAATAATATACAGGCTTAGAAAACCAGCTGTATCAAACAAAGCAAAGGTCATTCTATAGCATAAAAGTTAATAGAAAAAATGCCTCATATCTGCTAATTTTTTTCAGTTTTCCAAAGAAACATTTTAGCACAAATGGTGACTTGGATCTATAACAAAGCAACTTAACATTCCTTAAAGTAATCATACGGACTCACTTTAATACACCCTTATTCAAAGTATCCCAGCAGCAGTTACACCATTCCTGAGTAATTTTTCTTTTTATTGTTTCACTTCTCCGTTGATTTGCCTTCCATTCTTATTATAATGTCTATTACCACTTGCAAATCTAACCTTGTAAAGCTTAGGCTCCTAAGTCAGTTTAATTATACAAATAAGCCAATTATTCAGAAGATATTCATATGCTTTTTCTGGCAGGAACATGCTCATAGATCATAAAATTATCTGTTGTATGAATCTTGCTCCCCTTAGCTGAAAAGCTTCTCTCCTGGTTTTCCACCAGAAATAAAATCGAATATATTTAAAGTAAAAATAGCATTGTAAAATAAATAAAAAGTGTATGTTGGTAACCAACATCTACTTAAATACCTTAAATAGCATTAGAATATTGCCAGCAGAGTGTTACTTTGTAAACTGTATTAAATACCCTCTTCTGTAATTTAAGTGGTGAAAATATATATGTAAATCTATCTTATTTTTCATCTCTACTAAAAAAAATGTTTGCAAGTCCAATCCATTTTTCCAAGAAACACCTTTTTAATTAAATTAGCTTTCAAGTCTAAAGCAATATCAGACTGCTAGAAATAAAGCCATGATACAATTTGTTGAAGTTATACAGAGGAAAAACATTGCTGTTATTGACCACAAAGGATCCATATTTTCACTATTGTCAAAGGACCAGTGCTCCTCCAAGCCCTTTTGGGCAACCCCCTTTCATTAAATCTCTATTTCTGTCCTGAGAGTGAAGAGGAGTGTAGGTCTGGAAACATCTGGCAGAGGATTCTGCACTGGTGTTGCAGATGTGCAGAGCAGCACCAGGGCAAACAGAGCAAACAGGAGCTCAGGGTGCAAAATATGCTGTGGTACTTGCAAAGCAATAATTCTCTAGCTGCAGAAAATGTATCACATGAGAAGAACACACCACTTGAAATTTCTAAATGGCTTGCTTGGAGCTGAAAGGTGAACATATTTGGTGAGGAAACTGCACGTTTTTAGGTGGAGAGTCCAAAAATCTGAAAGTAGTTAAAATACTTTCTTTTTAATAAATTTCCATATAATTGACATTACTATGCCGAAATTGTATGGTACATCTGAATTAACTTTGGCACCTTCAAAGGGCATGCCTGTATATTACTGCATTCACTTCCATAGCTGGTAGCTTAGCAGCATTTCAAGACTGCATTGAATACACGTATCTGTACACATACATAAAATATAAAAAATATATATAAAATGTTAAGAATACAATTGCTTTAAAATACCTACATTTTTGCTGCTTTAACAAAAATGAGTATGATAGTAAAATATGAAGCATTACAGCAGACATTTAAATTCCTCAGTGGAAGGAAAACAATTTCACAGTTTTCTTTCTGTCCAGTTCAGCACAATTGTGACCTGTGGTAAAGGCTTTCTAAAAGGAATTATGTTGCTTAAATTTGTTTGAATGTCAAGCTTATATATTATCCCTCTCCTTCCATTTCTTCCAAATGTATAGATTGAGTTTCTTCTTTACTAACCTATTCAAAAGGCAGATTTGTCTGTAAAAGTGCTAAGCTTTGAATTTTCTCCATCTCACGCTAGTCAAAGAAAAGTCATAGTGTCTCCTCAGATGTTAGCACAGACACGTGCAGCAGAGCCATACGCTTATTGTGACTAAGCTCAGCAAACTGGAGATTAGCAAAGAGGGATGAGTGAACAAGTGACTAAAGGCAAAGCTAAAGGCAGTCCCAGAAAGAAACACAGTCTCCTGAGACTCCGATGATTTTATTTATTATTATTTTGTGATGATCACCTGCATCTGCAGCTTCTTTTTGGTAAACTCAGGAGCAACCTTTATTTTCTGTCTGCTTCAGAAAACAAAGACAGTGTGTTTGAAATGGAGAGGCCTGGGTGGAATTTGGGGCAGCCTGGTGAGAAAATTAAAACAATGGACTTGATACCTTTATTGATTCAAGACAAAGAAATGCCTGTTTTATCCCTAACTTAACAGCTCTGTTTTAAGAAAAAAAAAAATTAAAAATGGATGAAGTCCTGGGGCTTTTACAAACCTTTTGTTACCTGGATAGTATAGGTAGATGTACAGTTCATTTGGCATACAGTTCATTTGCCTCTCCTTTATTCAAGCCCAGGAGATTCACAGATATTTGTCAAAGAATTTTAATATTTTCAACAAATTTGGAAATCCGAAAGTGAAGTAACTTCCATCCCTTTTTTTTATGTATGGCATTGATTCCCAGTAAGAGTACCGCTCATAAGTGTGTAGTTTAAGTTCCTTTCAAATGAGAAATGATAAATAGATAACTTTTCAGTATGCTTTTGTTAAAAAAAAAATCTTACTTCAAGTATTTATTTACAAAGAAACAAATTATCAAATTACACACATGGGATCTGTAAGAAAAGAAAGAAAGCGAGACTCATCAGTTTTTGAATGTGTCAATCAAGTAGAATTACGGTTTGACTTCAAGCTGCTTTATGAAGTATAAAACCAAGGAACTGAAGATCATGATCTAATGCTTGTTGAGGTTAATGAGACTTTGGGCTTGGGATCAGGCCATAAAATGTCACATCTTTTTATCTACTAGTTCTGAAGTGAGACAGTAAGACAAAAATCTCATGTTTAGGAGACCTTTTCTAAGATCATAGTCACTTGGAATGCTATGAATAGCAGAAGTGCCAAGACGAACACAGAAAGAGGATACATGTCAAATGAAGCAGCTTTTTGATAAGGGTTGTGAAAAAATATTCAGGAAAAAGAAAGTAGTAAGACATTTTAAATTTAATTTATATGTTTCTACTTTTTAAAAAGAAGTTATAACAAAGAGACCAAAAAACACCTTATTGGCAATTTGGCCATCAAAGATAATCATCAAGATAATCCAGAAATAATTCAGTAATATATATACCTATAACAAATATGATATGATATCATGGGACAAATATTTCCTCTAAGCACCGCTTGAATTACAATAATTAAGTTTGAATATTTACCCATAAATTGCTCACATACCAGTAGTGCAAAAGCTTATATTCCTCTTAAATTATATGTTTTGTAGCATATCTGTTGCCCTATAAAAGCAATTTCAGATCTATGTGGATATATGTATATCTATAAATAATTATGGTAAATGAGGAGATAAAATAATTTGATGCATTTATTAAAAAAGAAAAGCTAGGAAAAAACATTCAGTGAATAAATTGAATATAACCAAATTTCAGGGAGTTTCAGTTTTTGCTTTTTTTTTTTTTTTTGGGAAAAATGAACTAATTTTGAAAGGCTCAGATATTTCCCTGCTGTGGTCTGGAGTTCTTGCAATATAAGTTTATTGACTCTTGTGCTGTTTTGAATTTGTATGAGGCCATTTATACCATTTATGAAATCTCATATATTACTGTGAAGCACATAATGTGGTTATGTAGAACGTGTTTTAGTTGCCAAGGAAAATAAAGGGGGAAAAAAGAGAAAACAACAGAAAACCTTGGTGTCTTTGAGAGATTTTAGTATGCACTGAGCTTTAGAGGATGAATACAAAGCCAAATCCAACCTGAATATTTTGGGTTTGCCCTGAGGCCTAGAAAGAACATTTTCTTTATGTACTCTGCCTCAACTAGGAGCTAGATGCTTATAGAATATTGAGAAGCTAAATAAAAAATAAAAAGCCATCCATGACAACCTTGTCCAACTTCAAAAATACAGATTATTTCTACCTTCTATCTATAAAAACTTTGGTTTCTTCTCACTAGAAATTAAAGGAACTGATAGAGCAGTATAATGTGGAATAATGGGCTACTGGGTCATCCTTTCCCATGGAAATGGATTCAGTCAGTCTTTTTCAGCAAAAGCTGTAGGCTTTTACTCAATATGAAAGTATCCTACCTTCAAGATCTGCAAATTCGTGCGAAAGGAAGTTTCACAGAATTTGAAAAGGTAAAGTTATGGAAGGAGATTAAGGGTTATTCTATGTCCCTTGCATGAAAAAGCTTTGCTGGAGTTGCAGGAAGGAAAGCAAATCTGTCTGGAAATATTATATTATCTAGAGGTAAATTGGATGTTAAGTGGGTCAAGCTCCACACAGCTGTAAATCTGCTGTAGAAACATCCAGGACACTGTGTCAGCACAGCAGCAACTCTGACTCTCTCACCCATACCAGAGAGCAGCAGCTTCCCTGTAGGGCATGAGAAATACAATCCTGCAAGAAACTGTCTGGTCAGTCCATTTAAAAGCACAAACCATGGAATAACTAACTAATTTCCAGTCCAAATAGTTAAAATACTGTTCAGTGTTGTAGAACTCTGTGAAGGAAACCACCTACAGGAATGCCAGTATTTACTGGTGTTTTTCATAAAAGTAGAGATAAAGTAGTAACTCTTTTCTCACTTTAAATATGAAGAAAATAGTCCATGTAATGGCTAATAGTAGGAGAGGACATTTTTTTCTTCTTATATGAAGACATAAGATAAAGCACGAACACTTATCAGGCAAAATGTTATGCTCAAAGGCTTATTGGAGTGAGTGGAAATAACTATTTTTCTAGTTTTGTTTTATAGGAGTATTGCATAATTTATAATAGAATTGTTTTGATGTGCCATTGCCAGCATTAAGCCTCACAAAGATTGCCTCCAATTTTCTCTTAGAATTGTAAAACATAACAGAATATTTCACACACAAGGATCATCAGGTCTGTTTCCCTGCTCCTCAGAGGGCAACATAAAAGTAAACCATCTGACCAAGTGCATTTTCCAGATGCTCCCTCAACTCTGAAACCTTTGACTTTTCATAATGCACCACAAGATGATTTATGTTTTAAAGATCAGCTGTGTTCTGGGCAGTGCATATCACTTCTCTTCAGTGGGGAACAGTCTGCAGAATTGGCAGGGTCAAACCCAAGGCCAGTGAAAAATCCTCATCCAAGTTTATTATTGATAAATACTCCACTGGGTTTGGCTGCTGAACTCAGTTCTACTGCTGGAAATTGTGAGTAGTTCTACCACAGATGATCTCTTGTAAAGCAATGCTATCAAGCCAAAGAGAGTTCATAAGCACTTGGGAAAATTCACTCCATGAGGAAAAAAGACACAGCGGACTCAAGTAGCTATAATGTCTTTTGTTATCAAAAGACACTTATTTTTTCTGCAAGAGAGAAGACTGCTTAAAAAATGGAACTCGACAAAAAATTTAGGGCCAACTCAAAAGAACAATCTGTTTGCAACACATGCAGTTACTGTTTTGAAGTTATCATCAAGCTCAAGATTGTGAATTAAAGAGAAAAAGAGAGGTTTTCTTTGAATGATTAAACTTAGTTTAGATGACCCAGTGTCTATACCCAATGACTTACCAACTTATCATATAGTGAAGATAGACTGAAAACAAAACCCACAGCCTCATACACAAACACTGTAGTGCAACATTAGAGGAGAAATGGACCAACCCGATTAACTTCAGTTAACAAAATACAAATCACACTGTACATAAAAAGTTGCAACTTTCTGTATAATATTTTACAGGAGTAACCTTACTGTACTCTGAAGAAGTATGATTCTACGTTAAGAATAAAAATAAACATGTTAAAGCTTTCCAAGCATTGATAACCAAACCCATACTTTTTATTCATGTGCTAGCAAGGTTGATAATTAAAAACACTGAGCTCTGTGGGTCATTTCAAAAATCAACCAAAGGCAGTGCTGCTTTCTATTTCTGAAAGTAATTTTATTTAGGGTATCTATGTAATCATTTAAGGATTATCATTGACACTGAAATACAGACACTTAGTCTGCATTCGCTGTTGAGTGCATCATTCTCATCTAAAATGGAATTTTCCACCGATTCCAAGGAACCTAACCTGTTTATCTACCTGAGTGAAGGCAGGGACACACCCTTTTGCATTTCAGATACAGGATGAATTCTTGAAGGAGCAGCACCAATGCAATTTCCCCCTCCTCTCTTTCTCAGTAGTCTCTTAGCTCTTTTGTTCTTCCCTGTTCTGGTCCAGGCACTCAGCTATTTTGTTTATGGCTGAAACAATCCCTGGCTGTCTTGCTTTACCCTAGTAAAAGTTCCTTGTTTGGTTTATATATATTTTCAGTGCTCCTAAGAAACTTCATGAAGGACAGATAGCAAAAGAGGCCAGACCACCAGTCAGTGTAAACTGGATAGCTCTGTGGATTTGAGTGAATTAAGACCAAACTACTGATTCACAAAATATGTTTTTCATGCTGGGGCACCATTCTTTGAAATTCTGTTGTGGCTGCACAGACTCTCCATTTTTTGGATGCATATTTAAGAAGGCAGTCATTTCTGTTTGCTGTGCGTATTCTTTTTGATATTTGTTTGAAGCCAAGGAGATCATCTGGATCCACAAATAAAATGCCTGGAGTCATTCATGTCCTCTCAGAAATACTATTGGTGTGACCAAAGGTGGAACATATAATTTAGTTGTCACATTTTGTTAATGGGTCTGTAAAGTAAAAATTATAGGCTGACAGCATCCTCTGTTGAGAAAATTGCCCCTGAGATATTCTGAGGTCTCTTAAATAAAAATTGAGTGAGAAAAGTCCTGTTAATATGGTGGTGCTTTTGGGTAGATTGATTTCTTCCCAAATACTGCTCTTGAAGGGCAAATGCATATGTTAATATCCTGTCTCCAGAGGAGATGGGTAAATTTTGGGGGGAAGAAGAATGGTACTGAAGCACAGACACCACTTACACAGGGATCTTATTTATTTTTCATCATGAAACTTGAAGTCTTCCTAGAAGATATGCTACACTCTGGCTCTGGTTTGGGAGGGAAGCACTTGGTAGTTTGCAAAGGCACTGCTATGAAAAAGTCACCAAATTCCTTCCTCTCCTTAAAAATCGACCAAAATATTCTTTACACCAAAACAAGTATTTACTAAGAAATACTGTCATATTGCAGAAGCATGGTCCAAAGCTGTGCCCTTGACAGCCCAGAACCAGGAACTGCTCACCAGCTGCAAACTTCATTCCTTGGAAGGACCAAAAAAAGTTGCCAGGAGTTCACGAGCTTCCTCGTACTCTGGTAAAAGAGCAGAGGGAAAAGGCTGTTCCTGTAACAGTAGCAAATATCTTGTATTATTATACACTTTTCTCACTCATCTTTAGATATTCTGCTTTTTAATTTTCCTCCTTTTTCTCTCATTCTTCAATTCCCAGTCTTCCTTTTTTTCTCCAGCCATCTACTGTTTCTCAGTGGTTCTTATGTACATGAGAAACTGCATCACTGTTCTTGGTAAAACAAGATAAGCAGATTTGGAAGCAAAGTTAAGCTACAGAAGCGTGCTCACCTGGGGCCATTGAGGGATAGAGAAGCTTCATATATTACTTAGTGGTATTTAAGTACCTAAATACTTACCACAACAGAAGTCTACATGGTTTATTCATACACAGATTTTTCCAGGCCGTTCACTGTAACTAGTATCCAAACCACCCACAACTATGCAGCAAAACTCCACATCATTGTATAAACAAGTGTTCCATGAAAAGCAATTTCTCTCTGAATCCTCAGGGCTTTGTGGGTTTTTTGTTATTTATTTATTTAAATGGCTTAACAAATGTTCTCAAATGCCACAGTGAAAGGCAAGATATATGAATGTATGCTGGAGAAAATAGAACAGCTTAAGACAAGATGCAAATCATTCGCTATAGATCACCCTCTTCTTTCCATTTTATCTAGACTGGAATAGATGTGATCAAACAGTAGTAGTTACATGGAAGAAATCTTTTCCTGGACTACAGGCAGAAGGACAGAAAATTGCTTTTTCCTATTTATTTTTTGGAAACCTCTTAAGATGTACTTCTTTAAACTTTCATCCAGAGCATCTCTGAGCTTGTCCATTTTTCCTGATTTCTGGGGAGAACTTTTCAAGATCAAAACAGGAGAGAAAACATTTTTAATATAATCTCACAAGCTTAGCAAAAGGTAGGAATGTTATACTCTACTGCTTTTTAAGTATTGAATTTCAAAATTTGCAAGATTTACATTTGATGTGTCTGTCCTTGAGGTGAGAAGGAACATTTTCCCCTGAATTTTTAAAAATTATTCTTAAGACACATTCTTAGAAAATTAGTGCTGTTTGTCAAAATTGCACAGTGAAACTGAACACAACCACAGAAAAATAAAGACTACACATATTCTCATAGTGATTAGAAAAAAAATGTGGATGCAAATAAGCAATTTATATAGAATTTGAGATCAGTCTTTAAGAAAAATAATTATCACCACTTATTGATTCTTAATATCTTACCTCATTTTGTGTCCCCTAACTGCCAGCTTTGCAGTGGATAGGAAGATTTCATAGCATTCTTGCTTCTGTGTAGGACTGCTGTGTTTTCTTTGTAGCTGGGTGAGCTGCACCCCAGTTACCCAAAGCCCTGCAGTTTAAAGCCCTCAAATGTTCTGTGGGCACCACCTCCAATCTCTGCACCACACATGGTCTTGGAATCCATCAACTGTAACACAGAGCAGTGCATTAGTTCCAATTTCTCCATGAAAACAAAGACGAAAAAGATTATAAGGGGAGTTTTATCAAGCTGAACCTTGCACTGTTCTGCTTCCTTGACACTATCTGCACATCTAAATGCACCAGCCCGTATCTAGATATACAAAATGTATAAATGTGACAATATTCTGCCCAAAATTCATCCCACCACCAACACAGGTATCTACACCTTTGTTCAAGGGTTACTAAGTTCACCCATTTCTTGTTATCTGTGGGAGTCCAGCACAGGCAGGGAGAGCACGCCCTGTGGTCATGACCAAGACCAAGGCTTGCATGGTCAAGTGTATCTAAGCCGAAAAGTTTTTGTATGAGCATCGAGGGTTGTTCACAAATAGGGAAGCACCAAGATGTATCACACCTATCCTGGGCTGGATCTTAGCAAAGAAGCAAGTGAGATTTTTTTTTTTTTTTTCCTGCCTGAAGCTATTCAGGCTAGGCAAGAGGAGGCACCAGGAGGAAACAGACAGGAAAGGGCTGGAGGAGTATTTCAATTGAAGTTCTGAAGAAAATGGGGACTAAGCATGCAAATTCAGACTGGTAAGGAGTGCATTGATGGATAAACAAGCAGGCAGCACATGAATGATGGAGCAGAAATTAGCTGGATTTTATAGCAAGCCATCATGTGTGCTCTCTAGGAGCTGACTTCTAGGGCATCTGCAGCCCCAAGGACTTAGGCAAAGTAATGGTCTCTGTCTTAAAGTATTTAAAACAACCTGTCTGGTACAACTCAGCCTTCATGATCAAAATAAATCTATTTAGTTGGGTGCTAGAGGCAACAGATGTTGTAGGAGAATAGAAAGATGTCCTCTTCCACCTGCAGTGACTCCATTGGCTTCACCAACAAGTACATCTATGGGACAGAGATGACCCCAGTGGTGACTGACACCTGTAACTCCTTTCTCACTCTGAGCTGCCCTTCATGTCCAGAGCAGGCAGGGGAAGACCACCACCCTATGTCAGGAGAACTATGAGAGAGCTGGGGTGATGAAGGAGGAAGAGTAGTCTTAACAGAAAGCCTGCAAGAATTCCATCACCCAGGGGTTTAGGATAATCTTAGCATCCTAAATCCACCAACAGGGGTTGTGAATGTCATTCATGAGGAGAGAGATACCCCAGAGACAGGGTTAATGAGTCTGAAAGAAAATCTCTGTAGGAACGTTCCTATTCCTGGCAATTCCTATTCCTGGTGCTCGAGCCTAAAGCTTTGCCTTCCCACCTTCCCGTTTCCTTCAACAGACAGTCAGCTTGGGAGGATTATTTACTGAGCACAGACTAAAAATTAAGTCAAAGATTACACTTCTGTTCCTCATCCCACCATTTGAGTTAATCTGTGGCTTTTGCTAAAACACCAAGTCCCTCAGCTTTATTCATGTATGAAATGGGGATAATACTAGTTTAATGACTGTAACACATTTTGAAAAACACTGAACAAAATATGCAAAATAAACCTATTTTTTTTCTTTCTTGGCCTTTATAGTCAAAAGAATAATTCACAATGAATAACTTATACAGTGATATTAACTCCTTTGCCTTTGAATTTTATTCACCCACAATGTATAATACTTTTTTTTTTTGAGTTATTTGTTATTCTACACTGGTTGAATAATTCCCATAAATATTTAATGGTTTATGGGCTGTTCATGAAAAGTTTATTCAGAATATTTATTATACAAAATGAAATGAATTGGGTATTTTTGATACATCCAGTCTCTGTTTCCTGACTAGAGTCATGTAATTTGTTGAACCAGGTCTTTTATGTAAATTATTTTGCTTGTACATCAATTATATTATCTGTACATATTCTTGCTTATAATGTAAGTTTGAGAAGATTCCTAGCCATCAACTCATTCACCCAAAAACAAATGTAGTTTTAAATCAAAAATGCAGATAAAGAAAAACTCAATTTGCATCTGATCTTACACTGTCTTATTCTTCATGCAGACATTGAATACAAAGTTAAAATATATCTTAGTCCTTTTTTTTAAATTTAAATTAAATTACCATTAACTTCTTTCACACATAAAGTAATTTAACGTGATTAAGGAGAATACTCTGTGGATTTACATTTTCCAAATGGATTAGCAATAGATCTCCTGGAATTCATCAGGTATAAGAATGAAGCTGTAAAACAGTGATTTAAGTAAATGCAGAGAATACCAAGAGGATTAAAATTAGATCTCTAAGGTCAATAACATTGCAGTGTAGATTTTATTGTAACATTAAATCTTTTGAAATATTTACAGAGAAGAAATATACTTTAGCTCTGAGACAAATTATAGAACGCAGAAGTTTGAGTAAGATATGATTTACATTTTCACTTACCTGAGGGAATCACTAATTGCTAGAAACTGTTCATTATTTAAGAGGTCTTCAAGTAAAATGAGAAACAGGGAAAAGTTCTGGGTGACAAGAAAGGCCAGTTTTGAATATAGCTTTGTGTTTCTGTTTTTGTTTTCTAAAAAAACTCCTGTAATCATATTTCAATGACAAAATAAATGCATTAAAATATTTTTATGTTGCAGTTTAATCTTAGTGTAAAACTATAGAATAGCCAGCAAAGTAATTAACTGTAAGGATATTTATATTTTTAATGCTCACAGTGTTTTGTAAGATTTTTTATTTTCTTTAACAAGACTTTAAAGTACATCAAGGAATAACAATATCTCATGGGTCATAATCTCTAGAGTATCATCTTTCTGCATAGCTGCCTTTCCCACATCAGCACAGTTCTTTGCAGACAAATTTTATTTTTAGTCTGGTGGAAATCTCAGTTAGTATCTTTCAGGGCAATGGACAAATGGATAAGCTCTTCAGTCTTACTCTAAAGTTTTTGTGAAGCATGCACACATTTGTATGCCTGTCAAGATAAGTGCCTTTCTGCCCTCTCCCTCCGAACAGGCCTTCATCCGTATAACTGCTGTATTTGTACAAACAGAGAAGTTCCCATACAAACACAGAATTTCAGGTATGGGAAACTACCAAGTATCAGGAGTGAACATCAGAGAGTCACTAAATAGGTAGCTTAAAATATTTGTCTGAATATACAAATTACTACAAAAAAGTAGTTATCTCTGATAAATTTTAGGCTCAGCTATATTTGGATTAGACCTTACAGAAATTGTAGTGTCAAAGATAGCATATGCTAATTTTATTTAGTATAAAGAAAGCTCCAAACATAACTTTCCATTCCAAGTGTTCATAACTTTTATCTCATATATTATCTCAGAGTAAAATTAGTTTTCTCATCTCTCCAACTAAATCTTTAGAAAATATGCATTCTTAGTCATACTTTTAAAATTACAAAGAAAGACAAGAGACTGTTGACAGAAAGTATGGCTATGGGTAGAAATCCAAATCTAACCTGTCCCACTAATTCTAAAATATAACAGACTTGAAAGGCATATCCTCTTGAATATTTTCTGCTGCTTTATATTCACTGACACAAGGGTAGTCTTTAGCAAGATGATGTTTCCTGAGGCATAACAAGGGCTGGCAAGCTCAAAAGAAACAATGACTACAGAAAACACATATATTGATTGTTTCAGACAATAACACAAACATGCATTGTCTAATCTTTCTGCACTCTCATCCTCCCACACAAAGCAACATGGGCTAAAAAATCACTAAAAAACACAGGAACAAAATCTGCCAGAGACATCCCAATAGTTATGCATTTACTGAACATTTCACCCATAGGAAAACAAAGATCAGGAATTTCAGAAAGTTCCTAAATATAGCATTGACTTAACTATGAGACTACTGAAACAGTGTGTAAAGGCCATTTGAAAACTACTGACGTGCTGTCTGTAGTAACTATGCCTATGGGACATCCTTACATAGAGATAAATCATAAAATGCCATTTTATCACTAAGCAATGTTTTGCTTCTGTTTGAGGTACAGCTCATTGGTACTAGATAGAAGACACTAGATCATGAAAGTATATCCTGGCACTGTGATTAGCCTGTGAAAGAATTGCATCATGAAAAGCAAAAAACATTTCCCCTGCGTTCAGTCCCCTGCATTTAAAAACAAAGCTGGTAAATCCAACTGTATCCAGCAGTTCCCAGAGTAGTTGCTACATGCTAGTTGTAACTAGAGCATGAGACAGTGATGGATAAATAGCCTGCTGTAGATGATTTTGGAAAAAAAAAAATTGAACTGTTAAGAGGGTTTACAAGGCTCAGAAGGTCTGGGATTTTAGAAGCATAAAATCTTCCCAGCTGCACTCAGTGGAATTCCACAGCTCCTCCTGCTGCTCACAGCAATACATTATTTAACACATGCTGGGGAGAAGATTTTGAGAAAAACAGGTTTTTACATACCAGATGCACAGTTTCCTCACATGTACTTTTTCTCAGATTGTCACAGACAGCTTCTCACTATCAAGGAGTGACAGCACTGTCAAAATGAAAAGACTTTGCAGAGAGCCTCTTTGGCTAATCTCAGACTCTCCACTGCTTTCTGGTCTTCAGTACATTCAAGGTTTCTTTATTTTTATCTTCAGGTTGCCTATATATGGGTATTCTATTTTGAATTACTATATTTTACTGTATTTTCTGTGGTCCCTTCGTCTCCTCTTTTTTAGGGCACCCATTTTAACCAACAGCCCCTTTGGACTTACTGTGGGTTGAGTAGAGCTTCTGATTCACAGTTCAGGCTTTATTTTCTCTTTAAAAACCTTCTCAAAGTTGCTTTTCTTACTAGTCAACTGCTTTCCTCTGTCATCATATTTATTGAGTTTTTTAAAATTCAGTCAGTTCTCAGCTGCATATTGGCAGGTTATGATAGAGAATTTAAACATTCAAAAATCAAAGCTGTTGATAACAAAAGTCACAAGTTTGGCTGTGTGCATTTAAAACTGTAGTAACTGGACTTTTGCAGATAGCTCCTTTAAAGAGAAACAAGAGACTGGCAAGCAGCATTTACCCTGCCAAGCTCTGCAGGGCACTGTGTTGCAGCAGGAAACCTCAGCAATAGTGATATTCAACAGCTTGAATAATCCACCTCAGGCTGCAGGGGATTAGGCTGTGGACTGTTTAGTCCATGGAGCTTGATGGTAGAAGCTGATTTTTTTAAAAGTACTGGACAGAAATTAAGTCAAAGCATTAACAAGCAACCATGAAGAAACAGAAAGATTGGATTCTTGGATGTGTGGTGGGAGACTAGTGGACACATCTTATCTGCTATTCAAAAGGGAAAAATAAAAAGAACACCATTTATCAACAATATATATGTCATTACTTAGAAAGAGAACCAAAGCAATACTTTGAAGCAAGGGACTTAATCAACCCCTATCTATTTATATTCTATTGCATTGCATAACTGTAGTATTTTTGCCAGTAGCAACTAGGCAAATATGAAGTTAAATCTGAATTGCATTTCAGTGCAGCCATGTTGTGCCATTTCTGTAAGATCTGTTCTGTGCAATGGCAGAACAGTTTAAATTGTGGGGTTTAATTTTGGCTGGACCTGCCACTGAGAATCTCTACCACCACTGAGATTTGAGTGTTAGATAGGGAGAGAACAGAGAAACAAAGGAAAAACTGTAGACCTCATCCACAGGCATGGGCTCAAAGGAGGCTATACCTGCTTGAAGGGGATGGTGAGGAAAGCAGTGGCACAGGGCCCCAGGCTGCAGACACAGACTGGCACCTTGGTAGGCAGCAGGTGTATATCAGCGCCCTCTTTTCCTACCGTCACAAGGTGAAGAGGTGGTTGCACTAACAGGCAAGAAGAAAGGCAAAAAAAGCAAAATCTAGCAAAAGATACAACCCCCCACCTTCAAAAGCCCAGGGCCAGCCTCCAATTCTACCCCTGCTAATTTTTCCCAGATCACATTTCTGTCAACCTTTCCCATCCCCCTGTACCATCTTTTGCTGAGATCTCACTCTACAGCAGCACTAAGCTTTCCTTTCATGGGACTTTTCACTCGTCTTAGCCATAACCAAAAATGACTTTGGATTCATGTTTGCTTACAATACAGAAAAGGCTTGATCCAACTTTTATGTAGCCACAGAAATGAACCACCAACCTCTGTTGGTTCCCAAATATTACTGCAGTGTGTACTGTAAGAAATCCTAGGGAGATCAGACATGGATGGCTTGCACAGTACAAACCACTTAATTGCTGAGCAACCCGAGGAGCTGGGTAAGCAGTATCCCTGGTCAGCACCTCCTCATTGCTAAGCTGAAAAACTGCTTGTGGTGAGGAGCCATTCCTTTTGTTTAATTTTTGGCTTTTATCTTAAGCCCAAGCTTTCATCACCCGTTTTTCAGTCACAGCCTCTGGATTTCCAACTCTGTGGCTGTAAAACTATATGAATTCGAATATTGGAGACAGGCTACGAAAAAAAAAAAAAAATAGGAATCCTTGATAACCAGCATTCTCTAGAGGTATTAAAGAAGCTATATACACTGTTTGCTTTTTAGTAAGAATATATATATATATATATATTTAATACATAGGAAACTCTAGAGAGAGAGATCCAGGGAGAAGCCAGACAGACTAGCAATTTTGCAGTTTCTTATTGCTGGTCAACTAGGCATGTTCTGAAACCCAACAGGTTAAATCAGAGCAAGAAAGATCACTAAAGATCAGTGATTAGTGTTGGATCTTTTATCTAAATAAATGGCTGAAAAGAATTAATGGGCTCAGAGGTAGCTCTTTGGCTATAGCCTTCATGACCATCACTGTAAAAGTCATACTGAGCATTACTACATGCTCACATTATTTTAAAGGGACAAAAGCACAGAAAACTATATAGGAAGCAAGCAAAATTTCCCTCAAGCTCCGTAATTTTTAATTTTTCAGGCCAGATCAAAGTGGTTGGCATCTCTTCGCAAGAGGTGACAAAGGCTATTCCTGACAATTTGCATGCACACATGGGTTCCTAGAGAAACCCATGCTGCTAAACACCTCATGCTAAACCAAGCATGTAAGCCCTGGCTGGGGAGCAATCAGGGATGAAGACAGAACCTCAGAAACTGGCAATAGATGTTTCATCAAGTGCAGTATGCCATGGTGGCTTCAGTGGAAGTTGCACTGCTGTTAATGATAGCAAAGCTATGTTGCAGGTAGGTACCTTTGGCCTAAACACATCATGTGGAATTGAAGCAATCTCTGCAAAAACACTGAGTCTGTCAGTGCTCGATGGGTAGACTGTGGAAATGTCTTTAATGTCAGTTTTCACGAAGAAAAGAGATACTCTAACACATTCATTCAAACAGGTATTCTCAGCTAATTTAAACCACATTTTTTAACTTCCACAAGTCAAGATATCCTTTCATCACAAGAAATTTTTGCTACTTCACATGCTTTACAACACAGTTGGTGCTACCTGAGAGATGTCACCATACAGTGTCATACCATATTCCAGGGCTGGACCTTTTTCTTCTTCCATGAATATGAGACAGACAGCTTATTCCAGCATGAAATCAGCTGACTCAGACCACAGCTGAGAGCTGGACCACACTGACACAGAAACTCTGCCTAATTTTTTTGTTCTGTATATCATACTGTAAAATAATGAGGTCAAAGCCATACCGTATTCCCTAACTCCCCACCATTTTATTATTTCCTCACTTTTATTTACAGGCAGATATTAATAGCTTTCTATACATTCTGCAATGACAATGCTCTGCATATGCTGTAATCTTGCAATCCACCGCAAGGTCAAAAAATACTGGGATCCATTTTCCAGCTTTTAAGAGTGTTTTGAGTATTTTGAGTATTCAAAATAAATGAAAAGGTCTTTGTAAGCCAAAAAGAAATTATCACTTTAAGAATATTAATAATTTTCAAGGTGTTTTGCCATTTTACATCTTGTTTAGTTTTATATTAAATCTCATTATTCAGAGTTATGTTTACTAGTCTACTGGACTTTTTTGTCTGGAATGTGCAAAGTTCATCCTTTAAAAGATGGTCTGTCACATAACTTACTTTATTCTTCATATATATAAAGAAAATATTCCAAGAATGTTATTTCCCTAAAAAACACACAGGAGTTCTTTTAATTCACCCTTGAAAACAATAACTAAATGAGTAATAGACATTTATCTATTACAATTTAATTTTTGTGTTAATTTTTTGTGCTGTACCTAAAGGACATTTGTGTCAAGAAGATTCTTATGTATTTATAAAATACAGCACCAAGTTTATAATGTACGACTCTTATAGTCTTTGTTTTCATTATTTTAATCTAAATTGTTAATAATTAACCTAATATAATTAATAATCTAAAGAAGAAGAGAAAAGCACCAAAAGCAACAATCAACCTCAACAAACAGTGTCTAGATAATTGCAAGTGCTAATCTTGATGAACCAGAAATGATTTCTAAATATTTGCATCAAATGCCTTTTTAGCAAGGAGAATGATCATCTGATGTTATGGTCACCTATTTTGACACATTTAATTTTTCAGTCCTTTTGATTATCATAGTCTTTCCTCATCTGCAGATAGCCTGTTTGATGTGGGTAGTTACTCTGAGTGTTAAAAAGCTCTTCCTGATGCAAAAAATCTATAATGTCAAAGGAAATAATTCTAAGGTATCCTGATCTAGTGGATTTGTAATGACAGTATAATAACTTATGAACTGATATAATGATGAAGTTATGGAGTCGACTTGGCAGAAGTTTCTATGGAAAAAACAAGAAGAAAGAATAAACATTTTTAATTTTCCCATTCTCAAATTACTGTTCAGAGATTCACTTGTCAAAACTCTGAACTATCCATTTTAACAGTTATGCCAACACCACCAGGCAACCTAAAATCTGTCTACCAGTTACCAGAACAGTAAAAATTTTAAGCAGAATCAAAAAATTGCAGGAGAACTGAAAAAAAAATTAATTAAAAAAAGGAGCAAAGGCCCCCAGGAGTCACCAGTTACCTGGGAGAAGCAAGCTGAGGTGTGCCAAGCTGCTGGCTGGATGAAACAGAGCAAGCCCACACCCAGCACAGGCAATATTTCCTTCATTTGTTCTTTAAGCAAACAAGATGGGGAAAATATGCTTTTCCATGTCTCTGGAACAGTTTTTGTTGGGGACCAGAAGATGAGGCAGATCAGGAGCAGTCACTTTAGAAGAGCTGTTTTCCAATGTTGGAGAGAAGTCAGAAATGACAAGATTAAACTCAATTGTTCCATCTATCTCTATTCAAGCAAGATTTTATTAGAGATCTCTAGACTCCTCTGCAGATGCTAAGTCTTAAGAAACCCTGATAATTGTAGCAGATCTGCTTCCTAGAACACCCGTTACATCTTGCCAGGTGTACCAGATCAATATACACATTCCACTGTCATTGCCAGAAAATCAATATATCCCAGTGTGTGAAGTAGGGGGTCAACAGAAACAGACTCAACTGTATGTACTTTATTTGTTGAGCATCAAGGTCAGAATTCAGTCTGAAGAAAAAAATGTTTCTCTTTCATAGGTGAAAGGCTTCAAAAATGTGACTGGGGCACCTTGCATGGAATATAGAAAGGTTTCATACACAACAGTAGGACTTCTGCCTCTGTAAACGAAAAAATAAAAATGAAGAAATATATTGCATCAGTAGGCTTTTTGGAAGCATTTTTTAAAATGGCAAGTGAGAAGTATCAAAACAAGAGTAAAAATGTGGTTTATTTTTAAAAAGGAGCTACACATTTTGCAGGCAAAACTGAACTTGTAAAATTTGAGGAGACAGAGTGAAATATGTCATTATCATAAATGGCAGACTGTAAAGAAAATAATAATAATAAAAAAAAAGGTCTCTGGAGCAGTAAAGTGAGATGTGTAACAGAAGCTTGTAAGGGACAACAAAGTACAACTGGAACCACCCAAAAAGCAAGGACCCAAAAGGCGCCTGGATGGGAACAGAACAGCCTCCAGCTTCCTTCTCCGAATAATCCAACTTGGTGTTATACCATCCATGCTGACCTGACTGCCAACTGCCATTAAACACTAAAGCTGAAAGTGATCCTTCTGCTCTTTTCCCACACTTTCCAGCTATTGTTTTCTTGTCCTCATTTCCAACATGCCACAGAGAAGCATTTTTCTGGGCCAGTCCTTAGTGCCAGTTCAAATTAAGGATTTTTCATTCTTTGAGAATTAACCCAGGAATCTGTGCTGCCAGTCTTGTCCCAACTGGATGTGGAAAAAGAGTTAAGACAATATATCTTGATGGAGCTATACAAGATTTAATGTACAATGTTCATTTGGGTGTTTTCTTTAATTTGTTTTGGATCAGGACAGGGTATTTTGATTGGCAGGGTGCATTTTGATTGTCATGTTTCTCTTGAAAGGATCTTATTTTCACAACCTTCTTTCATCTGTTCCAAACCCCCTGCATTTAGATCAGCTTGGCTTGCATTTTCAAGGGTAGTTCACTTGGGTTGGGTTACTCTGAACACACATTTGGTTATAGTCTACTGAGAAATAATAGGAGTATTTGACTCCTTCTGCATTATCGTTTGTTAAAAAGAATCCAAGCTTGAAAATGTTTTAACTTTGAAAACATTGTAGATAGCTGTGGAATGGTCAGCACTGTCTTTTCAAATGGTCATTGGCTGTGGGTGCTGTTGTGTGCTAGATACCCATGAAAGCAACATTTCCATCTAGGAAAGGTCATTCTTGCCTGTGTGTATTTTACAGTAATGGAGGAATATGGACCACAAGAGAGTTTGTGCAGTGTATGTCAGCAAGTAAGTATGGGAATATTTTTATGGAAGTGGAACCCAATATTGTTCTCATACGATGTGAAAAATGTAAAAGCTTTCAAGGCAGGATTTGTCTTGGCATGACCTTGATCTTAAAACATCTATATACTACACACACATCAGTAAGGCATTCAGTCTGTACTTTCCAAAATTCCCCTTAGCATTATTTTAGATTTATTCAACTTTTTATCTTTCTAGACTACCAAAAAACGTTCTACTTTCAATTATTTATTGCAAGTTCTCACCACTATTTCTTTTCCTTGGCACTACATTTCATACAAAATCCTCAAATGAGAGTTACTGGTTTCTGGTGATTTATGTAATTTGACTTTCTCAAATTATTCTGTTTCTTATTCAACCTTTAAAAAAAAAAAAAAAAAGAAAGGAAAAAAATATAAAAAACCCTATAGAAAAAAAAAAAGAAAAAAGAAAAGAGTTCTTTCAATACAATATTCTAATTACTTGCGTGAGTTACCTTGAAACACCGGGTCACATGCAGCTATGCTATTGCACAAGTGTAGTGTCAAAGATGACAGGATCCTGGTCTTTATCCCCTGAAATGCACACTGTTAATTTTGTTGTGTAAATTTGGGAGATGAGGAAAAATAAGAAAAAAAAATTAAAAAGGCAGCAGCTTTAATGTTTCTCAATGCCTTCTGGTACATCCACACCTGGCAATAAAAATATTTCTCACTTTTTCAACAATAACAACTAAGGTAAAACTCTCATTGACATCTCCATTACCCCGAACTTTTTGCCTTTTTTTTTTTTTTTTTTGGTGATGGCTAAAAAACCCCCAAATGAACAAATAAACAGCCACCTTATGTTCAACAATTTTTAGCAATTTCTTCTTCTTGTGTATTTTGGAACTCTGGCCTTTTACTTAGATCTATCAAACACAGCTCTTTCCCTAAGCCTTTAGTTTAAGAAATTGTACTTGGTATAATGTATTGTAGCAGAATTTTTTGGCCCTAAATGATTGTTTTCAACAGCAGTCATCTTGCACCATGAAAAGATATAGAGGGACACCATTCAGAATATAACAATGACAAAAAATACAGTGGAAAAAATGTCATTTTTTGCAACAATAGCTTAATGAAGATGTGAGGAAGAAATGAGCAGGATATTTTTCTCTGCTTGATATCTCCAAGTCAATACCTTTTGAGGTCACAGAGTTCCTTGTGGTACCACTCCAGCACTCTCCATCTGGATTACCTTGTCCTTCAGAGTGTGTGTGGCAGATGGTGCACTCCCACCCTGGGAATCTGCAGCTCAAAGCAGAGGCATAACAAGATCAAAAGTCTGCATACAACACACTGTAACGTGGCTATGAGCAGCACTGAGAGAAAATGCTGTGAAAACAACCACCCCTCAAGTATCTATAGTAATTAAAACCACATAGCAATACTTACCTTCTTAGTTGTTATGTGAAGGGACCAAACTTCATGGTGTATTCACTTTGGAGAGTTAATTAGAAAAATGGTAAATTTTCAAAAATAACTTTTTTTTTTTTTTGTCCAGCCTGACTACTAATAAAAGTCATCATGGAAATGATTGGTTCACAGTGAAAACTTTCTCATCATTAAAAAATTTTATATACATTATAAAGGGCAGAAGTATTTTTATAAGCCCTGTTTATTGAATTTCTTTGACCAAAAGAAGCAAGCTTCAGATGTATCTCACATCGTAACAAAAGCACTTGCTAGATCCTTGTCAAAAGCCCATTATTTTTAAGATGATAATTTTATTGATTGATTGACATAGCCAAAGAGTGACTGTATTTTTAGTTTGGGTCTAGCAGTGTGGTAGTTCTCAGTATCTATTCTCCATCACACCAGTTAATTAGTTTTGATCCCAGCAAAATGAAGAGTAAATCTTCCACTACTTAGTCCAGAGATACACATTACATGTATTTTCTGAAGAAAGAAATAGAATCTGCATCTAGTCTACAACTTCTTAAACAAAAACTCTGAACACAATCTAAGGCATGAATTTAATCTCTTGAGCACCATCTAATGACCAAAATGTAAAATGACAAAGAAGTACATTGGCAACTGTGTTAAAAAAGGATGAATTTTCTGACTCAAGCTCCTCAAGAATTTCCATCAGACATTTTAAGGGAAAGGTGCTTTTAGCTCAAGTGTACAACTCCATGAATAGCATCCATTTGACAAAATTACTGAGGTAGTTCTTTATGAGAACAACACCAATAAATGTTAACATTTTCTTTTCAGGAGGTTTTTTTCCCAACATAACCAAAGAAGTACTTAGATGATTAAAAAACCTTATTGTTTTTAACTCTCCCCTGAAAGAGGAAAAAAAGACTATTTCCTGACCAATTGCAATATCTTCTTCATTAAGTATTTCCAAACCTTCTCTTGAACTACACTTGCAAAGTCAGTTTCATGTATATTACTGCCAGCATAGTATTTTGCATTTAGTCCAAGAGCATAAATAAACAAATTTAGACAAGAAAAATTTTGGATAGAAAAACAGCTCTGTCCAAAATTGAAATTATTTAAGCATAAGGTGAAAAAATCAGCATGTCCAAAAAGCAGCTCTGCTGAATAGTAACAAGTTATTGGGCATGTATAAATCCTTTATACACTCAGAAAGGTCAACCCTAAACAAAAGATTAGATTGAAACTCAGGAAGGAAAAGGAAAAAAGTGATATAAAGGGGAAAGTAAGGAAAAAAAGAAAGGGCAAAAAAGCATGTATATTAGAGAAAAAAAAATGGATAGAGCAACAAAGTCATTCCACTGAAGAAGAACAGCAAAGGAGGGACTGCCACTGAAGACTGAATAAAGGGCACATCATATATATTTTAGAATTTTTTAGGGTACAATAGAAAGCCTAAGGTGATCAAAGCACAAAAAGGCCAAACTGAGGCACAGATGGGGTACTCAACATGGGCCAAATATAGAAAGATAATCTTCCTAATAGCTTTAGAGATATTCCAAAGGGTGGTTTATTTCAGGTCAGGAATGAACGTTTCTCAAGGTAATCTTCCGGTGGTGCCCACTTAACTGCACTTCGGTCACATTGAGGAGCATCTCAGAGCACACAAACTGCATTCCTTTTGGATGAGCTAACTGAACAGATGTTGCAGTGCTTTGAAGTTAAAGGCATAGAAGCTTCTGGGTCTGATTCTGCAAGAGCTGTACCAGCTTGGACTCCACCTCAGCAAAGGGTTGCCAGGAAATTCAGGCTTTTCAGTAGATTAACACAGGCTCTGAAAACCCTGCAGAAACAGCCTTTCACACCACTGTCATCAGGAATCAGTGCTACAGGCACAGCTGTACCTGGGGACTTGCTGTTGGAAAAAAAAGATGAGAGCTAACTCCTGGAAAAATCCTCATCCTGAAAACATCTGGATCTTTTCCAGTCAGTATTGGTGGCGGCTCTCAAAAAAAAAAAAAGACACCTGACACATTTTTGCGAAAAAACTCCCAACACTCCAAAAGCAAACAGTTGCAGAGCAGCTCTGTATCGAGGCTCTCGTTTGAGCCCAGCGCATCCTGGCAGGAGGCAGCATTCCCCTCGCAGCAGCCGGCTGAGACGCTGAGCTGCCTTTCCCAGCCAGGAGCTTTATGAATGCCACTTTCACTCCAAATATCGGTGGCCATCAGCCCAGTTCTCATGCCAATGCAAAAGTTGTTCTTCAGCGAGTGGGATGAAACTGAGTAAAATAAGGGCTTGATTTACAATCAGCTTTCGACCCGGCTTCACCCGGTGCCTGTGTGTGGCAGGCAGGGCTCCCTCAGCAGGTGTGAGCCGCCGGGAGCACTTGCGAGGGGACGGGAGAGGCCGCCCCGAAAAGCAGGTGCTAATTGATGGGTGTTAGTGCAGACACTCGGGCAGAATGGCTCAGTGTTCTGCTCTCCTGGCTACAGCAAGGGGGAACGGGCAGCAGCCACCGTCAAGCACTTCATAAAAACACCACTCCGTCCATCACCTGGGCCCTGAGACCACAGCCAGCCCGGGCTGAGGGGCTGAGCTGCGGTGGGAAGTTTGCACAGCACCTGCCTGTGTTATATCTGGCATTGGTCCCCACGGGCCGGCCCCATCCTTCATAAACAAACAACAAAGAAATTTCATGTAGACTTTTATATTTTTTTAATATACATAAGCTGTGTCCAAGGAGAAGCAAGTACTTGGGCTAACTGATTCCCCACTTCTGGCTGTCTCAGCGTGTCTCCTGCAGGCACACGGGGCTCTGCTACTTGTCCAGCAAACTTGTCCCAGTGGGAGCAGTGCTGGGTGCTGCTGCTCCTGATTCAGAGGCTTCCAGCAGGAGCACACAGGAGCCACGCTGCCCCTGCAGCTGAAGGGTCAGGAAGGCTGGGAAGGTTGCACTGCCAGGTATGCTCAGCCAGGGCTCATCACATCTTCCCTGCAGCACTCCAAATCTGACCTCAGGGTGCCAGAAAGGGACAATAAAAGAGGAGAGACACACACATGAAGATGATCTCTTTCACGCCAAGATTTCGTGTGAAATCTGTTTCTTTTCCTTTCTCTTCTTTCAAACATTTTCCAAATATCTGCCAAAAAGTATGGGGAGGGTTTAAGGTGACCTGCACAGAGGAGAGGGTTTGCATTCACTTCTGAAAGTGTTGACATGCTGCAATTCAGAAGGGAGATGTCCCACTGTGAAAACTTTTCCTCCTTAACTTCAAAGCTTTCCTGGCAGTGGGAGCTCTGATTCCAAATACAACCAGTTTGCTACTGTCCAGGATAAGGGGGGGTTTGGGACCACACAGAGACAAATCTCCAATGATTCTATTGCCTCTAGACCTTGGCTGACTCCCAGTGCTCCTGGATAAGCTTTGCAGCTCCCCTGCACAGGAGTTGGAGTGTCACAGCAGCTCCTGCTGCGTCCAGGGTTCCAGCACCACTGTTCAAGCAGATGAGTCCCCTGGGCTTTCACTGGCTGGCACAAAGAAAGCTCCAATGCCTCAGCACTGAGCTAACCTAGTTATTCACCATGGAGAATCATTATTCACCTGAGAGGCTCTCAGACCCCACTATAGCTAAAACTCAAAAAAGTTTTTGAGCAGCTCAGGAGACTGAGTTTCTCAGCATATCTGCCCCTGGCTGCTGGGTTCCATTTGCATTCTATCTAGGTCTGCTTAGCCCTGAACGCATTCTTCTAAGGCATGAAAATAGAGAGAGACTAAGTGAACAAGAAGAATGTATTTATCAGAGGTTGTGCTTTAGGAATACGGGATTTGGGTATCTCAGTCAAATCTGTTGCTTAACTTAATATTTCTAACACTACTAGAGAAAGTACATTACTAAACATACCAGGTCTGCCCTCCTTTCAGCATCTTATCATAAGAAAAATCAAGTTTGTTTGTCCCTCAGGCAACTCCTTGGAGAAGAAAACGAATGCTAATAAAAAATAAATCTATCTTTTAGCTGTGCTATTAGCTTATTTAAAGTCATTGCATGAATCATATAATGGAGTAAAGCATCACAAAGGTATTTTTTGATGCAACTCTCAAAGATTTACAGAGCCATTACTTCAATAATTACAAAAAAGCTGTGAGAGTGTAGAAGTAAATCTTGCCATATGATGCATATCCATGGTGGATAGCAGTCATGTTCCTGTACATCCAGGGGTTATGCCAGGGTTTTTTTCTCCAGATTTTAGTTGTGCTGCATACAATGTCAGCGGAGCAATATGAAAATGTCTTAGCAAAATAATCACAGGACCTGTGAAGTTCAGCAGCTTGTGTCATTAAAAATTACAGCAATGTCTTAAAATGCTTCTAAAAATTTGATACTATTTGGCATGACTATTTTTCCCCTGTATTGCAACATGAACTACACAGCAAGTAAACCAGATAGTCCCTGATGACTGCATAAAAAAGTTTCATGTCAAAACTTGACTATATTTTTTGAATCTGACACAAAAAAAAAAAAAAAAAGTCCTCATACAACAAAGAAGGGACAAAGGCAGTGTTCAGCTGTTAAATTGCCAAGTTGCACAAAAGACCAGTGTGAAAATCAAGACTAATCTCCCCATGCAACATACACTGTACTTTCAAAAGTCAAGTGCTCAGGTCTCTGCACTGCTATGTGCACTAGAAGGGGTATTTGTAATGTGTTGTAAAGCTAACGAGCTTAGTTAAAGGTGTGTGGTCTTTCAAAGTGTGTTCCCAGGGTATAACCGCCCTCCTCAAGAAACTCATTTATCACTGTGATGGTTTCACCTCATTTGAAGCCAAGTTATTGTCACCCTTAAAATAATGTACTTTGACAGGAAAAAATGAAATTCATGTGAAAAGTTACACAGTCATCACACTCGGGAGTCAAAATATAGACTATCATATCAAAACTTATAGCGGATGAAAGCATTTTCTCTGAATGTGTTTAGGTGGTATTTGCTTGTACCATGGTCTTTTCTTTTTCTTTTTTCTTTTCTTTTCTTTTCTTTTCTTTTCTTTTCTTTTCTTTTCTTTTCTTTTCTTTTCTTTTCTTTTCTTTTCTTTTCTTTTCTTTTCTTTTCTTTTCTTTCCTTCTCTTTCCTTCTCTTTCCTTCTCTTTCCTTCTTTTTCCTTTTCTTTCCTTCTCTTTCCTTCTCTTTCCTTCTCTTTTCCTTCTTTTTTCCCTTTTCCCTTCTTCCTTCTTTCCTTTCCCCTATATGTAAGCATTTAGGTCCTGTGCATGTGGAAAAGCACGTGTCCTGTTGTTCACTGTCTTTAAAGGAAGGTGTACATGCTTCACAGCTGCCTCAGTATGACAGCCCAGGCTCTTAAAATGTTAAGGAAGGCTGAGAAATGTGCAGATGGATTTAATAGGGAGCAAACATTTAAATGATTGGTCACTCCCTGGTGCACAGCTATATTTCAGGTGTTGTGAGTGTGCTTAATCTTGTCCTGTCCTTTTCCACAACTGATGTTTGAACTCTGGAGTCTCTTAAATCTGTCCCTTCAATCCCCTATCCTCAAAAGTCATCATCAAGAAATCAGGGTGGACTAGACTAATGAATCTCCAAGTGGAGATATTTCCAAGCTAAACCACAGTCTCCCTTAAGAAGCACGTTTCAGATATGCATTTTCAAAACTGTGCAACATACATGGTGGGTATGTTGAAGGAGCTGTGTAGGAGGGGTTTTTTTGCTTTGTTTTTTTGCTGTCATCATTTTGCCCCAGGATCTGCAGAATTTATTTTGAAGGTTTTGGATTGTTGTTATTTTCCTATCTGGTTTTCTTTCATTTTTTTTATTTACTAAACAACTAAAATCAATTTCAGGGAAAAATTATTGGAGTTTTATACAACTATATACTATTTACACTCTTTACTATTTTTCAAAGCATTCTTGAAGTTCATCTGACTCCACTGGGAACATGCCATAAGACATAAGCCATTCTTGGGGCTGCAACAGTCAGAGTCACCAAGTATTTCCTAAACTCTATATGACTTCTGTTTCTCTTAATTGCAATCTGTGTAGCCTAAAGACAAACCTTCATATTGTATTTAGGCCTACATTTAAGCAGCCTGAATATTATAACCTTACAGATCTTAGTGAATTCTGAAGAAAAATGTGACCATGTTTAAGGGACTGGAAATGAGCTTGGATAGGACATGAAAGTGGCAGGTGACATCAATAATGAGATCTGAGATACCCATAAACAAAGAGGAAAAGGCTCAGGTGGATATTAAAAAACACAATCTTTTGCATAATAATGTCTCTCCTGTCTTCCTTACCAAATTATTTCTCTTTTATATGTCTTTATCTTAACCAGTCTGTTTTACTGAAATGTCAATCTCAGGGAAGAAAAGTAGGTCATTTTATAAAATTTGGAAACTAACACAATCAGGAGAAATAACTATGCAAGGGATGTAGAAGAGGGTGTTGTGTTTAGGGTCCACCTCAAAAACTAGATCATTCATCTTTCCCTAAGGTTCAGTAAAAAAAGAAAGTTACTTAAAAATAGTTTATTAGCAAAAACTCTTCTTCAAATCCTATATACATAATATTTTTACAGAAACAGTTGGTTTTATTGGAATTTCATTCCAAGAAAGAGAACAGCACTTTTGACAATTTCAAAACATGCTTTGGGGCTATACTTACAATTTAATATTTCAAATTTTAGTCTGACATAACTTTTCATTTATTTTTTTCTTAGTTTACCTCATACTCATATAATATATGATCAAAATCCTGCCCACACAAACCATAAGAAAATTAAATGTTTCCATTCTGTCAAATGAAAACCATCAATCCAAAACAAGAAGACATTTGGGAAGCCTGGTCTCTAGAGAATGTTTAATGTTCCAGGTTTTTTTGCCAGTTTAATACATAGCTAAATGTCAAACTGCTTTGCAAAACAAAATTCTGTTTCTATGCAACAAAATCATAACTGAAGACCACAAAATCATAAGGCCAGGTTAGTAGAGAAACTATTTTTTTTCCTAAATATTGAGTTTAATACTGATAAAGGAGTCTGTTTTCAAAACTGGGCCCTATTCATGTGTGAAAGTCTATCCTAAGCTGAATATGTGCATTTCTCTTCTTCCTTTAGTCCAACTGCTCCTCCAGCTTCTAAAGCATGCACTAAACTTCTGATGTAATTAAGGGAAAATTCCAGCAGAAAAAAAATTGAGATCATTCATTTACCATGTGATCAATTCGAATTTATTACTTTCTATCTAGCAATTAAAATGATCAAGACATGCTAGATAAATGTCTGTTGCAATTTTCCATCTTCCTCCAACAAACAATTTTTTTCTCACAGACAAAATATTGATGTCCCCTTGTGAACAGTTCTGATATTTACTGAAGCAGATTCAAATTGGTCCCAAACTGTTAATCCATGCAAAATTTAATTACTGAAGAACTGGAAGCAGCTGTAATGATCAATCTTAGGTGTGTCTTGAAACTTCCTGATGCTGCCGGCTCTCAGCAAATCTTGTATTTCCCCAGCTCCACACAAATTAAACCCCTTTTCCTCAGATGCCTTTTCTCTAGCCCTGTATAGATCTCCCCTGGAGCTATTTTCCTTTGCTAATCCTGTTACTTAAGAGCAAGAGATATTTTAAAGCACTAAATACGCCGAAGGTGATTTCATACATTTGATTGCACAGGAAAAGTAATACCAGAGGGCGTAGAAATATTCCACTCTGGAGGGTTGATGAAAACTCAAAATAAGCTGAAAACAGCACTGATAAGATGAAGGTTATTTGTATAATATTTACTGACACTGAATTTTAATGTTAAGCCTACGCTGTATGTCCTAAAATGAATAACAGATGAACTAGTGGGCATAGAAGAAAGCTATGAGACAGGAAGGGCTGATTCTACCCTTGAGAAGAAGATTAATCAGATCTGGCATGAAAGGCAGGCACAGATAGAGGAGATTACTAGGCTGTTAAATAAACAGTAAATAACAAGAGCAATGTTGACAAAAACAGTAGAAAGTATGTTCCCCAGTCACAGACTGCAAAACACTGATCAGGGAAAGGATTTGGTGATGACTGTTGACAGACACTTAAAACCAGCAACCTGATGTCTGGTAGCAGTTTGGAAAGCAAGCAAACATGGGGAAGTGTAAACAGAGGAACAGAGCACAGATTTCAGCAGATAACTGCAGGGCTGCTGTGCCCACAACAGAGCTCTGCCTGCTGCTCCGGGCAGATGTAACACGAACCCTGGGCAGGTACAAATGAAGCAATCAAAAACAAGAGCTTCGGAGCAGACCCCCGACAACTGAGAACATCACTCTGATTAGGGACAGCCCACAGTAGAGAAAATCTCCCTGGCAAAAAGCAAATAAGGGAAAATACCAAACTGAATAGCTTTAAATTGAGGGAAATTTAAGGCAGTTCATCAGAGGCAGCATGGTGTTGTCTGGTCATAACTTACAGAACACATATTGAAAACCCTTCTACTGCTTTTCTGCAGAGCTGTGGCTGTTCCTGTGGCTGGGAGCACAGCATAGCTTCCTGAAAGAGCATTTTGGCATTACTGTGTGACTCATGGATATGGAATGATACAGCATGCCTAGGGGCCACAGTGTGTACCTTTCCTCGGAGCTGTCCCCTGCTTTCATGGAGCAGATGTGCCCTTGCTCAGAAAAATTTGGATGCATTGTGGTGTTTGAAGCCATGCTTTCTCAGTCATGAGTAGCAGAATGGAGATTTTAATATTCTGCATATAATATTGAAATCGAAAAACAGTATCTCAGGAGGGAAATCTGTTTCATTTGTGTTACATGCTGACTAAGCTTATTTTAATGTTTTGGTTTACATCAGGAGAATTGGTTTTTTAAGAGATTCATCTAATATCCTGGCCCCCCTGAGTCACATTGTGGAGCAACCTCAGGACACACAAAGTGAGTTCCTTTCAGATGAAATTAAACCTTGAGACCTCTATCAAACCTCTAAATGCTCACGGGCTTTTATTCCAGGAGTCAGAGCCTTTACTGAAGCTGAAGGAAATCCCTGAAATGAGAACAGAATGAGTGTCAGGTCCTAAGCATGGATTCTTTTGCCCACCAGATTTGCTGCTGCTGGGCTAAAGTTGCTGTGGTAGGTGCAGCCTGTCTCTATTTTGTAACAGTAGCTCCTCACTGCAGTGCCTGAACTCACTTTGGTGTTTTGCCCAGCACTGTTTTTCTCCTCGAGTGGCCCTAACTAGTTGGGTTGGTAGGCTTACCTATGAAAGACATATCCATCCCACTGCAAAGGGACATTAGAGAAGAATTATTATCTTCATTATCTTTTGTCTTTTGCAGAAAAAAATAAAAATTTCCAAATGTGGCTTGACAAGAAAATACTTGTCTAAGCACTAGCCACACAGGTCAAAGGAAACTGATAAGCCACAGAGATTCTTTTCCTCCCAAAATATTATTACTGTGTAAATATGAACCATGCAGATGGTTTGGCTATTTGCCAGTTCCACTTGGGTGTGAAAAGCAGCCTTCATGGTTGAAAAGCTATTTTTCTGAACCGCAAATGCCCATGGCCACGTGAGAAACATCTATTTAAGATCTGGCCCAAGTAGAACCAGACATAAAACATGAAATAGCTTCTGGGGCTCTGTGCCACCCTGAAGCTACCTTGTTTTTAACAGTCCCTCATAGACGTGCTAGGAAACCATCTGAGACAAGCTCAACCCCTTAGCTGGCAGCTACTGTCTACCTACAAAACATGATTACTCAAAGATGTATTTTATTATGATGCACTTTCATAACTTCCTGTGCTTAAAAGAGTTTATTTTCAGCAGACTTTCTTTTAGAGAGGTCTTATCCATTAATCAAAAAGACAAAATGCCCTGGAGTGGACTGTGTTCCTCCAAAGGAGCTGTAAGAGCAGGTTATTCAAGAACTCATTTGCGGTTATAAATACTCCAAAGTGCAGAGCAGGAGTATCGGAGTGCAGAGCACATTAGGGGCTGATGGTGCAGCTGTGTGGATATATTTCCCTTGACTTGTGTGGCATGGGGCTTAGAAAGTATAAAGGGTAGGAAGTGAGGTGGAACTGGAATTCAGAGTGATCAGGGTCTCTCTGCTCTGAGAGCACGTTGAAGAAACAGCTGAGTACATAAAACCTCATAAAGAAAACCAAAACAATGATATTCCCTATTGTGACTGTTTAGTCTTTCTGTAGAGACTCATGAGGTCTGGGCTATCATCTATTTTTAATATCACTTGACCTGAAAATTTATGCTACCATCTGGAGAATGTGAGGATTTCTGTGTTACAGACTTAATACTGACAGTGAAAGAAAGAGAGGGGGTGGAAAGGAGGTACATTATAAAAATGTTTAAACATTATTCAGCAAATGTCACTCATTATTTTTTTTTCTTAAGATAATGAAAAAATATATATATCTTAAATTGCAAAACTTAAAAATATAGGTTGAGATGTGAAGTCATTTGTATTATCTCAAAGAATTTTCCTTTATTTTTTTTTGTATTTCAAAGCATTTATTATCTTAGAAAACTAAGCTAAACCTTCTAGCAGTTTGCTGTTAATTTTTCTTTTTCATAATGAATCAGAAATATTAAATGCAAGAGAGAAAACAAAAGGCTATTTCAAAGCTTTGTAATATTACTCATGGTAGTACATTGATATGCTTTGTATCTGGAGTCATCTTTGAATTGGGAGATTGGTTTTAAAATCGTGGGATTTAAGCACCAAAATAAATAAATTTCACTTTTAATTTTGTCATCTTTAAGAATTAAATGCTCCTGCTTCAAAACTTCTCTGAAAATTTTTAATAATTGCAATTGCTGCAATATTAACAAAACAAACGATATAATTAGATTTTATAATATTAATTATAATATTGTAAAATTAGAAATTATTAATATATTAATTTTATATAATTAGATATAATTAATACACAGTCAGCAGCTGTGTATGATAGTGAAGCAGAACCCCACAGCAGAGCAGGCTCAGTGTGGGAGGGGAGGATGCTGGACCCCATCCACTGTAAAGGCCACTCCTGATGCTGGGGTCACCTGCAGAGGCCACTGGCCCAGGTCACTGGTCCATCACTGTCTGGATTTGCAGAGTGCCCCCGGGAGTGACCCTCACCCACTGCCATGGGTGGCATGAATGGCCCATGCCCAGCTTGCTCTCTGCAGGATCTCTCCAGGGCTGGCCACAGCCTCACATTATTTGGTCCTGGGCTCCTCTGGGTCCCTGTGGCCTTACACACACTTACCTGATTTTTTGGCAGGATAGGGGAGGAGAAGCACATTTGATTTTTATAGTCACGTTATTTAAATCCTCCTCTACACGCACTGAAAATCAACTTGATTTTTAGAGCTTATGGTAGCCCCCTGAAAAGATGCAAGAGATGTTTCTCAGTACTTCTGGAAGTTGGAAGACCAACTAATTCAAATTCTTCAACACCAAACCCTAAAACAGTCATGAAAGTATTTTGTTAAAATAGGGCTACTGTATAGTTTTAAAACTGCTTCAAGATGCCAGTAAAACAATCACTGACATTTGAAAAATCTTAACTGATATTCAGCTCAGCACCTACAATTCAATTTCCTCCCTATCTACAAACAGGCAGGTATAGAAGTCCCATTTTCTCCATATATAGGTTTTAACTGGCCACAAATGAATCAGAAGTTATATCATTATCAATGGAGCCCCTTGGAGTAAGAGAGAGGCATTTTGAAACTCAAAGGGATCTTTTCCTTGGTTCTCTTTCTCAGATCCCTCCCAACTGTGGCTGCTTCCTGCCTGTCTATTCCTGTTAACCTTCAGCTTCTCTTTCTTCACAGCAGCTGGTAGGATTTAGGCATATTTTCTCCCTTTTGCCATGCCCCTTTCACCCTGCCTTTGCTGCAGCTCTAACTCTTACTCCTAGATTAAAGGGTGAGAGAGTAGCAGCAAAGTGCAGTAATTGAACAAGAGGCCATGCATTATGAAACTCTGCTGACACCATCTAACCATGTGAGTTAAACACCTGATACTCCTTATCTAAATAAATATGCTGGCTGGGAGAATGAGATCTTATTTGTTTGCAGACATTCAGTGCTCTGGAATACTGGCAAATACAATATGAAAACAATCCCAATGCCTGAATAGTAATAAGTTTTTTATATTTTCTTTAATCTGTAGAAGCAAATCTGTTTTGCTCACACTGTTCATCAGCTGCAAACACTGCAAACACCTCATCTGACGCCTTCCTGTTAGTCCTAAGGTCATGCTTCATACAACATAATTCTTAGTGTCATTATGTTGATGCACATCTGACTCATAAGCTGTACAGGTTCTAGAAACTTGGAGCTAGGTAGCCCCAAAGAATCCAAGGAAAAATATAATAGAAGCTCTTACTGCTCTTTTCAAGCTACAAAGAGTTTTTTGCAAGTGAAGTTAACACCCCTGGTTATCATTTTTGCCCTATATTCTGTGTTTCCTGTTGTAAAGTAATGACACAGGAGAGTGCTATTTTGTTATTTAACTAGGTAGCAGAATGAAGACAGTTTAGAGTAGAGCTGCAATACACATAATTGTATGGCAAGATTGAATGTCTTTTTTTTCCCCTTAACTATACTTTTACAAAATATTTCAGAAGAGTTTTCATGTCAGTACAGGACATGCAAACTAGGTCCTCCTACTGCCTGTGCCAAGGTCTCTGCCAGCATACATCAGAGGCATTATTTCTTATTTCCACTCATAAAAAGTGAGAGGAAAAGAATAACTGCATTATCTATAGACTGCACACATCACAGTGCACTTGGAATATCTAGACACATTCCCAAGAGACCTTATTGGGAGTTATTAATGTGGCTAATGTGTTTCTGTATCAGCTGTTTGTTTAACTGAGCATTGCCATTGCATTTTGCACTGGCTGCTCACTGCATACATAGATGTTCATTGTTCTGACTCCAGGCTTTGTTCCTTTCTTTCACACATTGAAAAAGTTTTCCACAAACTGAGTGTTTATGTGTTGAGTGCAGTACTCCATGGACTTTAGGGTCTAATGGAGTGTGAGACGGGGCCTGTGGTTTTTCATCTTGTTTTCAGCTGTACAAACATCATGTACTTTTCCCTTCCTTTTAGAGGCCAGTCTGTGGCCTGCTAAAACACCAGCACACAGCAATACAGTTGCTGAGACTTTACAAGTCAAACTGGGAGGACCTGATGCCATTCACCTTAACACCAAACATATTGACAATGTTTATTTTCTCTGCTCCAGCCTCAGCTCTCAAATAAACATATCAGTGGCTGATTTTCAGTGCTCCTCTGAAGAAAAGCCTAAAAGAGTATCTCTCTCATTGTCAATAACAAGTATAAACTGCTCTCAGACTAAAACCAGGGGTGGTGAGGAGAGGGGGCAGAGGGACATAGTGAAGGTATAAACAAAGGAAAAGATTAGCTCCTCTCTCATAAGCCTTTTTTAAAAACCGGTATTTATTTCAAGGCAGTTTTTGATACAAGCAGGGTCTTTGCTTTGCTTTTACACTTTACACTTCGTGAAACCCCAAAGGGACTTGAACTAGGTTGGCTGGTACTTTGTATATTTTTTAGCATGTGCACCTTGCCTCTGGGGAAAGCCATTCATTAAACTGCTATTCTGGGTTGATGACATACAGATTTACTTTTCTCTTCATCAAGAAAATTCTGTAGCTGTCTTGAAAAAAATTTCTCTCTTTAATACAACTCCTAGATGTGCTCGAACCTTTAAATTAGCAGGGGAAAATGACTACCAGAAGTCAGCATAGAGGCAGCAGTGCATCAAGGTAAAATTCCAGCTAGAAAAAGGAAAATCCAAGCACAAGTCTGTCCTTTTGGGACAAAGAAATGTCAAAAATCTGTCATTGTTTTACAACACAAGAGGGAGGTAATTTAAAGCCTTTTTAAATGGAAATTTTTACATAGGTATTCAGAGATAGCTTAGCGAATGCAAATGGAGTTCACATTCTTAATTGCTGGAGAGCAAACATCCTTTTTAAAGAATGATAGTTTTAGTGTTTGTCCACACCATTTCATATCTCCAGATTCTTTCAGCAGTATCTTTCCATCCTTTCAAGCATATCAATATAGTTATCATGAATGGTTAATATGAATTACAGATACAAGCTTTTTGGCTGATTATGATATAGTTGTGTAATTACATGTGTAGAGTCCAAATGACAAAATGCAAAAAAAAGTCTGAAGTGTGCTGTTTAATCATAGTTTCTATATTCATGGTTCTCTTTTATATTTTTTTTGTGACTATGATGTGGAAGCTGTTCATAGTGATGACTGACTCTCACCACCATCTCCTCTGTCTCAATAAATATTTTCCCAAGTCTCACTAGACATATGGTATAGTTCTGTTACCCCTTTTGAAACCAGCTTGTTCTAAAATGAATTAATTTACTTAAAATCTTATATCTCAGTCTTGTTTCTATGTGGTTGTATTAGCTAAAAAAATTTATTGAAGAAGCAGGATAATGCCATACTAGACATCTGCACCAAGATGAGAATTTTTTTGCCTCAAAAACCACCTAAGGATTCGGAAAATGGTGCTACCAGCTAGAGTCAGGTTTCATAGCACTGTACCACCCTTTGAATTAATGTAAATCAGAAACCTGGATTCTACAATTCAGATATTTTAAAAATAACTACAGCAAGTTAAAAAACTAACTCTGTAAAAGTTCCTTCTTTGGATCATTTGTGATGCATTTGTCATACTGCAGATGCAATACTGAGAAACTATTTTAACCCTTGATTGTGGTATTTTGTCTCTTAGGTTGTTTACCTCTCTAGTCATGAGAAAAGTGTTTTTGGGACTGGATTTGTGACAAGTACGTTTCAAACACTTCAGGAAGCCTGGTCTTCCTCTTCAGAGAGCACAAACTGAGAACAGGCAACCACATGATAGGAGAAACCTAAATGAAATTCTAAAAAAGTCATCACACAAGAGGTCATCTTCTTCACCTTCAGACATTTATTTTAAAAAATCTGTAAAAGCATAAACATGTTCATCTCTCTTCCTTTTCCCATAATCGCTCTTTCTATTTTAGTGCCTTCCCCTTCCTTTTTTCCATTTTCAAAACCAGGAAAGCTAATAATAATAATAACAATTATATTCTGACCAAAATATTTCAAGCTAACTGAGTATTGGCCTGTTGGTAATTAAGGTCTCAGCTCTCCTGTTGTGACTTTTATTAAAGTCAATTTATATCTGTCAGATCTTGGCAACCCATGAAAAGTCCCAGTGGGAATACCAGGAGCATATTTCTCCCATCATCATTAGTTGTGTGTCATTAATTTGATAATGTATCACAAGAATTTGATAGCCCTAGAGACTGGCACTTTCAATCCAGGGCTTCTGTAATTGGCAGGAGCTATTTAAGAGCAAACACACATTTATCTGGACCCCAGGTGCACACATACAGCCCCACTGAGCTACAGCCTTGCTTGAGGATTTCCTCTCATACCAGGTGCATACTTTTACTGTGACTGAACTCAGGTATGTTTTGAGGACTATCATGAAAATTTTCTGGAACTTCTACTTGAATATATTGGGTAATTGGAGGTAAAAATTCCAAAACTGGAGATGTACTGAAAAGGTGTAGCTGTTTTACTAATACAGTTCAAAACAGTATTGCAAAGCTAAGCTTTCCACAGAGAAAATGGTTTCCAAAAGTTCAGCTTTTTCCTGTTTCACAGAGAATCAGAGATGGGGCCTCTGTAACTCCCTTCAGTTGACAGCAGTACTATGAAAAATGGTGAAATAGCTGTAAAGCTAACCTGTTTTAATCTTTCATTGAATTGTTCGTCCCTAATGTTCAAAGCTGAGTGACTAAACATAATGTTTGTATGCAGCAAAAATAGCTACTGATTAACAGCACCACAGGGGCTTCTTAATTTCAGAAGGCACACACTCTGCCCTCTTCCCAGTTAAACCCCATGCTGTGGGAAACTGATTTCAAACTGGAACAGCTCTCAGCTAGAAAAGTTATAGGAGACAGATTAAGATCTTCCTCCACTACTGACCTTCAGTACAGTATGAGATTATTTTATGACAGTATCTAATCTCAAAAGGAAGATGGCATAGGAAATGACTGCTTACTGGAGCTAAGAAGGAGGCAGACAGTTTCAGTTTTCATACCCCTTTTTATTATTTGTGGTGTCCTTTGGATATGTTTTACTGTGTCCTCATTTCCCGAACTGGGACTGAGGAGAGAAGAGAAAATGTTTCCCAGTGTTTCTTTCTCCAGTGCTTGCAAGGCCTCACAGCAACTCTGGCTCAAGCTTATCCTCAGCTCAAGAGCACTAAATCTGACCATGGCCCAGGCTGAAAAAGGCCACTATGCCTATTAGGGCAGAAACCAGGCTTTATTACACTTCTTATTCCAAGAAAGTAACTACTAATTTCCATTAATAAATAAAAGGTGTGCCTGATGTAAAAACTTCCTGAAGCACATCTATCCCTGCATTAAACTTTCTGTGCCCTAACAAAACCAATGGCAAGTATCTGATCATGTGTTCGGATAATTCACTTTCCAGAAGGCAACTGTAGTGCTAGCAAGGCTATTGACTTTGAAGTAAATTAGGGATTTTGAGTGTCCTTTTGATTCTTGAAAAGCTCCGCTCACCAGAACCTTCCCACTGTTTTCC
The DNA here is from genome assembly GCA_013400435.1 of Pycnonotus jocosus. Classification (NCBI taxonomy): domain Eukaryota; kingdom Metazoa; phylum Chordata; class Aves; order Passeriformes; family Pycnonotidae; genus Pycnonotus; species Pycnonotus jocosus. The sequence goes on along the minus strand of VWYP01013812.1, from coordinate 208,352 downwards.
CCAAGACCACTCAAAAAACAACTTTACTGGTTTTCTTCCAGTGTTATATTAATTCAGACAAATGGTCTATAGCTGAAAGATTTTTGAACCTGGATGGAAAGGAAGGGACTCGTCCTACCCAAGAAAATATAACTCCTCATGAGTAATTCTTCTTTGCCTTCAATCCTGCTGTATGGCATCAGTCTGCAATGACAGACACCTACTATTTTTCCAAGAAATGGCTCATGCTCTTGGTCTGGGGTGCGTGGGGGCTGAGCAAAGAGAACTGTAGGCTGGGAGACTCTCTGGCCATTATCACCCTGACAGTTCTGCAAACAGAATTCACATCTCTTCCATGTGGAAAACGAAATCCAAGCTCCTCCACAACCCAAGTACCTGTGTAGGCACAGGACTGAGACACAGGTGGCCTTCCCAGGCATATATGGAGCATTCTGCTAGGATAAAACACAGAGGCCATTTGGCAGCTTTCACCCTTCTTGTGTCTCACTCCATTGCCTCTATCTGACCTTTCATTGGTGGCTCCCTGCCACAGCTGGACTCCACTGCAGCAGAGGGACTTTGTGCCAGTGGTCCTCTGACCACAGATTTTCTCTGTCTGATTAGGAGCATGTCCTTATTCCTCCTCACACTTATTTTCTTCCTGGATCACAGAAGCTTAAATCAGCACATTTTATAGAAATTCTCTTGTTATTACTAGTGGTATAGAGGAGCAGCATGAATTTCTGTTACAGTTAACTGATTTCAGAGATTTTAAAACATTCTTTAGGATAAAGAAAGATGAAAAGTTTTTCAGTTTTCAGGCACTCAAAGAGCAACAATTTATTTTTAGTTGCTGTAACACCATAATTTTTAACAACTTCATTGCAGGTGGAAAAAATCAGTTTATTGGGTTTATGCGGTGATTTTCCTGCTCCTGTTTAATAAAGAACAAAACCACCCATTTTTTGAAAGCGAAAGTGGTTGATAAGTTTTGCTGGAGTTGTAAAAACAGCAATCATCCCTAGGTACCTGCTTACTCTTTTGCTGAAGATGTGGATGTTTTGCTAACATCCACTTACTGCTAAGGACCTCCTAACGGATATGCTGACAGTTTCTTAACTACATTTCTGGCCAAGCAACTTCTTTTTATATCTTGGCCTTAAATATAATGAATCATAATTCTTCCACATTGAAATGCTGATTCACATCTGGTGGGTTTGTTTTGGCCAGCTTATGGGCTTTTATAAGTACTGCAGAGTCACAGTGGGTATATAACTTTCACTGTGACAATAGGAGGCTTTAACTCTGGAGAGTGCAGATCCGGCTTTATTCCACCATCCCCAGTGGAGCAGCCGGAGGTGAGGGCAGCAGATATTATTAAAATTTTGAGAGGGGACTAAATTAATTTCTGATTTGGTGGACCCCCTAAGCTGAGTGCTGTTTTTGAAAGAAGCAGTCTGGGACATTGTGAACAATGTGTTATACAGCAGAGCAGTTACACTATAGGGCTGTTATGCTTTGCATTTCATGTGAGACCACTGGATATAGCAAGAAGTGAACTGCATCCTGTAGTTCAATGAGAAATGGTCTTATAAGATACTTAGCTCATGTTCAGACGTATCTGAACAACTTATTTTCTCCTATAAAGAAACCAAGAGATTTAGTTGCATCCTCAGATAATTCCCTGCTCTATAATATCTCTTCATCTCTGTTTTTCACAGACCTAAAAGTATATTCTTAAAATGCAAATTACGTAGGTTTTGTCTTTTACTCTTACTTGTCTAATGCAGGGTCAAACATATCACTGGCACTAAAATAAACATTCATAATACTAACCAGACAGTGGGTAAAATACTAATTCTTCACTTGTTATATAAGGGGATGCTCTCTCACTATTCTTCAAGTCATGGCATCAAAGGAACCTGAAAGTCTTAGGCAGCTGCTTCATATTTCTAGACTATAATCCACTTTGCTCCTTTGTGATTTACTCAGAGTCCCCAAGAGAATTTCATAGGAAAACATGCCTCTTTTTTGAGCTTTTTATTAGGATATTTTGGCTATCTCATTTACATACTCCCCTCTCATTTCTTGTCATTTGGATGTAGGCATTTCCCTGTGCATTGTTTCAACATGTAGAATTTCAAATTAGGTTTCAAGAGCATAATTCACATCACTGATTATTGTAAAGACCTGACCTTTTACTTGTCTATTAGTTGCCATTGTCAGATATTTGCCAGTGTTTTTCCAGAGGTGCCATCACATTTTCTTCTTCTATTTGGCAGAAATTAAACTTAGAAATTAAATTTAGATTAAATTTGATTTCTCTTTACCAGACAAAATTCATTCTAATCCTGTGTGCAGTGAAAGATTTTTTTGATCAATTTTCCTGCTTTTATTTTGAATTTCCAGGAGAGAAAATAAAGCATAACTATCCCATTTTCAGCTACTCTCAAACTGTACAAATCCCCAATGATTTCCACTCTAAGCGTAATGACCATGTGCTGTAAGCTGATGTGCCAATATGCCTTGTAGTGCAAATGACATAAATCTGTGTTGTAGCTGAAGGTCATGCCATAATTGTAGCTCTGTGTTTTCCTCTTTTAAAAAAGTCTCAAACACCACAAACCTAGGAAATTAAAGGGAAAAAACCCAAAACAACAATGAAACAAACAAACAAACAAAAAAAGAAAACATACAAAAAATTACCCACTGAGCTGAAACTTATGGTAGAAGGCGCAAAAATTTCAGCTAGAAGAATCAAATGCTACTTGAAAGTCAGGAAATGACAGCTCACGTTCCCCTGTGGTATTTCAACACATGATCACAGATTGCTTCTCCAGGACATGCCTCCACATCCTCTAGGAGGGACTGACACACAGCAGAGCACAGTCAAAGCTTCTTGAATAATCATATTGAAGAGCTTGATTTTACGAACAAAACACCATTCTTATCCGGATGTTTCTTTGTTACTTTGTTAGGTTATACGGGATAAAAACCAAACCCAAATGTTGTTCAAGAACACAGTGTTGGTGATTTGTACTGCAGGACAAAATTTGAGATGAGCACTTTACAAGTGCGGGTTAGATGCCAAAGTGTTAACCCATTCAGGATCTGTGTCTGACCACCCAGTGACAGCAGAGGAATGGGAATGGTGCTGCAGATGAGCATCCAGGAAGCAGGATCAAAAGAGATGTATAAAAATAAGGCTGCATGTGTGTTGCAGATGTTACTGGAGTTTTGGGTTCCTGATCCCCTTGTTTGTTTGCTTTTAAAATATCTATGGCTCTTGTAGGGCATGAGCAAGCTGATCGTAGTGGAGATATACACAACAATTGCACCAATTTCACCAAAACCAGTGAAATCCTGAAACTGCATTTCAGATTAACAAAGAAAACTCACCAAATATGAGGATGAAACAACTTTAAGACAGGCAGAGATTTCTTGATACCTGAATAATTTCTTTAAGAAAACACTAGCCTTACTCTTTAGCTGCCGTATATCAGCAGTAGGAACCTGCAGGCAGGGAGTTATGTAGAAAAAAAATGTAGCTGTAGTTGCTATAAATTTAGACATTTTGAGAGAGGTTAAACTTATGTATGTTGAAAGGAAATTAAACTGAAACATTAAAAAATGGTTTTCTCATCTAGAAAAAATGTGCTTTTGGGTAAAAGAGCATGGATTGCAACCATTTTGAAACAGGCTTTGCAGTATGCTGCTTCTACACATGGCTAGGAACAGAGAAATAAAGAAAGAGTGTAATAAATGTGATTATAAATACAAATTACTTTTTCCCACCTGTGTCTCTCAAATTCAGTATGTTTTTGGGTAATACATTGTGTTTAATGGTCTAAAATTGAACTTTGCTGATAAGCCGAAGTGAAATATTAGAAGACATTAGAAGACTTTCCTCATTGGGTTGGACTCAATGATCTTGAAGGTCTCTTCCAACCTACACATTCTGTGATTCTGTGTGATTCTGTGATTCTGTGATTCCTCATCTATACTCATTTTAAAGTCTGAAAACTTAGTATATTATATTATTTACCTTGAAATATTATTTAACTTGAAATACTATTCCATGATTTTGATTCAGCATCTGTAAGAAAATGTCCTTGCTGGCATACTTCAGTCTGTTAGCATCATTCATTTATTTTTCTTAGCAATGTCATGTGGAACACGTATATTTGGTGGTGTGTGGTGGAATTGTATCTCCTCAAATGCCCTTTATGGCCTCATAATGTTATGCAAGTAAGTCACACTAGTATATATACGACTACTTCAGCATTTACTGGCTCCTAAATTCATGCAATAAACCACATATAGCTTCAAACTATAGTCATAAATGCAAATACAATGGGTTTGTACTCTAATATGCAATCACTAGGTAGAAATAAAGTTTTTCTACTGTTATATCTTGCCAAAGAAAAAGAGAATTGATATGCAAATCTAATGACTTGTCAGATTGCATACTTGTGATAGGCAATAGATGTACCAAAGGGAATCACCAATCCCCCCCAAAAAAGATTAAGCTATGATAACAAACTGTATTTTTGCCACAGCAATGATTTTACTAACAAACCATATGTCCTTTCTACCTTATTCAATGTACTGCCAAGTGAAAACAGGGTCCCCATTTGCTTCCAGATCTACTTCAGGAGTGATGCTTAGTACTGCTGGCACTGATATCCCTGGTTTGGCAGTGCTGTCCCACTGCAGCACTGTGGTTTGTGCTTTGCACTGAGATCAGAGAGGGCACCTCTGGCATAGGATTGTCATCTTCCATGGCCAGGCTCACCCTGCCTGGTACCTGCCCATGGCTGATTGTACTGTGCTCAGTAAAAGACAAAACGAGTCATTGGAAATTCCCTGTGAAAGAGACTCTGGTGAGAAAAAGACATTAACAGGAGATATGCAAATACTTCTTTTTGAACTTGATGTTGTGGCTGAGCATATTGATTCCTCAGCTTGTTGCTGCTCTTCTTCTTCTAATAACAATTTTCTGTGCAGTTGCAGTGAGTTTGACTGATAACTTGTTCATCCAGGAGGATTTCATGAATCCTTTCTACATGACAAGTTTGTTTGGTGCTAAGTTAACTTGAGTACAGGGTTTTCATGAGAAAATAGCCTAGGACCATGCTGCAGGCACTTAACCATGTGTTTAAATCCCATTCAGCAAAACACTATGCCTATTGCTTTTGATGGAATGTAACCATGTTTTTAGAAGTTCACAGGACTTTTTTCTGAATAGGTACATATTCTTTAAATTATGATAATTTAAATTTTGGAATTGCATGTTTAAATCCACAAAATAAAAGGAGGGTGTGAGGGTAAGTTAATTTTTGTCTACTCTTTCTTTCTAGTTAGCTTTAATCAAGTTTAGCAACAGTCACTCCAGAAAAATCTCCCTCAGATCGTCTCACAAGAAATCTGCTAAACTGAGTCCTGACCAAATTTTCACAGTAAAATGAAAAGAGAAATCCTAGCAAAGATAAGAAAGGAACAGTATTAAGATGATACATCCATTCGAATCAAAGCCAAATTTCTCAAGACAAACTAAGGGGATATATTTAGCTCACCCAGCTGATGGACAAAACTGCAGCACTGCAGCAATTCCTACGTATTTCTTTCTTTTTTGATTTACAGTATAAATCACATAAATTATCCTTTGCCAGATATCAAACATCATGTCACACAGACAATCCTTAGCTGAGGAAAACTGGCATCCGCTTGTCCGACTCCACAAGTGAGAGAAAGTATAAATAAAGCATAAATGATTAATTTAACCTTCCCTCCATGCCTCCCGTTAACAGCTCAAGGACCCACAGCACACTGTGCTCCTGTGATGTACCAGTGCGGTAGAGCCTTCAAGGCTGTGGCTAACCCCTTTCCAAGTACAAACACCTGTGAAAACAAAATTAGCCCTGCCAATATGTCTAAGAAGAAATGCTTTCCAGTAGGTTATAGATATAATATTCACCCCATTCAGGGGAATCCAAACAAAACACAAATGTCTTATTGGGGCAAGAGGATATTAAGAATAATAGACAGATTATATGATAGTTTATTGAAGGCAAAGGAAGAGACATTAGTCATAGTTTTGTTATAAAATGAGACTTAATCAAAGAGGAATGGGTTAGAGGTCATGTGTTCTATTTGTGCTATTATTATTTTTAAATCATTGAGACTTCCATGAGTGGCAAAAGAAATGATCCTGAACAGTAAAAAACAAGCCAGACCTCACTGGAGCACTTCAAGATGAGCCAAGAGAATCCACTGCACGAGCCCTGCTGGCTGTATGCTAATCTTCTTTTTATGTCTTTTTAACAAGGGGTGATTGGAATATAAGATCACCTTTGCCAGAGAAGTTTGTCTCAACAAACCACTAAGCTGTCTGTGGTATTCTTAGTGACGTGCAGCAACCTGAGCAGGATATAACTTATCTCAGAAACAACATTGTTCTTTTAAACTGCTCCTTTTCACTCTTTTTTTTTTTTTAAGTCAAACAAGATAACTCTAATGCCTGTGTTCAACTTCTATTCTAGTTTATTATGCATATTAACTTACAGACACCTGGTTTTATGCTGAATGGCCAGGAAGAGAGGCTCAAGCCATTCTGTAAGACTGAAAACTATGTGATTTACTGTAATAACTGTCCCTTTACATAGACAATAATTTTTTAAAATCTGCAACCATAACTGCACCTATATATTTTGTATGTTTAGTCCTTAGAGATATAGGTCAGGATAAAATTTGCAATATGTTTATTTATGGATGAAAAGCTTCTTCCTGTGATAACAACATTGGGATTTTATTTTAAATCCAAGACCATATAAAATTTACAGCAGAAAATTGTTTAGAGCATTCAAATGATCTTAAGATATAATGCTTTTGAAAATGGCATTAACACTTAGAAGAAAAAAAAAGTACTAATGAAGACTCAATGACTTAAATGTAAGAATTGTCCAGAAATCTCAAAATACCTGGTAGACATCAATTTTCATACCAAAACTAAATTTAAAGACTAGACACATCCTTGTATACAGTGAAAAAAAAAATCTTGACATTTATTTTAACTCCTAGCCCATGTACTTTTCCCTCAAAATTTAAAAAAATCTGCATAATTTGCAATGTTTTTTATTTTATGTAGACAATTTCCACAGTTAAATATCTTGGAAAGAAGAATGTTTCTTCTACTATGCAGTCCATTTTTTTTCCTTCTCTAGTTCTTATACTGTTATTCCAAGCTACTTTCCAATGTAGCAGTAGAGTACTTTTGTGTCAGACATTTTAATTTATCCAGGCCCTTTTTGCTGCCCTCACTTTTTTGTGCTGGCTAATTACTCTATCATGAAAAATAAGGATTGTTTACTTGGTTTGTTTTAGAGTCACATTCTTTCCTGCCTTACTTTTCTTTCTTTTCAAGATCCAAGTTGTTCAAGCTGCCTGCCCTTATCTGACACAGACTAAAATAATCAGGCAGCTGAGGGCCATAAGGTACAAATCTCCTATTAAGGGGCTCCCAGACCACTTCACAGTCAGGAGGTGACTGGGTTCCTCCAGTCTGTCCAGTCTTCTGTGGAGCACCCTTGGTCTCAGTCCAGGGTTTCTTAGCCCACTGCACCAACTCAGAGCACTTAAAACTCCATTTTCTTCAAGACTAATCTAAGCCAGGGCCCTTTGTGGCAGCACTGTTGTACCATGACAGTTTTTCTGTTTTGTTCACTGGTGGAAAGGTTTTGGGTTTCAGCTAAGGAGGCAAGAAGCAAGCTCAAAATCCTGTCATGTTTGAGAGGTTTTGACCTAACTTTGTTCCTTCTTTAACAATCCCAACCTATAGTCATAAAACCACTTAGGTTGGAAAAGACCTTTAAAGTCATCAGGTCCAACAATTAACCTGACACTGCCAACTCCACCACTAAACCATGTCCTTAAGCACCACATCTAGACAAGATGATCTAGTTAAAATTATAAGAATTATACTCATGAAATGTCTTTGCTTCAAGAACTTGAGAGGGTTTTTAATATTTTTAATTTTTAAATTTTATTTTCACACTAATCCTTCAACAGCAGAGGTATACACATACGTTTTTATACACTTATAGAGATCGTAGGTATTCATAAGAAAAATATATGAAAATAGTGTACAATCAGAAAAGAAAAAAGGAAAGGAGAAAGGATTTCGAGGCAGGCAGGGACAGAAGATATCCCTAAGGAGTAATGGTGTTCATAAGGACTTTGCCTTTTGGAAGGACTAACATTAAAATCAAAACCAAACCAACTACCCATCAACAGTCTTTTGCCTTGGCTTCTTTGTCTCTTTAAACTATTATGTGTGTAGAGTATTTTATTTGTGGTTTCATGAATATGTGAATTACTTACAGACCAAATGTGGCAGTCTGGGTACCAACACCTCGGCATTTATTGGCACTGTGTGTGTAATTGACCTCTAACGTGAGGTCTATCTGAGTTCACAGTTGTGACAATGTAAAACAGGGAAAATCTTTGGGAAACCTTTGCATTCTTATGGGCAACATCTCCCATTCTCTTATTTCTGTAATTGCTTCCCTACCACTCAAATGATTCTAAGGAGCTAGACTTCAAAGAGTTGTGGAGTTACAAAGGCTTTTTCTCAGTTCTCAGGGTAACTGTTTTGTATTTCATCATGACTTCAGTATTTTTTTTAAATTTATTCCCCGAATTTGTACTTTAACTTGTCCTTTATACACGGGGGATGTTAGTGAGGCAAGAAAGCCTCTGACAGATATTTATTTCCCCAAGCCACAGATTATCAGGAGGGGACAGGAACCATTTAGCCTGTTACCAGGAGGAAGAGCATTTGGAAGCAGCTAGAAGTTTCCTTTGGTTTGTCACCAGCTCCAGCGTTTGAAGATGTAACACACCTCTGAGTGTATTCACCTCTGTCCTGTGGGGACCAGCTGAAGTGTTTCCTGTCAGGGTCCAGTATCAATAGCACTCTGAGGGGTCTCAGTGACCCCTATAGCCTGTGCTCAAGTGGACAAGCAGCCAGATGGTCACACATTTCTGCATTCTTTCACTGTGTTTTTCCAGCATTAGATATACACGGTGTCATCTTTGTCTTGCAGATCTAAAGAGAACAAAGCCCTTGAAAAGCAACTTACTTCCATAGCAGGAATCAACATGGTGAATCTGAAAAAATTAAATTGACTCTCAAGGGAAAGAAAAATCTGAAAAGGTTTCTGGGTTTCTGGGTTTTTCTGGGTTTTAAACTCTTGTAAACAATAAGCATATAAGCTACTTGAAGACATTATCTTCACAGGGATAGAAACATTCAAATTTGTATGGTATGCACTCAAAATAGCCATTTAGACTGAGAAATCAGTATAATCCTAATAATTTGCAAACAAAATAAGTGCCATATTCTGGAGATCTTCAACATACCCATTATTTGTCAAAAAACCTTGAATTTTGTGGACAAACTGTGAACTCCACTTAATGATTCATAGATCTTCAGAAGATTGAAATGCCAAAAGAAAAGGGAGAGGAGAGGA
>VWYP01013812.1:53507-196480 GCA_013400435.1 Pycnonotus jocosus | reverse complement strand
TTTTTTTTTTTTTTTTTTTTAGAAAATATATAAAACGTATGTTCTACCTTTTAACAATTTGTTCACAAAAATATTTTTTTACAAGAGAACAATTTGGACTTAGATATTAATTTTCTTAAAGAAGAGTTATATATTTAACACAGTCCAATCAGCATCAAATTAATTAAGCTTACTGTACTAAGTGCATGAATCTGTCATTTCCCTCTGGTTAATGACTGAACACCTTTTGCTATCTGATTCGTTTTTCTTGCTGAAGGTTTACAAAAGGAGAATAGTTTCAGTTTCCACTCTCTTCTGAATACAAAGGTTGATACCCACGAAATACTTTTCTTTCTTGTTTTCACAGGTAAAAGTGCTGTGATTCCAGACAGAGAAAATTTCCATTAATTAAGTTAGAGTTTTTTGATTCAGGACTACAGCCTTTGTCTCTAAGTCATTAAGTAATTCATTGTATCATACTGCAGTGATAAATCATACTGTGATGTTCCAGTGTACACAGTCATTAAGCACTTTGGAGTGCGTGACTTCCTGATATGATGTGTCTGCATTTTTAAATAAACACACGCCCGTATTCTCCTGTTGCTTATGTACTGCAAGCACCTCCTATGTGAGTGCCCAGCATAGTGAGATGAATTGGCTAAGCTCTAACAGCATGGTCAGCAATAAAATGTCCAGAGAAAAGCAATAAAATAAGGCATCCCCAAAAATGTTGAATATGTTAACAAAAGAGTTTGTCCACATGAAACATGAAATACAATCAGGAGATTGTATTGCAGTGTCTGCATAAATATTGTTTTTTGAGTGCAAGTGCTAGGAGGCAAGTATGTGGTGATACTTTTTGAAAAGTATGATTTGAAAATTATTTGAGGTGTTTCATAATGAGTACTTTTTAATAACAAACTAGTTTTCTTAAAACATGTTCACATTCATTGAATTGCTTGAATCATGACAAAAAGAACAACTAAACATAACACAAGGGTAGATAATTTCAAAGGATTTATGGTTTATTGTTGAGGGGTTAGTACTTATATTTTTTATATACTTATATTCTTTATTGTCTTTTTAGTTTGATCTTAAAAATAAAAACTGTGGGATTTTTTGTTTGTTTGTTTTTCCCACTCTGTAGGGGATTCATATATTTTCTGATCTCACTCAGACAGCAGCTCTAAATCATCCTTCCACAAACTATTTCTGAGCTTGCCTAATTCTACAATAAAGCCGTCCTGGTTATGTTATGCCAAGCTACTGCCAGGTATAATGAGAAGTTTTGGAGGTAACATCCACAACTTATGAAAGCCCAGATTTTGTTTGTTGCAGTATTTTGTGCCAGATTCATCCAAGATGCAATTGAATAAAATTTATGAAAGTTGGTGTTTACCATCACTAAGTAAATATTATAACAGACAGTAGTAAGTGTTGATCACTCAGTAACAGCTAATGCTAGATGATGGAAGCTGTTAATTATGGGTTGTAATGAAATAAGACGGAGGAAATTTTTTTCATATGATGAATAATTCATCCTTGTTATTGGATGAATACACATACAAAGTAACAAGCACATAAAATTCTTGCTTCTCACCTTGAAAATATTACTCCTGATTTCTCTGATAAATACTTCTGTTTAAAGAATATGCAGGACTAGCCAGTCTTCTAGGAGAGATGGAATGAAAAGGTAAGTGTTAGCACAGGAATTCACCCCAGTGACTAAAACTGCTTTTTGGATGGTGCCTCCTCTCCTGCCCTGTGAGAGCCCTGGCTCTGCCTCCAACGGGCTGCCAGGTCCAGGGGACAGTCAGATCACGCTGGTCTTTTTAAAAAGACAAAATAAATCTCTTCTGCAGCATATTTGAGAAGTGTCAATACCTTGATTTTCATAGGCTTCACATTGCAGGTAGTTTCTGGAGAAAATCATACCAAAATAAGTGGCTCCATCACAGTGGGGGAGTTTGGTCTTTCATTTCCTGAGTTTGGATCTTAAATGCTTTTAGGCACTTACGTACCCTGGAGACACTTTTTACACTGTTCTGATGGGCACAGTGCAAACACTAAAATCGACAAACAGATTGAAAACCAGTACTCATAGTGTGTGTTATTTAAACTGCTATAAGGATAAAAGCTTCAACTTGCTCCACAACAAAACTATAGTGTTGCTAATCTTTTCTTCTAATCAGTGTCATTTATTGCTTGTATTGGTCTAGTGTATCAACATCTCTGTTAAAAAGAAAGTATAATTATAACTGCAAATTTGGTAAAAAATTGCTTCTGATCTAAAGCTCAGCTATAGAGAATATACTTTTTGTAGCATGAAATCTAATTATATTCAACAATTTCTGTGAATAAATTCATCTAACAATCTTTATACAGCTGGGAACTCTGGACCACAGAATGAATTTTGCTTATTCTTGGAACAGAAATAAATCAACAAAGTATTACTTGATGCACAGGTAAAATCTCATAAACCACCTAATAGCAATAACAGGGACGGGGGGGAAGTGACTTCCTGTTCATATAGATAGTATGGCACAATATGCATTATCAGAAGATGATGTGTTTAAATATGTTCAAACATTCAGCCAGGCTGCTCCTCCCTACACATAATTCAGGTTAACATTTCAAAATGTTTGTGTTAACACTCTAATTCAAAAGGACCTTTCTATGACAGGTTGACCCAGACAGTCCATCAAGTCGCTTATGGTTTGGTCTCCACTAAGTCCCTATCTGCATAAGCAGAAGAGATCACGTTTTAATTATTTTTGTAAATTAAGTTAAACAATGGAACATAGATTCTTTCTACATGAAAATATTAAAAAACTGGTGGGAGGGAGGTTTTTCCTGACTTGGTATATTTAAGATATGAAAAATGCGTTATGCACAGCATTAAATTCTGCTACCTCTTTCCTACTGAAGATTCTCAATTTAAGTTTGATCCATTCAATTATTTTCCTGCAAGATAGCCATCATTGTCCAAATGCCTGGTGTTAGACAGCTGGAAGTAAACTGAAAAGTAATATTATGGACAGGAATATTTGGCTATGTTTTCAGTGGGCTGTTCATATTAGAAAAACCCCACATTTTTCATTTTAGCTATAAAACGAGCTACTCCCAGCTCTTTTCCCTGGATGTTGCAAAGCAGCCATCTAGAACATGCTTCGAGACTGACAACTTTCTTCCATATATGGGTAACATTTTAATTTTCCCTAGACCGTATTTGAAGTCCTGTTATAAAATGTGTAGGGATCAAAATCCCTCCTTCTGAGCCAAAACATTAAGAGCCAAGTGTTTTAAAACTTCAGATGACCGAATGCCAGGCAGATTACGCACCTAAAGTTCCACGCAGATGTACTCCACAGGCAACATTTAAACTCTGTTTGGGTATGTCTGAGAGGTCGGAAGGAAATCTTTTGCCTGGAAGGAGAAACATGCAGAGTGCACCTACCTTCTGTATATCCATTCATAAGCTCTGTGCCTGCATATAAAGAAATAGGAATACATAAATCAATTATAGAGTCTAGTGGAAAAAAAAAACAAAACCTTGCCTTAATTTCTCAAACCAAGGAGAAAAGTTAACATCTCATGTTATTTCCATCTTCTCAATGAAAACCACTGTAGTGTAAGGATTACATAGGTACTAAAGTATAGTTTATACATAGGAGTAGCTGAAAAATTCAGCAATTACACAAATGACTACAAAAGAGGCCTTCCTTTCATAACAACACAAAATAGTAATTAATTCACTTCAAGTTAGAGAGCTCACATTCAAGTTAAGTCAGGTTGTGTGGCAGATGGGGTATTCATGGGGGTGAAAGACATACCCAGTTCAAAATGGGTTGTAATACCCGATGATGTCTGGACTTCATTCAAAAAAGACATTCCTCGAACACACATTCTTTAAACATTATCTGTGTAAGTGTAATGTACAATAGTTTCCAGAAGATTTGTCTCAAATGTACTGAACAGATGCCCTTAATGAATTAAATGCACACCCATTAGGGAACTCAAGGATGGCATAATGTGATTGTAATGCCTCAATAATGGACTTCCAATGTCTCTACAAAAACGACGTGCTATTGGGATGTAGAAATGCATCTAAAATCCCTGAAAAAAAGGGAATTATGATCAGCAAATATCATGGTCCTTAGACAGAAGTCTGTTCCAACTTATCTAGGAAGTGTTGAAAGTGACAGCATTCTCCACTTTAAAACTTCCAGTTTCAAGCTTTTTCATGTCAGTAGGATTAAAAGACTGAGTTTCCTCCTAATTTCAGTTGCTACATGAAATTTGTTTCAGGTACTTTTTTTCAGAAGTTGCCAACAGGATCAGAAAGCAGACTATTGTGTCCCAGCTCCTGAGTGAGGACTCCTACAGGCATTATCCATTAATGACGATGATATAAATAAAGCTTATGCATCGCATTGGAAATCTAATACTTTTTTCTTTGCACCCAAAATGTTACAGTGATGACTGAAACATCATTAATGTAACAAAAAGATGCTTCTCCCACAACATGGCAGCTGCTTAAGAAACACAGCTGCTGGGTAGGCCAGCTAAAGAATTAAACAAAAAATAGTCTATAGCTTCAGTAAACCTTCATTATTATGGAGGCTCTGGAGCAGTAAGTGGAAGGACAATTAACTTACAAACACAATAGACAGAAGAATAAGTTTTTTCTGAGTCATGATGAGCTTGGGACAATCCAGTCATGCTACGGTGAACCTTAGGAACAGATCTTTCACAGAAATGTCAGGTTAATTCTTTCTGTTCCCATGGACCAAGAGCTTCTGAAGGAGATGTGTCCAATCTTTCTGTTCTCAAAGAAATTGATAATACCAGAATCCTAAACAACCTTTGTCTTTCTCAGTATTTGTGAATCAGAAGTGCATGTTTGCATTTCTCCACTTCTGGTACACTTTAATATTTACGGAACAATAACTATTCACTTAAGGACTACCATACTGCATCTAATCTCTGCATTTTGATAATTCATAGAGTGAGAGAAGTATTGAGAGTTTGTTTGTGTAAGTTAATCCTCTCCACCATTTCTTTTGCTGGGTTCTGATAAACTGTAGCTCTGGATCTTACTGGGCACCAATTTCTAGATGGTCTAATGCATATACCAGTAACAAATAATCCTCTCTTCCACATCATTCTAACCCCTTTTGAGTTCTCTTATGTTCTTGACCACTATAATGTCCTGTGGCTGATTATACTCCTGTGTGAAAAGGACATTTTTCCCTGGTTTAAGATCTTGGATTTATAAATTGTACTTCTGCAATTCTCTCCATTATAGATGAGAGATATGGAAGTTGTTCCATACGGATGCTATCTTGAATTGACAATATTTTACCATTATCAAAACCATTACCTTATGATGTATGCACTTTTTTTAGTGGTGACTGAACCAAAGAAAACTTGCTGATTTTCAGATTTTGGCATGAGCTTCTAAGACATCTCTGAACATATTCAGAAACTAAGATCAAGAGAAAACAAGTATGACACTATAATCTCAGTTTTACAAAGTATACACTACAGCTTAATTTTAAATATAGATTTAGATTTATGGAAAAATTTTAAATGTGCAAAAGCATCTTAAGAGCAAAATTCTCAGTGACTTTCAGTGAATATATGATACAAAATCATCCAGGCACCTTTGAACAACTCACACACAGGCCCTCAAACTTGTATTGCAAAAAATTTAGGACCTTTTCAGCTGCAGGAAATTCTTTGACTCTTCTCCTAAAAATAGACCTGGCCTTGTTCAGGAGAAACTTTTTTCCAATAAAGTCTTCTAAAACATACCTAAAGTTAACATATATTTGCAAGAATGTTCAGAGAATCAAGAGGTCTACTTTATACGTATTCCTTTATTTGTTTATTAGTGTTAACTGTCAATGAACATTATTTTAATCTCTTTCTTTCTGTACATATATATGTATATTAAATATATAATTCATATGAATATTCCATAAAATCTGCAGTTTTTCCATTTTATCAACATATTCTTTGCAAAGATTTATGGCCATTGGGAATATAAGCATATCGCTAACATTGTCCATCTGTCACAGTAAAGCAGCACAGGCAGAGTGCCAAATATGGTTTTTGGAGCAAAGAGTTCTTCTCCTCGAAGTGTTTCTGGAGGCCCATTGTAACTATGAGCCCTCACAATGAAATCTGTCCTTGAAGCTCCAGGGAGTGACACAGCTGCTAACACAACTGACACTGCCTGAGCACCCTCACCTCAGTGTGGCCCAGCAATTTGCTGGACTGCTGTAGCAAGGACAGGCATGTGTGACTGCATGATGCTCGTGGAGAATTTACCTTGTTTGATTGAGTACTGCACTTCTTGATCAGTATAAAGAGCATCACTGAAGTTTCTGTTATGGCTATTTATAAAATGCAATTAAAGCAAAGAAATCCAGTGATCCACATAACTGACTTTAAGTTGATATGTGGAACATACAAGGAACACAAAATACTGATACCATTCCATGGGATACCTCATCTGGGCTGTCAAGAGAGAAGCCATGTCAAAAAACAAGACCTATTAGTTTTAGACGGAACCAAGCTTGGGATGATCCAGAAAAGCAAAGTCATCATGTTGCTTTCTTTTAAAAGGTACCTCTGGGCTTTTAAAAGATGACATTTAAATTCCATTGACATCCTAGCAGCAGCAATCTCATTTTTACAATGTGCTGAGTGAGCACATTACGATGAGCGATTGTGGTGACCACTCCCTGCTTTGTGTTCCCAGGACAGTTTGCACTAAGGTGGGGTGCAGCACAAGCGGCAATGGTAACACAGCTCTGTGTTTTGGGCAGGCACAGACTGAAGACCCTGCATTGTCATTTGATCTCAGGGAATGCAGACTATTCCAGCACAGGAGCTAACGAATGCTCCATAAAACGGTGCCACAGCTGGCCAAAATGCTGGATTGCTCTGAAGCAGTCTCTCTTGTGACACTGCTCTCACACTATCTCACAAACAGCCGTACCCTGTCAGCAATAAGGTCTGCTGCATGTTTCAAATCATAACACTTAACCATTGTGAAAGTGTAAGCTAGCTGCAGACATCTGACTATCAGCTCAGTAAACAAAATAGCACTTCAGTGATCTGCTGAGCTGTGCTGATTAGTTGTAAACTTTTTTCTTAACCTTTCAAATAATTCTTCTACAAACTACTGACAGCAAGGTCCTCAAGTCGTGTTTTCAACACATCACTCTAATGGCATTCATCCACATCAATAAAATTATCTTCTCTGCAGTAACTAAGGATATTAAGGATTAAGAAGAGAGAAAAAAATGCAGGAACTAGACAGACGCATATGGAACAAAAAGGTCCTACCCACACATCTTTCCAGCAAGAAATAAAGATATTTACTTTGGATGAAATCCCATTGGGGACCATCACATCCCACTTACACTTACCTTTTGCTATCTCTACTCTTCAGGAAGATGTCTCAGTGCCACAAGACCCACAACAACACCACTCACAGTACTTATTGCTGAATGAGTTGGGACTGCAATTAAAAGCACAGGAGACTAAATTGTCATAAGGTATGCTTAATGTGCTCTAGCCTCAATTATTGGCAGAAATGCAACGTAGGAGCTGCAGAGAAAAACGCTGATGTCTTCTACACTGTTTTGAAACTAGGACTTTCTGGTAGCTGACACTGGGCAAAATGTCCCCCAAAGAATCAGGGCCTGGGAAACACTACCTGAACATGGTCACACCGTAAATGGCAACTTCCATCCACCTGCCTAAAATCCATAGCAGAAATATGTGGTAGACAACTTTTCTTCAATGCTTTCACACCTACGAGGGGCTCTGCAGAGGTAAAAATCTTCAGAGGAAAGGCTGATCCTAGAAGTATGAATCCTTATGTTCACTGAAAAAACTGAAATAGTTCCAAATGTTCCTGTACCTTGAATGGACACAATCCATCTACTTCTAGGGTGTACTTTTTATTTAAGGCTGCAGTTCCACAAGTTAGTGAAACAAGTCTGCAATTCAAGCATGTTGGTGGCTCTACAGAAGTCAATGGGCCACACAGTTACACTGAATTAGATGTACCTTGTTAAACAGGCTGCCAAATGGGCTGAAGACATGAATAATAACTGACCTTTCAGAGGCATTTCACTGCAACAATCAGCTTGAGCAGCAGCCGTGACCCCTGGCTCTACAACAATACAAACAGAAACAGTGAACAAGAAATGAGCCCCAAAATATCTGTGTCTGTACTGAACAATGTAGTTTCAGATACTTTAACAGAGAGTTTCATTTTCATTATTACTATCGTATTTTGTGATATTAAATTATTTTGGTTTCCTAAACATATGAGGTATATGTGGGATTGCTGCTGCTGGTCTCCTAGACACATTTGAATGCAACAGCCATAAATACATCAGACGGGTTCTCTTCTCCAAGCGTTCCAGTTCCTGAAAGTTTTGTTAAAATAAGCTTCTGAATAGAAGAGAGAGCATATTGATCCCACTCACAGAGCACAATGTTATCCTCACCATTTGCTAGACACCAGTGAATCCGCACGGGATCGCAGCCTTCAGCATGAACTCTGCAGGAAACCAGGCTTCATTGCCCCTGCCACTCACACAACTATTTATACTTCAGCTCTTTCATTCACACGTCGCAATAAACAATTTTGCCATGACTCCTTCTTTCACATGGCTGTACTTGACCCTGTTCAAACACACGCACACATAAACACACACAGTTTGTGTGTAGAGTCCAGATCCCTTTTTCAATAAATAAATAGCTATAAAGATGTATGGATGAAAATAAAAAAAGAATCAGTGATACAGGACAAGAGCTGAAGATCTGCATTGTGGACTGGATGTCTCAGCACACACGTTGTGGTGAACTGTGTTGAAAACTGACTCCTTGCAAGCTCTTCCCACACAAGTTACTGAGATTTAAATCCCTCCATCTGATATGGTTTACTGTACTTGTGTTTATTTGTGCTGTGAGAAGTCTACAGAGGAGTATAAAGAGTTGTCAGCTTCACGGAATGCTTTAAGTTGTACCCTCTTAAGAAGCACATTCCTACCTGGACTGGCCTCCCAGAGCCAGCATCCCTGGAGGCCCCTTCTATTGTTGCAGTGTTAGTGTCATCACTCCATTAGGAGCTCACCGGAGGCTGTGTGCCTAATTCAGAGAGTGCACCTGTACAAGCATAGGAAGAATGATAATTCCTGGCTCTGCTTTGGTGTGAAGTGCTTTTTTTGTAAAACAAAACAAGCTATTCATGCCACAATGAAAAATAACTTCTGCTGTACCTGTCAAAGGATCAGAGGGTCTTTTCTAGTGAGTGAATGAGCATTGGCTGGTCTTTCTTAAGCCAGTGGAAAAAAGAAAACCGTTCATGCAAGTAAATATATGTAACACAAGGCTATATTTTGCTGTCCTTATGCCAGCTAAACAGTATTTCATAGAAGATATAAGCCATAATGCTTCAATGGAATATTTGCAGAGACTAAGTTGAGGACACCATGAAATTATGTGTGCAAACAGAACTGAAGGCACTTCTGCAACTTCCCATCTCCATGGAGCTGAGCTCCCCACAGCTACTCAGGGTTCATGGTTTTTCTACTAGCCTTTTATGGCTTAGGGGGGACACACATGCCCCACTGCTGCTGTGTTTTGGATTAAAAGCAGGGTGTTTGAAGTTGTCTGAACTACACTTCAGTCCCTGGTGTCCTACAGGGAAGGGCAGCTCCACATTCCATTGCAAAATCTGGGCATGAAGGTGATGCTACTGAGAACAGACTCCAGGCTAGTCAGTTCATTGTATTTATCTGTCAATAGGGCTAATAACATTTCTAATCCTAGTGCTCAGCCAAATCTTCAAGGTGATTCAGCTTGTTTCCAGTTAGGAAAAAAAATAGGAGACAATAAAATCAGGCATCTCTTTACTGCACCTTTGTTTACAAAGATGATAAATCCTTTCTTCTCCAGGCCTTTCTCCTTGCTCTGTGTACTGTGCTGGATTGGCATGGTACTCTCCTTATGCCCTCTTCAGCTTCTCCCATAGATTCACAAAAAAGCATCTAGTAAAATGGAATTCATCTGCATATATTTTATATGGGTGTTTTTTCGGAAAAATTGGGTGTTGTGAATGGATATTGCTAATTCAGCAGTGTTAGGGGGTCTCTATTCCAAGAAAAAAAGTATTTTTAAAGCTATCTATCCGTAGTTTCAGATAGAATTCTCAGCCAGATAATGCCTTAGAGACTCAAATTAATATTAGCAGACACTAAAATCTGGATTTCCCTTTAGATACCACATCTTATGGGGACAACCAGAGTGTCATGTCATTTATTGCAACATGGCTACAATATGGAAAGCAAAAGCCCTTTTCTACTAATAACTTGTCTGACTGTATTTTAGGTGCAGTGTTATATAATCTCCTTATTTCCATACAGTAAGAAACCAAAGTAAAATGTTGGAATTCTAACTTCTGGTCAAAGATCTTGCAGCAGCTTCCCAAAAGGTGCAAATATTTGCCTAGATTATTGTATTTACAATTCCAAAAATATTTCTTCTGTTGAAGGTCTGTGTACAAGACACCACTCCAAACCATTTTTAAGGGAGTTTTGACATAAATGAAACTTTATGCTGGCATGGCAAGTGAAGTACTTGATTAATAAAGAGTTTCACTGTTTTCAAACACATATTCCATGCAGGCTCATTTGAAGAAAACCGCAAGTGGAGAATGCTTTACTGCTTCCAGTCACAAGGGGGTTGTGTATTTCAATCCTGCTTACACAGTCAGCTTACTTTGGAGCTCTGGTAGGAAAGAAACATGACCAGGAGAAATAATGCTACATTCAGTGACCCTGCCCTTAGAATCAATTGGTCTGATGGGAGAACTTTTTTTCTCTCTTTTGCTACTGTTTTCTTAGTTTTTAACCTTTTAATACTTAATATTTCTTGAAAGACTATCTTTAGAGAAATGTCTACTGTTCACAGGCTAGAAGTACTGACTGAAATGGCCTTCTGACACTGTGAATGGGAAGGCAAGATATATCAACAGTTGAGGTATAAGCAGTGTACATATTCGTAATCTTCTAGAGATGTTTTGGGGTGATTTATTATTTTCTGATTTAAATATTGGTGCTTAAGTATACAGTTATTTACATTACGAAGGGATTGGTCTTCACCCACAATGACAAGTGAAAGAAAAAGGACAATCATGTCTAATGAAATCTGCAGAGAATTCAAAAATTCTTGAAAATCTAGAAAATAAAAAAAAAGTTATAGTAATTTCTAATAGGTTGTGGAGTAGCCATCCATTAGGCTTGGATTTCTGGCTGTAGCCTTGTCTCTAGGGTATTTCAAAATCTGAACAAAGCAGTAGAACACACTCTGTGGTTAAAGTGAAGTGCAGAGCAAAGATCATTACTTGTTTTCCTGTCCCATAAACCCTTACTGTTAGGCAAGGAAGGAACAGAACTGCTCCAGTCACTGGTGCTGCTTCCTGGCCGGCTGGCACATAGACAAGATGGATTAGCTGGTGATGATCACTGGCTGCTGGTGAAGCTGCCATTACCCATAGGGTATATTTAAAATGATGATTTGCAACAGTGTTTTAAAAAACAGCTTTTAACTTTGTGCTCACACAGTAGCACTGATAACCTTTTTGTCCAAAGACAAACATTGAGCATGGTTTGTTATGGCAAGGTAAGCATCTCACTGCCTGTCCAAGCTTCATGAACAAAACAAGTCTGCCCTTACAAGTGCTCCTGGTTTTGCTTCAGCCTCCCAGCTACACACTGAAAGTCTGGGCAACTGTGCCCTTTGTCTTCACACATGAAAACAGGACAGATCAATGCAGTCATGTCTCGTCCTGTCATACAGCTGTTTCATGCTTCTTTCAGCATGGGCTAAAGCTCTTAAGCCAAGATTCAAAAGCAGAGAGCCTTCCCCTCTTAAACTAAGCAACCACTTGATATGTCTGAATCACAGTAAGTACACTGAAGCAAGTTGGTTACAAGCAATGACTAATTTCTGCTTTCAACTTCCTCTCTTTCTCAGTGTTCTCGAGTATTTACTGTTCCCCACAGTGATAACTTGTTTCTTTAGGAATGAATCATTACCACCGAATTTGTCTCAAAAGACCATAGTTATAATGCATATTCTTTCTACTTTCAGGTGTTCTTCTGAACCACAGTGCTCCAGAGACAGGTCCATAATAAAATAAAAAGTAAAAAGAAAAAGAAAAAGATATGATAGTTTTTGTGCCTGAATACATAGATATATTATCACAATTTCTATGATTTAAGTTCTAAAATAAAAGCATCTGACCAAGTAGAAGCTAAATTTTAGCTATTTCAGTTTTGAGGGACTTACTAGAGCTTTAATTGAGTGGTTCTTAGGAATGGCTACATGATTTCTAGGTAAGATATACCACAGTAACATCAGTTTTGACTTCAGACACCCTTTCTAACCATCTCCGCATGGCAGTGCTTCAGAGGACAAGGTATTGAAATCATCATTAAAACACACCAGCTAAATGAAAGAAACAGCCCGTATCTATCCTATCATAAAGCAAATCAATCATGCAGTGGAGTGCTTCTCTGCTCTTATTCTGCTCAAAACTTCTTGGAAGTTTTTCCATGAAAATAACACTTCAGCCTCTTTATAAGAAAAAATATTCAGGATACAACAGAAAAATGCCTATCTTCCTTTTCTTCCTCTTTTTGGTTTCACCAAAATACTTCTCAATCACATTCTCCTTTGAGTATCAGGAAAATGAAAGTAAATGTCATTCAAAATATTAGGTATCTTAGGGTTGTAATCAGCTTGCATGACTTTGCATGACCTAAGATATATTGTTATGTGGTCACTTTGTTTTGCATGAGTACTTTAAAACCAGATGTGTGTTGCTGAATCACCTTTGATACAGTAGCAGAATTATGCTTTCCAGGAAACAAATGATCAACATCTATAATCATATTTTCTAAAACCTTAGATAAACAGTGGAAACCAGAAAAGGAAAACTTGTGTAGTTTCTGCTAGACATAGGAGGCTATTCTCATGCTGATTCAAGCATATAACTATCAACTTAGCAAAGCACTGGCTTTTATAAAAGCAAAAGTATCAGCTGAGATCACATAGCCAATATTAATTTATATAATCTGAAATCATATAGAAGCTCTGTGAGAGATTTCAGGAAGCAGTATGAATTGTACCTGTGCCATCTTCTGGCAGATGTTTATATACCCTTTCAGAAAAACTCTGAATAGGTATTGTTTCATCACCTAAGCAACATTTTTCAGTATTTCAATGTCTTTATCAGTGAAAGTTTTTCTTGATATACCTCTTAAGAAAATGCAGTAGACCTTAACCACTTTATAGCTGTCATTTTTATTCCAATGCCCCTTTCTATCTACCCACAACTTTATCTTCCCATTTTAAAGATTCCCAATTCCTTCCACATTTCCTATTACTATTTATAGAATAGAGTGTTTTGTATTGGGAGAAACTTTAAATATCCTCTAGTTCCAACCCCCTTGCCATGGGTGGGGACATCTCCCACTAGACCAGGTGGCTCCAAGCTGCATCCAATCTGGCCTTAAACATTGTCTTAATATTTCACTTTGCTGATCGTTTATTCTGACTAATTTTTCAAAACAAAATAGGGCCTGTGGGGTCTTCTAATAAAGTGTGATGTTGAAAGAGATCAAGTGAAAAAACATCATTCTTGAAAACCCATTCAAAGCTCCAATAGGAACGACAGAGTCATGCAACTGCAACAGAAAAATTATAGTTTCTTCATTTGTTTCTTTTCTAATATTACAGATATGTCATTCTAATTTTCCTCTGATTTCAAGGGAAATATTTGCTGTGGAATATCATCTGGGAACAAAATTGGACTTCTAGAATCATGCTGTGGTAAGTCCTTGTGGAATATCTACAGGGTGGCTTTTATGTCATTGCAGAGAATAAAATCATACCATGGTTTCTACCAGTTTGTTCTAGCTTGTGTGAATTTTCGTCCAAGAAAACAGGGATAGCAAATTATCTTTTATGTTTAATACCAAGTATAGATCTATATGTATGTATGTATATAGTATTGAATATATATGTATACATATGTATATAGATGTACATATCTAGTAATGAATAAGAAACTATTAAGAAAGGACAAAAATTAAGGTTGAGAAGAAAAAAATAAGTGAATTGACAAGTCTATGAAGTCAGGTCTTCATTGTTTCACAGATCAGGTGTCAACTCAGAGCAGGATTTAGCCAAAAATAATTTCCAAGCATAACTCTTCCTCTTCAGAAACAGAGCTGTACAAATAATTACTATTGATCTGCTGATATTTCAGCTGTGGAGTCCTAAAGCTTTGACTTAAAAGTTAAATATTCTACATCAATATTCAAGTGGATATATGAGATTTTTATACCTTCCTCCAGACCACCCAGGTATAGATGGAATGATGAGTAAAGCATGCATAGCTCATAGATGAACAGAAACAACCCCCTCAGAATAACCATTAACTCCCAGATTAAGGCTCTCCTCAGGGAGGAATTCCACTTTTAAAATTTGACATTTCAAACAAGTGGAGAGAGGCTTGTTCCTAAGGCATTTATTCTATCATGGGTACAGCTCACAGGTCTGAGGAAGAAATGCTTTTCTGACTAACCTGGAGAAATAACCGGAGGCAGAGGCTCCTCAGTCAGAATAACAGCCACCATTTGTGAACATGCATTTTCCACCGCAAATTGGCTGGTTTGTATAGGCTGAGATAGAACCACCACCATGTCCCTTCCTTGAACATGGGAGACATTATTTAGAAGGATAAGTATGCCTGCACAAAATAAACTGCTTGTTCCTCAATTTGTGACAAGATTTAGCCTCCAATCACAAAGCAGCAGGGCAATGGCTAGAATGGACACAAAATTTCCTTCACCTTAGGAAAGGAAATCTTTTAAAAACATCTAGTATCTTACCTAAGCAGATTGTACTTCTTCCTTTGTCTTTCTGATTCTCCATTTTTAATTGTCCATGGGAAGATGAGTTGAACAAATGTTTCTGGATGACCACAGTTGCACAGCTGGTGAACAAACAGATGTTCTTGATCAAACAGAACATCCTTCTCTAACAGCTTGGAAACTACCACTACTGCTTAAACTATGCCACATACAATAAAAATCTCTTAAAGCATACATACCTCAAGTATTCAGTAAATATTAACTAGAAAAACAAAAACAAGAAGTCTACCATATGTGGATAATTCATCATTTATTACTAGATAACTTGTAGAGGGATTTAAAAGTCATTCATAAAAGCAAGGGCAAGGGAAAGCACTAGGCTGAGAACAGGGATTTAGACAGAGGGATACTGAGCTCTGTAACAAAGCCTCAGGCACCCTCTCACCAACAGACAGATTTGAACTCCCTCATACAACATGTGGAGAGCAAAGAGCCACCAGACTCAGGAGCCATTCTAATATGTCTGTTAAACTGGGGACCGTGGCAAGCAAGGTGAGAGAATGAAAACTATTAATACAGTATATGCTTAAAATGGACACTGAGCAACTCTTGGCTTTCCAAAGTGATGGTGTAAGATTCCTTCTAGAAAGGCAGGACTTGGGGCTCCCAATTAATAGATACTTCAGGCTGTGTAAAGTAAGAGGGAGCTACATGAAGTGTATTCACAGGGATGGTATCTGAAAGTTGAATAGTAATACAGAAAGAAATTCTTAGTGTCCTGGGTATGCTGCCTGCAAGATTCCCATGCAATTTTAGTCCTTAATTTATAAATTTTGTGTTCAAGTACGAATTTTTCCTGTCTGATTTTGGCTATGAACTGTTATTTTTAGCTGATTGTTTCACATGAGACATTTGTTTTCCAGGTTTTGTAACATGTTTTGTATTGAATCACATAACAGAGTTCAATCACCTGGTTGGACATAGCTGTTGTAACTTAGTCTGATATAAATGTCATTAAAATTAAACACTTTATTCTATGTCACTTTAAGCATTGGTGAGGTATGAACTCCTTGCCAATGCACAGTGAATTTCACCTGACCTGACTTCAAACGTTGCCCAAAGTTTGAATAACAAATTCAAGGCACCTCAATAAGACTATGCTTTTGAATTCAGAAAATTAATTGTGAACAGATTTTACATGCTCCCACTAGTTCAAATCTTATTTTTACTTTGGAAACTCACTTTTAAGAAAAATGGCTATGAGTGTTTAATAGATGAAGTGAAGCTGGGGAAAAAAACAGTCAAAAACTCCCGTATTGTCATGTGCCCAGGAAGTAATCTTGAGCACCATTAAGAAGACAACNAATGAGAGACAAGAATTATTTAATTTGTTGTCACATCAAGATTAGTCCCAGAGCTGGCTGTCAGATTATCCGGAGTGAGAGTCAAGCACTGCAGTGTGTTGTAAATCAAATTAATCTTATAAAGTACTATGGAATAACCATAAATTACTGAGAGCCTGCAAAGAGTCACCTCATGAACTGCAAAGAGGTCTTTTAATTTCGTTTTGGTTTTGTACCTAAACTTCATTCCTTTCACATCCTGTCTTTTTTTGTTCTATTTTATTTTAATCTTTGCAAAAGAGAAAAGGCAGAATTATAACTTCTGTACTTCACAAAGCCTGTGACCTGTCATACCTGGCCTGAAAATGACAACCCAGCCTCACAGGAGAAGGGCTGCCAGATACAGCAATACCCTGTTGCTGTTTGAAAAGACAGTTTATGACAGATCTAACAGATTTAGGTGAATGCTGTATCCTGCAAGCCAGAAGAATGCCACAAAATTAGTTTTGTCTCAGAAATTAGTTAATTTTGTTTATCCTGATACTTGTAGCCAGCACACAGCCAGGACACTACACAGTCGCACTGAATGTGAGGCTTTAGAAACTTCTTATATCAAACATAATTTTAGATAGTTTCAGGATATAATTGCTCTTTGTAACATATTTTATCTAAAATATCTTAAAAGTAGTTACCTGGTTCCAGTCTCTCAGTTGCTTTGTGTGCAGTGCTCTCTGCCTTATCCTCTCCCCCACTGAATCTCAATGCTGGTGGGTAGGAGGAGGCTGAATGTGCCCTCAGATATCAGCAGATAGAGGCATGAGCAGACAACATGCTCAAAGGCAGTGCTGCTGCTCAGAGGGACCCAGCCAGGCTAGAGGAATGGCTTCAAGACAAGAACTTCACAAAATGCAACCAGGACAAACACAGCATGCTGCATGTGAGAGGGACTGGCACCCCTGCACCAGGACAGGCTGAGGTGTGACTGACTGGGAAGCAATCCTGCTAAAAAAACTGGGAGTCCTGGAGGGCAGCAGATATACAACAGCAGCCATGCCAAAAATATGCAGGACTCGATCAGCTGGGTCACAGTGAGCAAAAGGATTATCCCTGTTCAGTCAGTGTTCACCAGGCTGTGCCTCAGTGCTGCTTTCAGTAATGGCTTCCCTAATACAAGAAAGGAATCCTTAGGATGTGTTCAGGAAAAGACAACCACGATGGGAGGGGGCTGGAGCAGGAGCACCTGACCTGAGAGTTGGGCTTGTTCAGCCTGGGGGACCCAAGAGCGGCACACAGTACCCAAGATACCACCAGGGAGAGGGAGTCAGGCTCCTTATGGAGGTGCAAAGCTAAGGAACAACAGACAGAGGTCATAAGTAATGTTGATCTTAGCCTTTCCTTTCATAAACTTTTGTAACTTGGTGTCAAGGGACTTCAAGTCTAATCCACTCTCTTTTGTCTTACTAAGACTATCCAAGACCCTGACATTTTCCTAGTTCTTGTGTCCCTTTGATCAGATACTGGCTCTTACAAACCTTAAGTCTTTAGCAGCCATCCTACCTTCCCACAGCTTGGTTCTCTTTGGCTAAGACCCAAGCTAATTTTCTAAATCACTCTTTGCAACTTATTGGACCCTGTTAATTGCCTTTTAAAGATGTATTCCTCTTCTGCATGTGGTGTTGCACATGTGACTGTATTTGAAAGCCTTTTTTTCCTTAAATGCCTCCTCTTCAGACCCATGGAAGGATTTTCTTACAACAGATAATAAAAAGTCAATCAGCCTTTAAAATAAGCCTCCTTTCTTTCCTCCAACATAAATTGCACATTCATGCTTTGCTTAGTTACTTAACCTCCTCTCCTCTGAGTTTGTTTACCACTCATACAGCTTTTCCTGTTTATTCCTCAGGCTCTTAGCATTTAAGAAAAAACTTCCTAGTTATTTAATTTGCCTTCTACTCAGGTTAGGTTTGGGGTTTTCATATTATGCCTTGAAACCACTTGGAAAGAAAAAATATAAACTCAATTTCAAATGTTAAACTAATCGCTTGTTATTAAGACAAAATCTTACATGATGGTTTTGGGGCTTTTTTTTTCCCTATTAATAGGCATGGATCTAGCCCTACTTTAAAAATAAAGCAATTCAAGCAGTGATAAAAAGAAACGTGTTATGTAAAACTAAAATCCATTAATATGTCCTAAATCTAAACTCAGTTTTGGGAAAAGCCACTGAAAAGTTTAGATACAAGTCAAGAACAGCGCCACAACTCAATCAATTTGGATTTAACTCTTAAATCTACCACTTTTAATAGCAGCAGCCATAAGGGAGAAGGTTAAGCTATTATAAAATATACATCTGGGGATTAACCTACTCACTTACGTCTCCATGTTAATTATACAAATAGCTCAATAGAAGTCCTTTTGGTCAGGCACATTCAGTGCTCTGGAGGTAAAACCACTTAGGTATTATTGCAGCAGGCTTTATGGCCATCGTAATGTAATGGAAGCTTGCTCCCTTCATTAATTCCAGTTATGACTTTTCTAGATGGCTTACAGGTAAGTGGTGATATCAGTGTGGCTATGCCACAAGCACATGCACTTCAGGAATTAGTAAAAAATATCGCCACTCACCTCTTGCTAATTTTGCAATTTCCTTTTAAGCTGTTGCACTGCAACCTCATAGCAGCATTGCTGCTTTTTTTGTCCAGTTCAACTTTCTGTCTGGGTTGTGAGACTGTGGCTGAGTAGAAGAAAGGTGGCCACTTCTGCATGAAAATGAGTGGGTTTTGCTGATCATTGAAATGTCGACTTTGCTCAGGAACGTGAGAGTTTACATTTCCTAGGTAATGGGCACCAAAACCCCTGAAAACTGGGATAAAATTATATGCAACTTTTATGGTGCAGGCCTATGAAGCCATTTATAAAAATAACCTGGGTTTTATATGATTGGTAACAAAAATACATAAAAATGTTGTTTGCTCCATATATTGGGAAATATCCTGTCTTGGCACTCTGCAGCTGGTGAGTCATAATTTTACAGTTTTTACTAAAATAAAAATGAAATTAAAAAGTCCACATTTTCAAAGAAGTACAGAAACATAATATTTATAGAAGATCATAAACAAGTACTCTGTTAATAGCTGTTGAACTTTGTTTAAAGAATAACAGACTAACATTTCCAAAGTACTCTTTTCTGAGATTGAACAGGATTTTATTCAAACTGTTGCGGTAACTAATGAAAAACAAATGAGATTTCCAAACAGTTTTGACTGTTAGGGGTGTGATGGCAATATCATTGCTTTTTGCACTTACAGCTGCTGCTTACACTGAAACTACCTATTTAAAACATAGTGTCATTTTATACTTGAACTCTTGATCTGCAATACTGAAGGGCCAGGCATATTGAAGCCAGACTGGAATCAGTCTGATGCAACCATAATTTTGTCCTTGTGCATGAAGACTCTTTGGCTTCCAAATTTACTTAAAACTACTGCCAGCTCTTGCATAAAAAGTACCATGACGTTCTTGAGAGGCTGATGCTCTCAGCAAATATAGTCAGAGTGCTTCTTGTGTTTGTCTTGGGCTGGATGAGGATCTGGGCGCAGACCGTGCAACTCCCCAAGGACCAAAAGCCATTTGTGTCTCATGGACATTCAGCAGAAGACGCCTGATTCTTCAGAGAGAAAAAGATGCCAGCAGCTGAACTAAACCTCTTGTAAGGCATTTCAGTAATATACCTGAACAGAAGTTAAAAGGAAACTGGAAAGTTTTTAAAAGCCAAAATTTTCATTTTGCTACTGAAGTCAGAGATTTGCACAAAATTTCCATATTCTGCCTATTGTTAACATCAATAATATTCAGAATTGTTAAATTCAAACAGATTTTAACAATGTCCACATATAAATATATTTTATGTATATTTATTAACAAATATATTAACAAATATATGTATTCACTACTAAAAATATAGTGAACATATTTGCAAACACTAAAAAATTCATGTGGAAAACACCTATAGTTGATGCCACATCATCTATATTATGAAAGGCATACAGAGAAAAGTGTAAATATTGATGAGATGAAGAAATCATCTTCTTATCTCTGTATTCCTAAATTCCTGGGTAGTTCATTTTTCATGCAGACAGATCTGCTAAGAGTCCAAATTTTTTTACTCAAATGGATGTAACAGAAACTGGCCTCATGAATTATAAACTATTATAATTGTTGATCTCCATTTTACAGTTCAGACAGCATTAAGAATTCAAATTATTCTGAATCCTGAATTTCAGAGACTTCAGATACTTTATTCAAAAGTGAACAAGCCACTGCTTAAGAAGAGTTAAATTCTTTGATATCTAATTCAGTAGAAGTTTATCACTCACATTAATGAAGTCAAATTTCACCTATGAGTTTGTTTCCTTTTTAAAAACAGAACAACCAACACACCAGCAACAAAAAGAAAGTTTAAAAAAACAAACACACAAAAAGGGCAAAAAGGAGCAGAAGTGGAAAACAAAGACCAAACTTGACTCATCTAAGACACTTTAAATGTTTTAGATAAAGGTCAGGAGACAAACATCAAAGGTTGTTGGAAAGACAAGTGATCCCTGAGATTAACAGGGCTAATGTATTCTGGCTGTGTCCATTAAAGCTGCAGTAGGGAATCACCAAGCTCCTTCACATTTTATTCTGCAAATTAAGGCACATTTACATTTCGTTAATTCCATTGCAGATGACACTTGATCCTTCCAGGTTCTCAAGTCCATCCCTGCCTTGATTTATATTTGCCATAAATATTTTGAAGTAGGGCAGATGTGACCACACAGACCCTCACTACAATTTAGATGGGGGCTGCATCTACTGCTGGAGACAGATGTGCTCAACAGAAAAATAATCTCAGTCATGTTACTGTACTAAACTTTGACATACTCCAAAACTTTTTAAAACACCTGCTCTGCATAGCTCTGAGCAAATCGATATTAAAAACAAAAACCCAAAACAAAACAAAACAGAAACAAAAACAAAAAAAAAAAAACCACACAGAAATCACATAGAGGAAAGGCTAAAAGACAGTTACTTTGCCCTTCCTTGGATATTAACAGTGAGGAGAGTGTTTAGCAGAAAATGAAGTATATTCACAGCTCAAGCTTTTAAGCATGTTTTCCTCCCAGTTGCATCTGAATTTCCATTTAACCATTCAGGATGAGGAACTAATGATAACTTAGAAGAATTAGAGGATGCAATTAGCCTGTCCTGCTACAGCCTACTGAATATTTTGATGATAGAGTGTTAATACAAATTGAATGGTGTATTTGTATGTAAGAAAGCTAAACTCAAAGTCTAGTCCAAATTATAGCAAGGCTTATTAGTTGAGTTATACTTGTGGACATGCTGCATACAGAAACGACTCTGTGAAACACCTAAGGCAAAGAAATCCTGCTTTATAGTGCATATAATCGGGAAAGTAAGGAAAGAAAATTTAAACTGTTATTTAAACAACTCTCATTCCAATTACTACTTTCCTCTCTGTCAGAGCCAATTATTTTCACTTGAGACATGACTAGCATTTCTAGAGGGGGTTTTTTACAATGTATAGAGCACCATAGAGTCACTTTGAAAAGCCTGAAAAATAAATTAAAGTACACAGGAAAAGGAGACTTACTAAACTTAAAGAAATCCTCTTATTTTGTCATACTGATGTGTATTAAAATACAGAAGGACTTTACAAGCAGTAAAGTGTTTTGGACATGCATTTACGTTTGCCCCTTAAATTAACAGAGAGAAAACTGAAAGCCAGAGCATTTCTTCCCCAGCAAGTATGGCAGACAAGAAAGCAAGTCCAGGAATATTTTTTTTTTCAGAACAAAAAAAAGTTAAAGTAGAGGTACTGGTTATGAAATTAATATGACACCTTAATTATAGTGTCAGACTGCTGACAGTCTAGAAGGCTCCATTACTCTTGCCATGAACAAATAAAAAGAAAACAAATGAAAAGTGGTGAGCATTCAAAACTTGAGACTGTATTTTTGACCTGATTTATATGAGAACAGGTTAATTTTTTCTTTATATGACATAAAATAATTAAAAATTTGCATTGATTAAAGACTTACCAGAGAGGAAGGGATTTTCCTCTTGGATAGCAGATCAGGAGCTGCTCACTGGTTGTCCACAGCGTTCTTATTTGCTTGGTACTAATTCTAACCAAGTAGAATAGAAAATTCCCAAAACCATATGTACCTGGAGATCTTGTTTTGCTCTAAGTCTCCCACTTGTCTGACTCACACAGACCAGAGCTGCATAAATGACCCTGTGTTCCAAAGGACTCCTTCATCAGACTCCATCCTGCAGGCAAGAAACACAGCAGGAAGGTAGATTTAATATATTTTATTTTAATGAATAAAAAACACTGACTTGATACTTGTTACTGTTTTGCCTGAAGGCCTCACAAATATTTTGCTCATAGCTCATCCATTTGCATTATTATTGGAAGCACTGTCACTCATGAATTGGATGTCTGTTTTTACATCTACACTCGTGGTTACAGGAAATCTGTGCAATCAGTAGAATTTCATGCAAAATAGTGATTTTGTTTCTTTAATAGACTTTCTTTCTTTTTCCTAGATATTCCCATCTCTTTTACTACTTTCTTCAGTATCTCTGCCAATACAAGTCGAGGTGCCAGCACTGTTGATTAGTCAGGTCAGGCAGAATCCTCCTGAGGGTTTCAGGGAAATTCTGGCTGTGGAAAGCTAACAGCTTGGACTGTGACTTTCCCTGCAAGATGTACCTGCATTCATACACTTCAGCCATTGTATTCTTATTATACTAGCTCAGGAAAATCACAACTAGTTACAACCATACTTCATCAGACCAAGATCAGTGCATGTGCCTCAGAGTCTTGACCACGTAATATTCACATTAATGCTCTGTGTGTTTGTTGCCTCAATTTAACTACAACCCTAAATTTCTAATTTTCCTACATTTCTCATGCATAATACCAGAACTGACTTCAAAGACCTTCATCCATAGAGCTAGTCAGAAATAGGAAACCAAGTAAAGCGCAAAACTTAGATGAAAAGTTTTCTTCTGAAATTCATCCCAGACTAAATTTTTAAAATAAATAAAACACAAAAATAAAGAATATGAAAATATGGGGTAAGATAAGGAATTGCAAAGTTACTCTTACATTTAGACATTAAAATTGATTGGTTTAGGAAGCCAAACTACCCCATAAGAAAATGAAGTCATAGGATTATTTCACAAGCAGAGAAATGTGCAGTAATTCTGCTACGTTTTACATAGGTCTAATGTATTTGACCTCATGGCAACACAGTCCCTTCCTGAGGTGGCTGCTTGCCTGTGTACAATTAACCTGAAGTGGTAACTTCATGATTCTGTCTTAAATTCCTTTCTGTATCTGATTTCACCAGTGCAC
The DNA here is from genome assembly GCA_013400435.1 of Pycnonotus jocosus. Lineage (NCBI taxonomy): Eukaryota > Metazoa > Chordata > Aves > Passeriformes > Pycnonotidae > Pycnonotus > Pycnonotus jocosus. Next base: position 172,757 of record VWYP01013812.1, on the reverse strand, counting down.
CAGTTTCATGTAAGGGATTCTCACTCATGACAGGTTATACCCTTCCATATCCACCTGATTTCAAAACCCAACCCATATATATGCTGTCATTACCTTCCACTGAGGTCCAGATCTGAATGTATTAGTCATTTTCCTCCTCACTTTTTGTATCTACAGAGGTCCAGATTCCTTTCAGACTCCACACACTGGAGGAAGGATTTTATCTTTTCCAAAGGAATGCTCACAGGAAAGGTTCAGCTCTCTTGGCTCATCTTGGCTGCTGCAGAACCCATGGCATTCCTCCCACTTCTCAGTCTGGCAGGTACTGGGGTTGCAGAGCTAAAACTAATGACAGCTTTATCTGCATGACAGAGGTAAGAAAAGCAGAGTGTACAAGTGCATAATTCAATTTCTAGAAAGAATTGTACCAAAATTGCAATACAGTTCTGATCATTTTCGCTACAAAGCAAGAGAGAAAACATGTAAGTGTGCTTTAATACTCTCACAGCTATTTTTTGAAGGCAGAATATACATTTAGAGATAGGTAAATTCAGTTCTCTCTCAGTTTTCTGTCTATTGCACCACATAGATTATCATTCTTCTGTCACTCCTATCTTTGTCTTGATTGTGTGGTTTTTTCCTCAGTAGAAAATAAATCTGAATAAAAATGAAATCAGAATGAAAGTTTATATCTTGATCTCTTTGTACCTCAGCATGGCCACAAAACTGGGAATGACTAACTAGATTAAAGATTAAAGATTAAAGAGAAAAAAATCCATCAGCAACAGCAAAAGGTAAAGATGAAGTAAACTCAGGGTCATACCCCTAAAAAGAACCTGGCTGTGGTGTGATGGCTTGATCTGCAGTGTGCAGAGGTACACAGGCACACACAGCAACCTGCCAGGTACAATTTAGATTTGTGCAAAATATTAGAGGAAAAAAAAAAAAAAAAAAAAAGAAAAAAAAAAAAAGCCAAGGCCTTTGGGGGGGGGGGGGGTGTTTTTTGTTTGGNNNGTAGAGGGGCCATGGCTTTGTGGGGGGGGGTGTTTGGTTGTTTTTGGTGGGTTTTTTTTTTTTTTTTTTTAAATAGGAAATAGTTACAGATGAAGCACAAGACATTCTGCCAGGAGTTTCCTTAAACAATAAGGACTTTATTGACACTTTAACAAGGGGAAGCATTTCTCTGAATTACAGCCTTATTTAAACATTACCCAACAAACATAGTGTAAAGTGGCTGAGAGGGTTTCTGATAGTTCTTATAGGATTATCAAGGTCTAAAGTCAATTACAGCACTTCTAAGTGAAGTAATGAAATTATATTTTTTTGCTGCCTTGCATAGTGTGTCCTGCTTTTACAACAAATATTTATAGGATAAATCATTCTGTTAGGAAAAGACATGATTCATTCTGCCCTAGGCAGACATCAGTGTAATTGTAAATGTGAAATTCATAGTTACTAGCACTGGTAAATATTTGCACAGAACCATTTCCTGTTCTCTGACTACAAAAGTCAATTTTTTCTGAAGACCCAGTTAGGACTGGAACCAAAGCTTTCTCAAAACAACAATGCTGATATAGCTGCTGGAGTTAGGAGGGCAATTTGCATGACTGAGATGAGCAGCATTTGACTGCTGATCAGAAAAACAGAGCTGTTCTACAACGTGTCCTAGCTAGCCAGGGCTTTGCAAACCAGCAAACCCAGGACATTCAGACAAAAGGTCAGAAGTCATAACCCCCATTTAATAGATTCAGACACAGACCTGTTTCGTGGCTTCTTGTATTCTGGTCCACCATCTTCAAGGATGTTGTGCCAGCTGCACAATAATGCAGTTGCTGGCATTTTCCCCCCCTTTTTTACAGAATAATGGTAAAATGCCCATATCAGTGTTTACCTTTCTGTCAAGTGCAGTATCTGCAGGGTTATAGGATTTACAACCAAGTTGAGAAATAGAGAAAAACTCAGAGATAATACTTTTATTTTAAGTACCATCTGACTTACTCATTCCTGTTTATTTCTTGCTGATGGAACTGACAGCAAGGGATTTATGTTGTTATTTCTTAAGCTGATTACTGAGGAAACAGGCTGTCTGTGCCTTGGGTTCCCCCCCAACTTCCTTTCTATGTCCTTTATTCCTGGTAGTTTCTCCAATTTAAGAATCTGAAGGAAAGGGAATTTGGGCCCAAATGTTCTCCTACATTTTCTATTTATGTAAGTGTTTTTGTGGTACTGCTGAGTATAATTGTTTAGGGATAGATTCTCAGTATAAACTGGCAGAAAGCCTCCAAGTGCTGCATAGCTGAGCCAATTTACACAGCAGAGAATTTGATATGATCTCAGTGAAGGGAGCATAATGTACATGCAAAAGAAATTCAAAAGCCAAGAGAGGGGCAGACTGGCAAAAAGCTCAAGAGAATGAGAGGGGGGAAAAAAAAGCATATCAGAGGAGGTTGTATAGCAGCTCTGTAAGGGGCCAGCTGTAGGTAGTGGGGGAAAGACAGTGAAGTGTAACAGGCTGAGCTAGTCTGCCCCTTTGTATGTGTGTGGTTGGAGAGAGTGCATATGATTCAGCTTCCTTGCTGATGCTCTGAGACAATTAAACAAGGTATTAGTCATTGTCTCATGTACTGTGAATATAAAAGCACTCCTGCCAAGCATTTCTATTATGCCAAGTGTGAATTTATTTTACAGTATAAGTAGGAAAATAGAGCAATGAAAGACTCAGCATGCCATGACTACACATAAATTCAAAGGCACCATGAACCACATTCAATAACACTTGGATTAGATTAGCAGACCATTACCAACCTGGAGATCACTTGAATCTGGTTTATACCTGCCATGTGTCCACACAGTCTATACTTAAATATTTACAGAGCAAAGCCAGTGTGGCCTTTTCTGTTTTGCTATATTTCTATAAGCAGAGCTAATAAAACTGTGGCACCAGAAAAAAAAAAAATAGGAAACTCCCCCTACAGTAGCTGTTTGGGATCACTCAAATGTCTGAGAAGAAGGGAAAATCCTCATTAACAAGCCAGGCAACTCCATCCTCACCATCAAACTGCAGTCTGGATCACCACTGTTTATTTCCAGCTCTTGGTTCTTCTCAGTTGTCAGGCAAGCCAACCCATAAGCAGAAAACCTGGCAGTGCTCAGTGACCAGAGGTGGTGGAATGGAATAGAAGCAATTATTGTTTTGCCCACCTGGAAAGCTTGCCACTATAGAAGCTGAGCCAGAAGCAGAAGGAAGACTGTGCCTGTCAGAAGAATCTGAGCAACCTGCAATAATTAAACAACTGATCACTCTAATTTGTAAGAATAAGTAAGGTTCTGGGGAAAAGATGAACCATTCAAGGTATTTTTAAAATACAACATTCCAGTCTTCAGTTTTCACCAGGATATCTGGTCAGACAGTAAATACTGGAAATCCAGTCACACATGTAGGGGCAGATGGAAATGGATCTTCCCTCCTGCCCAGGTTCTGCCCTGACTGCAAATATGACATTTCCATCCACGAAGCACCAAGTAACCATTGTACAAACACTATCAGTAATGGCTCTCTCTCCACTCTATTATATCTCTCCACTCTTGCAAGGCAATAGCAAGTTGTGCTACCCATCTCTTGTCTAGTACTTATTGCACCACAAAAAAATTGATATTGGCATGATGCACCTGTCATATCTTCATAAATATATTAGAAATGCAGTGTAGGATGGATGAATAGATTTGATAAAATTGTGGAGAGGAAGCCACATTTATCAAATTGATAAGCTTTCAAGAAAAGATTATGCAAATTAATCTTTCATGTACAGATGCAATATGGAAATGTCATCTAAACAAGAAACGTCATCTACGTTGTTTGGACCAGAGTCCATATCAGTATATAAATATATTAATGTGTCTGTAGAAAGATATACACACCTCTGAATGTAGCCTCTGTTTTCCCACTTTTGAGGAAAGCAGGCTTTCAAGAATAATGAGTTTTACCTCTCTGATGCCTGAGGTATTTACAAAATAACCATCCACTATCAAAGGCCACTGAAACCCCTCCTAAACTTCTATCAGAGGGTAGTCATAATGTTCCTCATATTTTAAATGTAGAAAACCATATAAAACATTGGTTCATACCACCAGATCTCTCTTCCATGGCTGAACATTGCTTCATACCAAAGGGACTTCTGGGCCATGGACAGGATTACCAGGGAATAAATGATAAACTATAGAAAGAAAAACATGAAACTATGTTTCTGTTACATTTAGTCATCAGGGCATTTACTCTAGCACAAAAAGACTTTAGAAAAACTCACCAATTTAATTTAAAAATCAGTGGTATAATGGCACTGGAATTATGTCCATATATTTGAAAATCCCAAGAGCTCATCTCTCTGGTAGTAAAAGAAGCACTGTGACCAGTATTACATAGCCTACACTGTTTGCCACAACAGTCCAATTTAATTTTAAATCTAGCAAAATTGACTTAAAAGACATTAGTGTTGAAGCTACTGCTCAGTGTTTTGCCTCACATCTAGAAATTTTAAAATTCAGCCATCAAGGTATCCAAATAACATCCTAATTGCGACTCTAAATAATGGAGTACGTATAGAACTTCCCTGGAGAAAATTATTTACATCCTCCCTTAGGCACAGAATCCCCATTATTTCTGAGTGCAGTCGATCAAGCATCACTTTGCTTGCTGATATGTTGGATATCAGAGGCTGAAGGAATGACATCAGATATTTCTAGCAGAAATATCAAGGCCAATTTGAGTGAAGCCATGGGCAACCTGATCTAGTGGGTGAAATCCCTGCCTGTGGCAAGGGGGTTGGAACTAGAAGATCTTTAAGGTCCTTTCAACCCAAATCTTTCTATGATTCTGTGATTCCATGGTTATTCATGTAAGAAATCTTAGAAATTAATAGTCACACCATCTGGACAGAGCTCTATGCAATCTTCTACTAGGAAACTTGCCACAGGCTTGCAACTTCATCCTTTTAATGGGAAAGTTCTACCCAAATCCTTGCAGCCATCCTGCAGGCACCCTTTGCTCTCATCCCCATAAATCCTGGGCTGCCCTAGTCAGGAGGAGTGGGAAACAGGCGAGTGGTGAGAAACAGGACAAACCTGCATGGAAAGATCTCATCTGAGCTTTGTGTGTTTACAGAAAACCAGCTTGAGATTCATTTAATTTCTCTTAGAAGATAGCACAGATTTAGAGCAAGAGGTTTCCTGTAGGTCCCATGCTCTACTACCAATCATGGAAGTATATTTACTAAAATGAAGGTACCAGCCTTTTTTAAAAGTTTAGCTTTTAGTACTCAAAAACATCTTATTGAACATTAATAAGCTGGTAAAATTTTGTTAGAAAATGTTCATTTTGATAAAAGATGGCAGTTTTTAAATTTAGAAATTAAACAGATAATTCACATACTTTCAGAGTGCATGCCTTTTTGAAACTTCGATCGTGTGAAAAACAAATGGCATTGATCTATCTTCATTTAGTGTGGAAAAACACTACTGTATTTATGTTAGCATTTCTGGTGTACAATGAAACATTTGAAAATGAACAGTAGCTTTCTTTTTTTGAGCAGGGCTTGAAATCAATTGGAGTGCAGAATTTTTGTATTAATAAGTGTCAATGAAGAGTTACTGCTGTAAAACAAAACAAAATGTATATATTTTAAATTATCACCAGTGCTGGAATATCAAACACTGTTAAAATGCAGCCTTTATTACTCTTTAAATTTGCCTAAATAAAAAAACAAATTCATCCCAAAGATATTCAAGGATTAACTAGAGCTTTCCTGTAAGAAATAGTTTTGTGGGTTTATCTGAAATTATGATGGTTAAAATGCAGGACCTTTATGACCTGCTCAATGGCAGGTTTACATTGAAACTGTTATAAATTATTACAGAGGTGAAGCCAATCTAAACAGTCCAACATAAATATATCTGCAGACATACTGGCTACTACATATTCTAAACACTGTCTGTATATGAATAAACAGAGCCTTCTAAATCATTTAAGAAAATGTATTTATTCATAAAATCAATAATATTTATTTTTGTGTTTGACAAAAAAGGTTTATTATACCTAACTTATTGGACCTTGAAAACTTTTTATGGATTCTTATGTGGTTTTCCTACATCTGATAATGGCTGAGAATTTTAATTTTTAATTATGTGAATGTTTCTAATAGTTTTTTGTATTTGACTAATCCTTATCTGTTTAAATTGTTATTTTATTAAATTTTACAAGTTAAATATTTAAGTAAACATGCTGTACAGAGCTACATTTATTCAGTGCTCTGTCAGCCAAAACTTTTATCAGACTGTAAAACAGACATAGGTAATATTGGGAAACAAATCCATATTTGTGTGTTTCTACTTTCATAACAGCAATAAAAATACATATTTCAGTTCATACTATTATAATAAGCAGCATTTGTGGCAGGAAAGGAAATGTGAGATGTTAACACATGACCAGACCCAGGGTATTCCATTTATATGCATGAAACCATACAGGAAAAATTGCAGACTCAAATAAAGTTATGTATAATGAATCTGTTTGTGTTGCTTCTTAATTTCATACAATATTTAAAATATTATATCACATTAAAATTCCTCCTGCTAGCTTCCCAAGAAGAGTCCCAAAGTGCTTTGCAAGAAAAAAACTCTGTGCTGCATTAAAGAAAAAAATCCAATATGTAATTATACTATACATAAAACAATAGAAAATGGGAAGAGAGAAAAGCAGTCCTAAGATCTGCTACGCTTTGCCTTGCAATTTGTTTCAGAGGAACCTGGCAGAAATACAAAGGCAACTGTGAAATAATCTAATGCCAATTCCTTCCCATTTACAAATTGAGTTAAATTCAGAAGCCTGAGATTTAATGTGGTCTTTGAAACTCCTGTTGGGCTGTTGCTTTTTTTTTTTTTAATTATTGTAAGTTTTTATTGTCTTCCTTTTTTAACTATATAAATTCCCTGTATCCAGTAATCATAGCTGTGGTGTTTCTATATCACTTTACTACTTATCTCTAGAACTTCTTTTAGAAAATTCTGCCTTGAACCCACTGTATTATATGAAACACATAAATAAAAAGAAAATAAAGCAATTTTTTTATTCTGAAAATAATACAATCACACATTTCAATCCTTCGTGTCCCATATATTTCTAAGTTCTCGGCTATACTCATCTGCTTTACCGTGAGGTGCTTGTAAGAGCCAAACATTTTCAGAGTGCTAATAGGAACTAGAAGCTCTATTCTTGCAGCTTTCATATATTGCCTTTGGTTGTTCTCGTTGGGGAACTCCCCCATTCAGGCTGTTGAATGTTTGTGGAGAAAAGAGTTTGATTCAGTCTCAAAAGAAGTAACCAGGGAGTTTTCTGCATTCTGCTGGATAGCCAGGAAAGGTCTGAGGAAGGTAACAGCTTTTTGGGTCAAAGCTGCAGTCCCTGAAGAACTGCTGGATAAAGTATGTTTGGGGTCAGATTTCCTCTGATAAAGTAGAGCAGTTACAAGTAAACTGTAAGACTGAGAGAGAAGTAAAGTGCTTTAAAGAGGAAAGGATCCCTCCTCTCCAGCCCTTGCTGCTGAGTCCTGCTCTGACCATCCTCCCTGCAGCAGTCTCGTGTTTCTACCCGGGTCCCTCAGTCGGGGTGGCCGCTCTGGGAGAGCCCCAAAACATAGACACAGAGGTAGAGCCGGCACCCCCGCTCCCCAAACTCCCTGCTCCACCTGGAACTGCCACATGCAGCCCTTCAGTCTGATAAAACTATTAAATAAAACTGTGAATACAGCGGACCTTGGCCAGCCCACAGTCTCTGGAAACATCAGCAACAAGGACACTCGGCTGTTCCACACGTTTAGCGGGAGGCAGCTCCTTCTGGATTCAGACAAAACCTGTGCGTGGGGATGCGGCGGCTTCGAGGGAGGGATAGCCCTGCTTCGGGCAGGTTTGACAAGCAGGGTGCTGAGCATCAGCCTTCCCTGGCTGCTGTGAGCAGGGCTGCTCCAGGAAGCCGCCTGGAGATAGCCCTGGCCATGGAATAAACCCGCAGCGCTCCCGCAGCTCCCGCTCACGGCGCATTCCCGCCGACGGGAAAAGGAGCGCCACCCGCGCTCCTGGGGAATAAGGGCTCATTGGATCCAACCTAAGGCGAGAAAAGAAGGTGTAAAACGGGAGATAAAAAGATAAAGCTAATAAGTAGCCACTTGTACTGAACACCTGAAATTTAACTATAAAATGCACAGATTGGCATTTAATTTAAAAAATAGAAAAGTAATCAAAGCTGGTTGACATAAAAAGAAAGCGATATTAAGGGAATTGTATTTCTTAGTAAATACTCTCCAATTGTTTAATGAGTTTATTTCTTTTGGGTGCAAAATATAAAAATGTACCCTTGAGGGAGGTAGAAATAATTTTATGAAAGAGAAATAGTGAGAAAGGCAAATAAAAAGAAGCAAAATAAAAAATCAGAGGGAATAAATAATATTTTGTACAAAAAGAAGAGGTAAAGAAATAAAATTTAAGCAAAAATAAAACTCTGGCTTTATCTGCTCTCTAAGGTTTTTAAAAGAGTACATTGCAAATAGCAGTTTTTCTTAAATTGCCTGTGATGTTAATTTAGGGATTAGCTTCCTGCTCATAGGCCACAGATACTCTGAGTGTGTTCTCCATTCCATGGCAAAAGCTGTGGTGTTCCCACAGCTGGACAACTGTAATTTTATCATATTTCCAAGAACAGATTATGTATGTAACATAACCAGCTGCTGTTGGTGTGGAATTATGCAAATTATAAAATAGGCAGCAAATCATATGTGTTGTAAATGATAAAAAAAAGATTTTGTTTGTATTTCTGTAGCTGTTGTGTCGGTTGGTACTTTTTTCCTTTTTCTATCCTTTAAAATCAGCTCAGAGATCAGCCACCATCTACAGAAATATGTTAACAAACTTCCAATATGTCCACAGCCACGATCAGGATTTCGACAAGCCCCACTTTTCACTGACTGAAAGTATTTTTTTCCTCTGAGCGAAATGTTGCAAAATTAAAATGGTCTCTGATATGGGAGGGAAAAAAAATCTGAAAAAAAAAAAAAAAAAAGCCTGAATCTGAGTCAAGTGGAGGCTGGCAGGGAACTGTCTGACAGAGCAAAGGCTCATTTGTCATCTCAGGGGAGTGTTAACTCCAGCACCTGGTTACAGCAATTTAAATATCATCAAGGTTGTTCTGTCAAACCTGGTTTAAGGCTAACTGAAATCAATTGTTAAACATTTTAGGTTTCATACGGCGCTGGAAATTTCTCAAAATAGGCATTTTTCTGTAAGGTTTAGTTGCCACGGGATTTTTGGTTGAATGCTTTTGCAAAATAAAACACTTCCAAGTTTTGGTTGCTATATCACTTTTTCTCTTTTCTTCTCCCTTTCTTTTCACTGTTTCTGTAAACTCTGTAATGACTAATGTGGTTGGGTTTTTTAAATCATCCCTACAGAGACCAACATTGTATCACAGCATATCATAGAGTGTTTCTTGTTTAACAAACATGCAAAGAAGAGAAATCTAGAACAATTTTTTTTCTTTTTTTCTTTTTTTTTTAATGTAGTCCAGAATGGAAATCACACATTAGTGGGAAGAAACAAACAAACAAACAAAAAACAAAAAACCCCAAACAAACAAACAAACAAACAAAAACCCCCCAAAACCAGAAACAACTAAAGTACTGGGAACAATGACAAATTTTTTTGCAGCAATATCTCTGTTGATACAGCCATAAGACCAATTGAATGCAAAAGGAATAATATTTCTTACACCTGGACTATTAGAAGGAATGATTCTATTTAAATAGATCAAAACTCTGTTTCAATTACCTAATTAACAGTTAACCAATACTGGTGTTGAATGCACATGCTCTTCTCCTACACACAAAATACATGATAATATTTGATCACTCTACACAAATAAAAGTTAGATTATTTATTAACAAAAACTCTGCCAGTTCCTTCAGTGAGAACATTTCTTTCCCCTAACCCTTGAGCAGGTTATTTCAAAGTACCCTAAGGTTACATTTCCAAAGAAAAAGTAAGCAATAATGCAGCAAACCATCACTGTTAGCTAACGTGATACATTTCTATATCAGATGGTACTTACAGGTGATGTTTGTGAGACTTCAGACTAGGCTGCCTGATTGCAGCTTTACTGCATCATGATGACCTTGAAAACAGAATAAACTTTGGCCATCCAAGAATTATTGCATCCAGTCTGCATCTATTCTTTGTTGGGAGGAGAAGCCAAGTAGGTGGTCTCAGCAACAAGGGATAGATGCTTTCCTTGGCTGGAGAATTTGGCAATTTGAAGTCTACAATATCTAATTTGCTTTATGGAAAAACAAAGTTTTAGCTCTTCTGGAATGAGTGAGATTATACTGGCTGTGGACTTTCTCATTTTATGGGATTTTTCTGTATCCAGGAGCAACAGACATCACTGCACCTGCTGTACATGTGCACATTCCCATCAAGGGCCAATAATATCTTATATTCCTTACAGTCAATCTATAGACCTCATTTCCAGCTTGACTTTTCCAAACCAGAACTTCAGTTTACTTAATTTCCTGCCCACAGCCATGCAGTTAAAAGTGTAAATGGAAGATGGAAGACACCAACCAATCTACATTTCTAAAAGTGTTCCTGAGACAATAGTCTTATGTCAAAGGAATTGTGAAGATTTTACCCTTTGTTTTCTATATAATATTAGTATTTGAACTTTCAGTCTATATTTGGCAAAAGAACTGAACTCGCAAAAAAAAAAAAAAAGGCAGCAAAAATCTTGATTTTTTTTTTTTTTTGTTTCCAGAATGACCAAAAATTCAGAAAAATTAATCTTCATAAGCTCTTCAGTTAAAAGTAAGTTCTAAAAATCATGGAGTCTGAATGGTTGAAAGGTTTGTCTAACTGAGCTAACAAAATCACTTTGGGTCACAGAGTTTTCATCTGACTTAGTTTTGCAAAGGTTTCTCCTTACCTGAGCTGGTCAAAAGATTTTGTCAGATTTCTAACATAAAATGTTAGAACTCTATGTTTCACAGAGGTAATTATGACATCATTAGACAATTTTCTGTTTCTTCACATACCAATAAATCATTTTGCCTAATTCACTATTAATTTGTACCAACAAGTTAATGACAAAGAAGTTATGCTGGAACTATCAGGATGCACCACCTTAGCTTTAATGTAAAAGGGATTTTCAAAAATTTCTACATATATTACTATAAAATTGATATTGTTATTTTATGAACAAAGCAAAGAAACTAGAGAAGGTAAAAATAAAAAGAGGTAGAAATTATTTAGAAAGCTTATCAGTAATCAAACTGTATGACACTCAGAAGGCAATCTCTAAACCACAATCATGAATATTTGCAGACAGTGACATGAAAGCAGAGGCTCATGTGGAAAATACTACATTTTTCCATAATTAGGTATCTGAGGACTATAATTGTCATCCAAAGGAGTGGTCTTTTTCTGAGAAGCAAATGACACCCAGCTAGACAAACGTGTCTAGCATTTCTGATTAATTAAATAAAAAATATGTTCAAAAAGTAAGTCTGTTCACGTGTACATGTGCACACATGAACACACAGAGGCTGGCCCTGAATTAAAGCTGAATTTTCCAAATAAAAATGCATAAACCCAAACTTTTCAGTTGAAATGTAGATTAATATGCTAACTTTTTTTTTTTAATTTATATAAAAATTGTCAGAAAGCAGAAATCACTAGAAGTGATTACTAACACCAGTTAGTAATAGTCTAGCATGGACAACAGCAAAAGAAACTACACCTTGGAACAGGCAAAAGAAAATGTCTGTGGGGGCATGGCTGTGGACTCTGCACTCTGCTTCTCTAGAATCTCAGAGCAGATGGTCAGGGTCCAGTTTTAGGTTTCAAACTTCCAACAAGAGGGTTTGGCTTGCATGTGCCCATACATGGAGCAGAGTATAAAGGAATCTCATTTCAGCTCTACCTATTGGTATCTGATTACTGCTTCTTTTTCTTTGTCATGTTGGATCACTGCACTTTTCACACACTGTCTGGCAATACCCTTTGCTCTCAGTACCTTCTCAAATAGTGGCAAGGCCAAGCATTCATAAGAAATGCTCATCCTGAAGCATACAGAGTCACACTTACTTTATGTGCTTCTTTTCTTAAAAATATTCATGTGTACTCAAATGCTTTGCTCTTCTGTGAGAAAGAATTAAACCTCATCCAAGAGTGATGTCTAAAAGGGACAAGTATTAAGAAAGACATCTGCTACACAATGCCAAATGCTTAGCACTATGTAGGAATTTTAATGAACATACTGAAAAGAATAAAATATAATGGGAAATGTGTAGCCAAAGAAAATACCATTCTTCCAAGATACAACTTATTTATTTCAAGATATCTAAATCTTCCATCACTGAAGCAGGAAAGTTATATTTACCATAACCCCAGCCATATTTTCATAGTTTCCTCTTGTCAGTCAAATAAAGACCTGTGGAAAAACCACAAATTCAAAAAAGAAAATCAATATTTGTGATCCAGGGATGTTTCTGTGTTATGAAGCAAGTATTTTCAGAAGGCATATCTGTACATTGCTTTTAAGATTTGTAGGGTGTGAGGGGTTGTGCTACTCAGTCCATAGCAAACTGTTTTGTTGACAGTCTTTATTAGAGGAAGTCCCATCAATGCCTGGGATCTGTAGGAAGAGATGAAGTAAGCATAACAAGCTTACTTCAGTGTTTTGATTGAAGTATATGCTTATGCTTAATTAATTAGGTTTTGTATTATTTCTTTGATGGAAGAGGTAGCATTTACTTGAATATTTTCTCCTGTCTGTACTATAAAATTATGTATATTTATATACATATTACATATATGCTTGTATATCATGCTTATAATTAGATATAACGTGATAGATAGATAGATAAATATATAGGAATTTATTGATATATTTTTAGTCTTGATATTCTAGTGCTGCTTTCATAGACCTGTACTGAAAACCCTACAGATCTGCTGGAGAATTTAATTCACACCATCTGGGAAATTTTTGCACTTTACCCAGCAGTTCTTATTGATGAGGTCAGATCTTTAATTTAGTGGAGGTATTGAAAGAAAGGAAAGTAAGTTGGCTTACGTTTGTCCTTCTTAGAAGTTTGTACAGGACCCAATTTATATCAGGTTGTAAAGAGTCCTGGGATGGGTTCCTCTCATTTCCCCATAATTATGCAGTTCTACTCTCTCAGGACTTCATTGTGGATGGGAGAGAACAGAGAAATAAGACTATGACGGCCAAAAGATCACTGAAGAGGAGAAACACATTTTCCTTCTATTTTAGTAGAGTTTTATGCATACATAATTATGGCACATACAGTACAAGAAATAGAGATGGAAATATGCAGGGAAGACCAAAGATTGCCTGACATTCAACCCCACATGAAATTTCTGATGCACATCTTCCTTAGAGACCATACTGTGTGTTACCTTTTCACTTCAGTATCACTTCAACCAGAATTTTAGAAAGGCCACCTCTGGCTCATTTTCATCACCACAGAAGTACTGAAAGGGCATTTTAATCTGGTCCACCATGTTAGGCATTTTACTGAGTTCATGTGCAATTACTCCTCTGATGAATTTTTACATGTTCTGTAGCTCCATTGGAAAAATTGACATCAATATTTTCTGTTGCAAAGTCTGTTGCAGATTTGTTCTGGAACTCCAATCAAATGATTGTACTAGCATAATAGAAGTTCCATTTTATTCCGTAATCAAGGTTATTCAGACACATTAAAACACTAATTTAAAGCAGCAAGATATTTGGCTTGAATAACGGGGATTTGAATTTATGTACTTCTAAAAGTAAACAAAGCAGTTTCCCTATACAGTTCTGAGAATGAATGGTGATCTTCAGAGATAGCTCTTTCATTTAAAGAAATGCCGCATTTTTGGCCCTTTCTCCAAAAAATAATTTTTCTACTAAATCTGCAAAGTTTTTTGATGGTCAAAATATATGCATACTTGGAGCAGAAACAATTGTCAAGTTTGTACTGGTTAAAATCTGACCAATATCCCAAAGTGACGTTCTGGGAAATATGCAAATGATTTTTCAAGTTATTTTAGAAATAATGGTATTTGACTCAGGAAGTTTATATTAAATACAATCTACAGTGAAGTTACAGTGTGAACTTCACTTGGGCTGATGTATGATAAGAATAAAGTGCTGTTCAAATGAATTGAGCTTTATATAAAAATTCACAAGCTATGCAGGACAGCTTATTTCACATAAAATTCCTACATAATGCATGGTTTCATCTAACATCAATCCCAATCCAGTTGCATCCTAGATTATCAGGTAAGATTTTTCAGCTGGAAAAACACTGTGGTAATATTTGTAAATATTGTCTTCAGTTCAGGCTCTTGGAGCTTAAACATGTGACAAGGTACACAGATAATGTTGGAGGTAGAGCTTCTTTCTTAGAACTTCAGAGTTTGATATTTCTGCAGAGTACTTGATAATTTTTAAATTCTGGTTTGCATCAGAATGGGCAAATGCTGTTCACAAAGTGAGCATTGATATTTATGAAACAGAAAACACCTTAAAAGTGTTATCATCCAGAGTGGGAAAATTGGAATATGGTGATGTCAAAGTATTTCACTTCAGGTCTCAAAGCACCCCTGAGTGAGGGATATTTTCACACCAAAAATATTTCAAATTATCAAAATTCTTCTTTTATGAATTTCTATTTTAAATTAAGATTGTAGTGAAGGTACTGTGGAACCTGACCCAAAGGCATACAAAGAATAAAACATATAGACATACTGAAAGAAGTTTTAAGTATTTTTGAACAACATGCTTGCTTTGAGTTTCTTCATCAGAGGAACATGACTTGCTCTCCTAAGCTCTGCTGTAATATAAGTGATAAAAATACTAATATTGGGAGTGATATTGTCCTTTTTCTGTGCTATGAATCCATGTGTATTCTTCCACTGAGTTCTTTTCATTCTTCTATTGAAACTTTGTCCATGACTATATAAAAAAAAATATATATGTCTTCACTTTGAAAGATTTTTCAAGCTTTTCCTACATGATTGTTCATAGCCATTTGTTATGTTTTCCAGCAAATATATTCACACTATCTCCTTTGGCATACCATATTTTTCATGAGTATAAATACAGCTATTGAAGTACTCTTTCATTATATGAAGGTTGAAAGAACATGGCAATGTTCTGATTTTCATGCACTAAAGCTGCTCTGATGCTAACCAGTATTGTGTCACTTTTGTCTTGCACATCTTCCTTTCTCCACCAGTCTTTTGTCTTGGACAATGCTACCAGAATGGGCAGTGATTAATGAATTGTCACATTGGAGTGACATGGTATTGACCCACCATTCATAAGTGCCAGTATAAAATAATATATTACTGTTAACAATAATCTGATGACTTCTAACTCTGGCCATTAGAATTAATTTTATTGGATTTTTCCAGATCATTCTGGGTTTGGGGTTTTTTTGTTTGTTTTTTGGGTTTGGTTTTTTTTTTGTGTGTGTGATCGTTCTAAATTATTAGTTTCCCAAATTATTTTTTAAAGTGCTGTAAAAATTATTTGTAATGTTTTTTGTAAGAGAAATCTATTTTAAAATTACTGCTTTTAAAAAATAACATGAGGGAACTTTAGTTCTTACAAGCTTCTTATTCATTGCAAGCTTATAATTTTTAAAAAACAAATATGTATACATTCATATTGAATAACTCTAAGGTACATTTTTGCTTTGCTGTTCATTTTTTCATCCCTTAACAACAGAAATCCATGCCTTATTGTGAGAAGAAACGCCAACAATGGCTGCTTTCATAGATCAGTCTTTCTCTAGCACTGTGTTGGAAGGAGCAAGTAGACAAAAAAATACACATGATGGATTGGAAGAGGAATGCCAGACAATTTCTTGTTCTTCTTAAAGCATGAAATTCTTAAAATTCAAATTGTGGAAACTCAAAAAGGGTCCTGGATTCCCCAAAATACCACTTAGCATCATGTGAATACCTGTGGTCTTTTGTTGGTTTGTCAGCTTTGTAGCCAGCCAGAAAAATGGCTGGCAGGGGAAGGGGAAGTGCAAGCAGGGACATTCACTTGGGATAAACCCCAAGCAAAATACTCCTTTAAAATTTGAATTTTAATCTTAAAATCTAGCCTTGTTTGAGTCAAGAGAGAATTTTATCTGCATTTCCTCCTCTGTTTCTGGAGGAGGGTACTGGGGTCCCACGCTATGTCCCACTCCAGGGGTTTGGCTGTGACGATGGCTGTGACCACAGAAGGGAAGAGCCAATCCTGCCCCACTCCCCTGCTGGAGCTGGGGGACAAGGCTGGGTTCCTGGCTTCATCAAAAAATAAACAGGATTTACAGTTCCTTCTGTTCAGAGGTGAAAACACTAAGGTTTTAGACTTTTGTAAGAAATTCTTTTCAGCTATCCACTGAACTGCCTTGTTGACATAAGTGTGTTCACAAAAAGGTTTTCTGGGCTAGTATTAGTTTAAACAAGTCCTGCCTCATTTATGACAACAAAACTGTTTGCATGGTGACACAGCTAAAATAATTGAAACACTGAATTCCAAAATAAAATTCTCCCAAGCCAGCAGCATAGTCAGAATGGTCACAGAGAGTATTCACAGCAGCCCAAACACTGGGTGATATGGGAGTTGAGCCACTTCGTATGGCAGTGAAATCCTTTTATTTTTAATTTTATAATAAGGTCATTTCTAAACTTGGGGCATTCATTTAGATCCAGAAGTAAGGACTTTCACCTTTCAATTTGAGTCATGCTTTCTGAAACCTTGGCCATAATGCAGATTCAGTGAATAATTTTGAGTATTGCCAAACCACTAATTTTCTAGAACAATTTAACTAAACAATAGACTAAAGAGGGACATGAAGAATATTTCTAGTAAGATACTTTATATTTGAAGTAATTCTGTATGTGAGAGAGTGCTTAATATATTCATTTATTATATCTGTTAGCAGCTAAGTGTTGTCTTTAAAAACAAACTGTGGCATAGAATTTCAAAAGCAAGGGCTGCAGTTGGAATTTCTATGCAGTGGTTCTGAGTTGTTGAGTATAATTTTAAAAGGATTAGTTACACAAAAATATTTTGTTAAAGGGGACCATTATACAAAAAAAAGTGTACCTGTGAATGAGCCCCAGGAAGACAGCTACCAGGCTTGCTGCTCAGCTGGTGAGCTTTATACCTTGGCTGTGAGGAATGGAAGAGCTCAAGTAATCCATGCATGTTCACAGAAGAGTGGTTTTAGTAATAGTGGTTGCCTTTCTAAATAACACATCTGGGCCTAGAGGTGAATGATGTTTGTCACTGCAGGAATAGACCTTCAACAGTTGTTTTCTCCCTGTTCAGTTGAGAAGATTGGCTTAATTGAGCATTCCAATGTACATTTCCTTCTGCCATGAGGCCTGAGGGCTGGGATCTAGTGGATTTGTTGAATTTATCAGTAGACAGTGACATTTTTTTATTAAGACAAACATAAGGAACTTGTCTACAATTTATGATCACATAATGGAACTTGTGAATGATTCTCTTGCCTCTTAGTAAATGGAATATGTGGCACACATTTAGCTTTCATTTCTCCCATCTCTACAGTGTTTACTTAGAGTTGAGTGAGGACAGGAAAAAGTCACTCAGAATTTGGTTTTGATGCTTTTTATATTTCTGTTTGTTTGCTTTTTAATTTATTCCTTTTATTTTAAAACAGTATTTCTACTTAACTATGTTTTGTATGAGAATAGAGAATGTTCTTAAAGAGAAAGTGTTAGCTTGTTTCTCTGTGGGTACCTGCTCACAGAACATCTGTTTCTGAGTTTCTATAGCAGGGAGGGCACTCAAACTGCAAGAGCTGCAGGGAAGTGTTATGGTGGCATAATATTGGAAGGATACTCTTTATTACTTCCCTGTAAGAGTGGATTGCATGCACAGTTGTCAGGCAGAAATAGAATGCATACAGTAATTAGTGTATTCACATTGCATTGCCCCCTACTTGGCCTTCCCACACTTCTATTTAGCTCATTTTCTCTTTGATAGCTGCTACTGTCCATCTATTTCCATCCCCTCTGTCTTCGTCCATCACCTTCCCTTACTTTCAATATTTTCTGCTTTGCAAAAATGAGGCGAGATGTCACCCCAGAAACAGTCCCTCCATCATACTGGCTGTAAATGCAGTTTGAAGGTTCAAGAAAGTTAAGAAATGGGGAAAACCAGAAAGTTTCAAGGCATGGGAATGCTTCCATTTTACGAGAAAAAATAAAGTTATGTGAGGATAAGAAGAGATAGTCTGATAAAGCAGAACACTGAATGCGGCAGAAACTGCAAGGCAAATGCTGCTCTTTTTTTTTTTTTTCCAAATTAAATGCAGAATGGCAGTTGAAAAACTGGAACAAACCACACAGAATAACAGAAATTCCTGTTCAAGAAATCCACAATTGTATAATTTGATTGCCAGAAAATATCACTGAGGACTTTGGCTTACCAAGGTTAAAATATATGAATAATAAGAATATTAAATTATAGTGTTCAACTGGAAACGAGAACAAATATCCATTGAAACATCCACAGAAATTTCCTGAAGAAAATAATAGAAGTGTCTTCTTTCCAAAATTTTCTACTTTTCTGAAGAAAATTTAAAACCTCCAAACTGAAAAAAGATTAACAAACATTTACAGAACCTTTTTAGTATATTATTTTAACAGAGGTGGAGGTTTCATTATAGAAAACCCATTCCATCTGCAGAATACCAAGTTTCCCATTGTAAAGCAGGAGGCAGGCAGTGTGACAGCAGGACAGATTTTATGTCTGTCTGTTCCACCCTCCCAGCAGCAGCTGAACACCATCACCAATGAGACCATGAGGGCCACTAACCCACTGCAGAGCTGTGCAGTTCCCATGCTCTGCATCTAGAAAGTTTCCTATGATTTAAATACGCTCTGACTTCAATGCACAGCGTCCAATACATTACAGATATTTTTCAAACATTAAAGTTTTGTTTTACAACCAAGCAAATTTTAACTCTCCACCTAAATATCTGTCTTCTGTTACCATTTACAGGAACAGACACTCACTTGCACCAGTAAGTACACAGTGAGATTGAGAAAACCCTATGCAGATAAACCCTCTACCCTATACATTTGTGGAATAATTCTTTCCTCCATTGCTCATCCGTTCCTTTATATACTTTCTAATCAGTGCATAAGAATAGGATTTTTCTGAGTTTAGTGACCAAAACTCATTTCACACACATTTAAAGCAATAATTTGACAGAAAAAATTAGTTGGTTTTTTTTTCTGTAAAAATGTAAATTTATAAGGTTTTGCAGCTGAACTTACTATGCTCATGAGGGTTAGAAAATAATTTTATACAAGAGAAAATAATCCAGTATTTGGAGAGAGCAATATTTTCCATATTATTGGGTACAGTGGGAATAGCAAAATCAGGAAATTTGTGTTTTATGAGCTCAAACAAAAATCAAAGTTACACAGTGATACTAAACATCACTCTCTGTTTACTGGGGTTCTTCTAGTAAAAGGGTCTAAAATGTTTAACTATAACTTTGAACTTTATGTTTCTTTAAACTGTTATAAACTAAGCACCTGATTCAGGAAGAATAACTGGTTACAACTTTGTGCAAGTCTCTTTAAATTGTTTTTGTTTATGACTTTTTATAGTCAAGCACTTTATATACTGGGGGAAAAATCTGTGCCCTATTTACTGATTTTTCTGCAAACTAAAATCTAGTTCAGTAGACTAAAGAAACAGTTTGTTAATTTCAAGGTTCTTTGCTGTGTGAGAAAAAAAGAGTGGATATTTAAGCTTTCAAATAACTACTTAAATGACTTACGTAGTTTTCTCTTACATAAATGTTAAAGTATTTTTCGAGTGGGAGCATGATTCAAAGCTTCTACTGTTGTCAAAAGAATCTTCTTTTCTATTGAAGTTTCAATCCCTAAAATCTCAAATTCCTTAGAAAAAGAAATATTTAATCTGCTCTGACATATATTTTTACTGCAGAAGAAATGTGCATTTTCCTGAATAAGTTTTCTTAGATGAACTGCAGTTCAGGATGCACAGGAGTTATAATACACAATTTTTTGGTGGCAATCAGTTCTGGCACAATTTGATTAATAGCAAATATTTATAATTCACAGTGTACAGAAATTCTACCTTTGACTATTAATAGCTTGAGAGAAAATAAGAAATTGAAAAGCTGCTTCTTGTTTAATTGAAATGTAGTTCTGATTTTATATTACATTAATAATATTATTTTATATCATTATAGTTTTTATATATTGCTAAAAATCTGAGCTGTCTCCATGTAGCTGGTACACTCTTTTCATACATATGCTATTGATGAAAGCTTCAGGCAAAAATATATGCTTATTCATTTATTTGCTTATACTTTCTTTAAAATTTTTCTTTGGATCACAAGAATTCTCTATTAAATTAATACCAACCACTCTAATAAGTAAATTAGTGATTCAGAAGCCACAAAAAGCACTGGCAGAATTTTAGCAAATATTTTGATCTCACTTAAAACAATAAAGGAGGAGAATGTTTCTTTTATCCACAAGGATAAATAAAATTGATGTAAAGAATAAAAAAATCTTTAAACATTTAAATGGCACAAAGTTTCTGGAGGAAAAATCTATTGCAAACCTACAGCCAATTCCACTAAAATTACCAGGCACAAGTTTGTCTAGTGAGTTTAGACTAAATATACTAGGGAACAAATTAGATCTAAAAACATATTAAGTATACATGTATTTCTTTAAATCCTTTAGTACAGCTGGTCTCAAGATGACCGAACCAAACCATTTAGAAACAAAATATTGTGACACTTAGACATAAATGGAAAAACAGCACAATCCCTCTGGGGCTGGGAAGCAGCCACAAACTTCATTTGAACATCCTCATTAAACAGGCCCAGGGTGGTTATCAACTTCAGCTCCAGAGCAAAGCTGCAGAGATGGAGGATTCTCCCCTTTCTATTGAACAATTATCACACATCCATAAATGAAGCATCATGAAAAGCCATTAAGATAAAATTTTTAATTTGTTCAGCCAGTATTTCTCTAGCTGCTTGACTTGAACTTTTTTATTATGACATACCATGTGCTAGAGGGCACAAGAGACCGTTTTGATTGTGTAGTTAAAGGAACCTATTAGAAATATGAAATCATTATTTCTGGAGTATTTGAGACTTTTTTTTATTTTCCTGTGGACAGCTGCTGGCTACAGAACTGAGGGAAATTTAATTCAGGAAAATATCCTAAGTAATGGAGTCAGAGAGGCTAAATCAGAGTGGTAAATATTGCTAAGCCATCATTACTTGCTAAATAGATATTAGTCATCTTTATTTTTTACTGCCTGCTGAAAGTTCTAAAGAGTCATTGCTTGTGATACCTTCTTAAACAAAACAGAAAAATCCATCCTCTAAAACCAGGGAAGTCTGCCAAGGTAGACTTGAGGGTCCAGTTTAAACCCCTGAAGTAAAGAATTCACCATTTCACGGATTTAAGTGGAAATTTTAAAAAATCCAGGCTCAGATTTTCCTCCAAGACTACTCTGGTGGAGAAACAGGTAAGCACACAGAGAGAGGGAAAGGCTCATTGTAGAGAAGATAGTATGAGAAAAATATTTACAAACAGTGTGTAAAAAGCCAGTTAAAAATCTGTGCATCCCATCATAAATGATTCACAACTGAGGATTTTCTACACATTGTGGAGTTTATTTCTGTGTAGGATTTAGTCCAGGGAAGGGCTGTGTATCTGTACATGTCTTGCTACCTATGGGATATCCTAGAAATCATACTTTATATTTTTCTTATTTTTTTTCCAGAAAGAGGAAGTATAGTCTTGTTTGAAATATTTGTCTTTAGAGAAGTACAATTTGATTAAAACTGCCCAAATGTAAATAGAAGAATCCTGGTAATCAACCTTAAGTAGGTGATAAAACAAAAAGCACCATTAAAAAAAATTAGTTTATGTCCCTACATTTCATTAGTTTTTTTCTTTTGTATTTATAGTCTGAGAGAAGAATCCATCAGACCCAAAAGCAATGGGTGCTGTTTGGGAAGAAACAAGCTGACTGTGGGTGGACAGTGGAACAAGAAGTCTAAGAAAGATATTTGCCATCAAAAGGGGTCTCAGACTGCAGCACTAGGAGAAAAAAAATCTCTCCTGTTACCAAAATAGTGACTTCTGGCAGATGGTAAAATGCACATTGAGTTCAGATCTGTATTTACCATTGATTTTGGCACAATATGTGTCTCTTTCCACTTAATTATGGCAGCCAAGAGCATAAAGCACTAAAGCCACAGAGCAGAACAAAGGCACAGTGGCAAAGATGGGCCTCCAATGCACAGTGCCTTCAAATACATCAGTCAAAAATTTTAACTGGGCAGATCTGTTTGTTCTAAGTCCATTTCAAATGAGAATGAGGGATTGCTAATTAGGAGATCAAATTGAAGGTGCAAACCAGGCATTCAGAAAGCTTGAGTAAGTACCAATTATTCAAGCTGAGGTGTAAGGAGTCAATCCTGTGTCTTAAAAGGTTTATTCAGGTAAAACAAAAAAAGTAAAAGCACAATTCCTGTTGTAATTTTGACAATTAAAAGCCAGAGATTTGTCAGCCCTCAGTTCTGAAGAAATCCAGATGATATATACAGGGCGCTGAAGACTAAGAAATGAGTTCTCAAGACCAGGAGCAAAAATTATTGGAATTTGTATGCAAGCATATGAGCTAGAGTGTAATGAATAGGTAACAGAAGACAGTTTTCTTTCATACATGAAAGAAGAATGAATAAGAGCAGAAGTAGAAATTTGCTGGTTTTATATGTACTGATGAGTTTTATAATTTTTTAATGTTTCAGGTCCAGTTCAGAGTATATATATACCTGTTAAAGAAATACTTGTTAGCAGTGCACTGGTATGGTATTCTCTGTGTGGAGCTGAATCACTCTAATAAATCTGCAAGTCTTTAAAAACTATAGTTTAGATTACTACTGTGTAGTGTTTTGGAGGTACAAGGTTTTTTTCATCTTAAAGAAAGCACATTTCTAAATGCCACATGCACAATTGTACCTGCTCATGAAGTGCTCAGAAAAAGAACACTAATGTCCTTGATGGCTCAGACTGACATCTCTGCCATCTGAACTTAGGAGAGGTAGGGTTACCCCACTTAGATGAGAATCCAGGCTGCAAGCTCAGAACAAATCTGACATATTGTGGAAATCCAGTAACACAGAAACAATGTGTTGTAATGACCTATTTACTTAGAGTTCATTATTCAGCTGCCAGACCTCCCTGCACTGTCTTGATAGAGCTCCAGATGGAATGTGTATCCCAGCCAAGAGCCAAACTGAGCTGTGACTTCAGCTGTTAACAGGACGTTTTTGTTTGTGAAAGAATTGTTTTTCTCTGTCATTAAAAGGCACCTAAATAAAGAGGCTGTGACTCCGTAAGTGGTGATGTAATGTGGTGTGAGAAGTACTTCTGACATAGTGACTTCTCTGATTATAATGACATGCTGAATTGTTACTTAATCATCTTTTGTCTTTAACCAAACAAATTTTAAAAATAAAAAGCACTGCAAAAATAGTTTTAAAAAACACTCTTTTTTGTGTGTGTTTAGTAACCCATTCAAAAAAAGAAAGGTACCACCATAAAATCCCCTTGGTTCATGCCAGGAACAAAGATGAAGAACTTGTGTTAGTAATCAATGGTAGAGAAATTACTTTATAGTAAAGGAATTAGTTCATTGTGCTTTGATATATTTTAAGCATGGAAGGGCTTCCTATAGTACCCGTGGCCTGAAATTATTATGTCAAGTAATACCCTGGGCAAGTTCAAGCTCTGTCACCTTTTTGGGAAGAGAACCCTGAAGCTATAATTGTCAGAGTCACCTCTGGGCATTGCAGAATGAATATTTCAAGTTCTATCTGATGACAAAGAAGACAGCTGGGATGACACAATGCTCATATTAAAAACCAAATGAACATTCAAGAGTCTGCAGCAACATTTGAGAGAATCATTAAAATATTACAATCCATGAAAGAAAGGAACAGAACAAACCAGCAGAGAGTGCAGAATGAAGTGAGAGCTGTCCAGTCTTGTATGAATGTCACCCCACAAACACAAATTTTTTACAATAATCTGACAAAACACAGGTGGACAGCTCTTTCTGTGGACCTATGTGTCTTTCTCCAGGGTATCTGTTTCCTGATTGTATCTGAAAGAACACTCTCTTCCCATTTCTTTCTCTTTCACATTCTAGGCAAGGAACTTAGGATTCCCTTCTGTTAATATTCTTTAAGCAAGTCTTCTACACTAGTTCACCATGATGTACTGGTATTTCCTAGTCCAAAAGATGTAAACACCAAAGCAGCTGAGGAACTACTTAAA
Organism: Pycnonotus jocosus; assembly: GCA_013400435.1. Classification (NCBI taxonomy): domain Eukaryota; kingdom Metazoa; phylum Chordata; class Aves; order Passeriformes; family Pycnonotidae; genus Pycnonotus; species Pycnonotus jocosus. The sequence goes on along the minus strand of VWYP01013812.1, from coordinate 148,292 downwards.
GTAGATACCATCCAATGGAAAAAAAAATAGTTATTAACCAGCTCATTTAAGCTGGGAAATAAAAGACAGACTCTACATGTCAGTGGAGGATCTGGACAAGTGTTAAAACACAGACAGCATTTGTAGTAAAAATTTCTCTCTTTTAAGGGGTTTAACCAATTTAGAATTGGGACTTTTATGGTTATTTAGCATATAGGGGACTGGATGCTTGATGTCCAAGTCAGCCTTCTGTTTTGTAAGTCTGTGTTGTACTTAACATTTTTTTTCTCAGCCTTGAAATTATTTTCCTCTTAAAGATGGAAATATTCAGCTGAACTCTCATAACATTTGTAACGAGCTGTTATGCATCAAAAGGTCTGGAAATCCTAAACAGACTCAAACTTGAAATGTAACTTGAAATAAAATGCAGCTCAAATTTATTAGCCAATATGTTAAATTACTCATTTGAAGTAAGGTATGATTCTCAACTAAGTTTGGGCATTTCTCTTTTAAAGGTCAGAAGAAGGTTACATGGTCTCTTCAAAGAGACCCTTATTAACATGGTTGGATTGACATTGAGGATAACCATGTACTCCAAGTATTTGTATTCTTTATTTATCTGTTTACACTTTTTTCCCTACTGGTGCCTTTAACATTCTCTTGGCATAATAAACCCATTAAAAGTACATATTTTAAACAAAACACATCAAAAGGATCTTAAAAAAGACAGGCCTCTTAAAAAAAAAAACCCTCCTAAAATACATTGGACATCATAAAAAGTGTGAAAGAAAATTATGTGATGCCAGGAAAAATATTTTATTTCCCTGGGAAAGTGAAATCTTCAATTACCTGTTGCTTATGTTGCTGAAGCACTAAACAATATTCTCAATTTCAATTATAATAAATAACATTATTGCACATTCACATTGGTCTTATCTTCTTTCCGGGGTTCTAATGGCATTGATTATGCTTGTGGCAAATTTTCAAGTGACTTCAGAGGGAACAGTATAAAAGCCTGTGGTCACTGGCACCTTCTTCATTTGTACATGAACATCTGGAAGATTATAATGCTCTAATGTCAATGTGATATGAAAGTGTACAACATCACATCTAATAACCATGTTCAGGAGTCTGGAATCATATTTTGGAATGTGTGGGGGTGTGCTGGGAGAGTGTGTGTTTGCAGAAGTGAGGAATCACTTATCACAATGCTCAGTGCAAATAAAGCTAGCTGCATTTAAGCCATGATATTTCAGCCAGGTACTTCATGTTCAATAATACTTTCTTCACAAGTTGATAGTAGTGGAACTTCAGAGGAGAATTAGTTCAAGCAAAGTATAAGCAGAGTAAGAAGAGTTTAAGTAAAGCCCAAGCGAAATATTAGCCTGGACTTCAGAGCCACAAATGGGAATGCATACCAGATAGAATATGAAATCATATTTGAATATCCTGTTTAAAAATCCCAGACTGGACTGTCTTTCAGTTCCCAAGTCTATTGGGAAATATACAGTTACATTTCATTACAATGCTAGTCAGTAGGGCTGTGTCTCCAATAAAGGATTAAGTCTTCTCTCTTTCTCAGACACCAATTCATGGCTAATGAACACATAAAGTGAGTCATTACAAGATGTTACTGTTATTCTGTGGCCTGGCTACCTCAAGACCTTCATGGGTTTTTCTCTTTATAATAAAGGGCAAAGTTCTCTAGCCCAAAAAGCATATAGAATTTTTCTTCACTGAGGCCGTCTTTTACCCACAGATACAGATCCTTGTAGTGTCTCCACATACAGCTCTGATCATCCCATTCCTTTCCCCAAGGCAAAACAAGTCCAGACTTTGCAGGCTTAAGAGCAGATGTAAAACATTCTTCTTCATAAAAAAAAAAAATCTCATTTAGGCAATATGCTGGGGATAAAAAAAGTGAGATTACTGAAAATTTGGGTGTGGAAACCATCATAGTGGGGAAAACAGAAACATGATAATTGTAATCATATTGATATTTATGCTTGGGAGAAATCCTATGAAATGAGAAATAAAGTCACTCAGAATATTATGTACTCAATCAAAAATATCCATATCACTAGAAGTGGAAAGAGTTACAGATTTTGTGAGTGCCATTAAAATGCATAAATTAAGACAGAATGGACTGAAGAAAGAGGAATTTGGTTAGGTGTTGTTGAAATAGAAAGAAACCATGCTTATTCCTCACTGTCCTTGCCTGTTTTCCTTGCATGTTACATCTAAAACTTTTAAGATCAAACTAAAGCAAAATCCTTCCACTAGATGCAACAAATGTGCAGCTACTGTATAATTAAATCTTTCTCCTACCCACTTTGATGCTCCGATTTCCCTGCAAATGATAGTTTGCTTTTCTTACTTAAGCAAAAAAGGAATCCTGCATACTTAATGCATTCCGTGAAACCTCCCATGTGGATCTGTGTTTTTGTGGCTAGACGATGAAAAGGTAGCCTGGGACATATTATGAATTTATCAGAAACCCAGAGGGGTAATATGAAAACAAAAGGGTGGAATCCAAGGCAGGTGCAAGTGCAATGAACACTGGTTTGCTTTCCAGATAGTTACTTGTTCTTTGCTTAAAATCACAGAACTTGGAAAGGAGTCAAAGAAAATCAGGAGGTATATTATAGGAAGTTGAAAATAATCTTGACTTCAGTTTGCCTTTTAATCATCAGCAGAAAGTGGAGAGGGACTTCAGATCTTCTCCTTATCTTGCCTTCATTTGCAATGATCTTTTCTGAAAACCAATATTTGTCCAGAAAATACGGTACCCATTACAAAACCATGGACAACTACAAATATTTCCATAAAGTGCATTAACACTGGGCCAGACCATCGGCAGTAAGCACTGAGCTGAGCGAGCAAATAAACACCTTTAGTGCATTGTTCCACTGTCTTTGAACTCTGATTCTGGTTGTGATTAGAAGGGCAAGCTCTGCACTTCTAGCAGTGCAGGATGGTGTGGGAGAGATTGCTTGTCAGTAAATCAGCCCTGAATCCGTATCCATCTTAGTGTCTAAACAGAACAAAGTCATTGCACATGATAAACCTGCTTATTTACCCATCACCAAAAAGCCATTTCACTCAAAATTTGTCCTTCTGGCTGCTCCTGGCCATGCCCACCCTCTCTCAGGCACATTGAAGTACTGTTCAGTACATTAATAAATAGAAGGCATACTGATTTGCAATTTCCCTACTTGTCAGAAGAGCCTGGACAATAACTTCCAGACACAAAGCAAGACCATTAACAAGATGTAGTACTCATTAACGTTCACATCCAGTGTGTAGCATTAAAAAGAATTTGTATCATTTTCTGACACACCTAAAGAATGGAAATGAATTCTACCATAAAATTACACCCCAAAGAAGATGCATTTAAATTTTTCCTTCCCAATTTTTTGAATCTGATATGATGATTTTTATGTTTCGCTAATTCTGGGAGTGCCTTGGTAATGTGCTCAATTGACATTGTCTTTGTCTGCAATCACTGTGCTTCAGTTGCCTCTTTTCTAGCATAAGGGGTCCTAGTCTACTTAATTATTCTTGACACAGAAGCTATTCCTTATTTTTCTATATCCATTTTGTCATTCTTCCTATCTCTAGCCTTCTTTACACAGCCTCACTGGGGAGATCAGGGATGCACATGGACGAACCAGGAGTTCCTCTTTGCTTCTCTATCTTTTCTTCTCTATCTTTTCTTCTCTATCTTTTCTAATTATTAGTAATTTGTTTACTCTTCTTATTACTGCTGAATATGGAGCTGACTTTCTCATAAACTTATAACTCCACAATATTTTTCTTCTTTTCTTTCTTAGTTCAAATCCCTCCCCTAGAAATGTAGAATGGACGCAATTTCCTAACATGCAACTCTTCCCATTGTTGGTGTTAACTTTCTTCTTTGAGCTTACTACACTAGTACTCAGTATCAAGAGAGCTTCTCTCACCCCAGGGTCAGCTTTTGCTTTTAATTCTTATATTTAGCTCCATTAGCAAGCTTTGCCATATCCCTACACTTCCTCTATTCACTAGCTGTTCAGCTCAGCCTGTTTCAGCCATAAATCCTCAAACTATAACTGTATCCTGGGGGGAAGAAAAACTGAAGAGGAAGACCTTATGAACCACCATAGATAATAGTGAAAGAATTTAATATATCAAGGCTGGAAAAGAAAGGAGACAGGAGCCAAAGCACTTGAGAAAGAGCAACACCTGGTCACTGACAGTAACTAGGAACTAAAAAGCTGCAAAATGCAATTACATTTTAACTTTGGGATTCCTTGTATAAGAATAAATACACATAAATATATATATTTATATTATATTATAGTATGTATGTATGTATGTATGTATAAATTCTTTATAAAGGAAGCTACTAATCATCAGAGGAATCCTCCACCCAGCTATTAAATAGTGACAATTTTTACAATCGTCTTAAAATTATTCTCTTATGACACTATTGTCACTATTAAAAATTGAACTGAAGTTTAATTGAAGTTTTCTTATTAAACATCTTTTGAAATAGAGGTAAAGATGTAAAACTTAAATGCTTTCTTATAAAAGTGTTGAAATGTATTTTGAATTTGCCCTCTGACATTATATTAATGTAAGCATTCTGAAGAAAAAAAGCAGACTGTTACTTTGGAAACCAACATAGACTTATCACTGGGTGTTCAATTCAATACCTATTAGTGCTTATACATATGGTATTAATTCTGCATTAATTCTGTCAAAAATGATATCATACTCTGAACGTCCAAATTATGACATCACTAAAATAACTTTGCTCTTCATAGGTTTGGAGCTCAGCTGTGCCAGAACTGACCAGAATTTATTCATGCAGCTGATTCTGACAAGTTCTTTTTAATTAGTTCATGCCCTCATAATGAACAAGAGTCCGTGTTTTTGAAGATTTGCCAGAATAGTTTCTATTCTCTTCAACTTAAGTGCCAAATACATGCACTTCTTTATACTATTTATACCTTTGCCTATAATTACTGTTCCCTAAGGTGTGATTGTCCTATTTCATAAGAGTTTGTGCAGCTGCCAAGATGAAGATGTAAATAAATTGTAATACCGTTGCTATGAGGTGTAAAAATCCCACAGCTCGTATCCAGACCCTTGTATAATAAACTCAAGTAAACATTCCATTTCCTGTTAGCGATTGTGGTTTGTGACTAGATTTTAAAAAGCGGTGCAGTAAGTCATCACTCTTTTAATGATAGGCTGAAAACAAAGTCATGAAAGCATGAAACAAAAAAGCAGCTGCATGTAAACATCCATTTCTATGAAGGAGAAATATCTGCAGGAAAAGGTGAATACTTTGTTGTTATCTGATAGTTTTAGGAAGCTGGTCTCATTTCTATTTGCTAAGAAAAATCTGAGATGCTGCTGATACGCCAAAAGCAAGGGCCAAAGGTTTCTGCATTAGGTGTTCTGAAGATCACTTCTTCACTGCTTTGAACTTGCTGCAACTGTTGCAGAGATGGTCTCAATTACCTGTGTTTTTTAAGATGGTATCGTTTTTCATGTTATGAGTTTGACACCATGGCCAGGGGAGACCACAGCAAAAATTTGTTCAAATCTATCTTTCTAAAGCAATGAAACACCATAGAGCAGGAGGCCTTCCTTTCAGTAATCTCCATTTACATCTATCATAGATCACACCTATCATCCTCTCATAGGCCTTGCTTTAATGAGGAAAACACCCATGCTGTACTAAAGAATATGGTTTGATCATTTTTCCTCAACTCATAGTGATTAAACAACCATTTTACTCTTCTTTTCTTGTGATGGGTTATGTTCTGCTCTCTGTCCTCTAAACCACCTTGTACCTAAAGGGTAGACTTGTCTTTTGGTATGAGATTATTTACACCATGGCAGGCACATCTCAGTAGGAGGCACCAGTTCAATACTGGTGACAGGTCACTGTGAAGATTAAATGAAAAAAACATACCAGCACTGATATCTTTTCAACAGAGAAAATAAATGAAATATTGGGCACTGGTGGGAATAAGATGAGCACATGAGTCACATGTCTGACTTCATGAGTTAAGTTGATCATGGAGAAGCAATAAAATCTTCAGGCCACTTGACACCAGCAGGTGTTTTACATCATGACACAAATAAGCTGGTTTACCCATGCTGCAGGATTTTTCAGCTCTTTGCTGGAGTCACTTTTCTCAGTGCCTATAAAGCCATATTGCCTAAAGATCCCAAATTCACATGCCCCAGCTTCAACAGGATAATGCAGTTAAAAGTATCATTTTTAGCTGAGGAGTTGAGGCTTTCATGAGGCTTGGACAGCAGATCAGGAGCTGGGCATGGCTCTATTGAATTGTAGCTCGGTATTAACCTTTTTCAGGACTATAGTTAACTCAATTTCACCAACTCCCTTCTCTTCTTTCCCTCTTTTGAGCAGAAAGTGCCCACGGTGTGGAACATCTGTGACCATGTGCTTCTGCAAGAGCTCTTCACTGGCACCTCAGGTGTAGTTGCAGCTGTAGGCAGCAGCACAATACAAAATATTTTAAAACATTAACCAGTACCTACATAGCTTTAACTTTTAAATTCTGATATTTTATATCCTAGCAAGTCTAGCAGAGATAAAAAAGGCCATATACTGTTGGAAAAGGGGGAATCCCATCTCTACCATGATATAATATATTTTTGGTTCTAACAAAATGTGGGTTATTGAAATTTAAACCAGTCATTAGCCCAGGACTGAACATTACATGTCCTGGGAATAAGTCCAATGTAATTTGGGGGTGGGAGGGTGGCTCAGAATTCCAGGTTTGTGAGGAAAGCAAGAAATATTTTCCTGGCAGGTTTGTTTAAAAAAAAATATGGCAGCTGTTCTTAATTGCTGGGAGGGTAAGATTGTTAAAAACAGTCCCAGTGGAAATGGATTAGTGTATGGGAGGATGTCAAGGTGCAAGATAAATGAATTTAGTCTCTAGTCTGATGGTTTATTATCTGCACAGTAACTCCGTGTAGTGCGTGTATGCACACGCAAAACACTCAATGTTATGGACTGGTGTAAAGGCATGACTGTTGACATGACTTTGGAATGACAGCATTATTCATGAAAACTAAAGCTGTAAGTGAATTATGCAAGTTACAGAAACTGAGTGCAAGTAAGCTCTTTCCATCAACACCACAGGCCCTATGTTTCCTTTAGGGCATAATATTTTTCATGAAAATTATTCTACAAATGCATAAGCTATTTAAAATGGCCATGTGTTTTCTCTCTAGTTTATGTTCCTCTCACTGGAAAGTCAGATTTTCTCTCAAAGTATATCATGAATCTGTATCCTTCAGAAGGCAGAATGATATAACACTCCCTCTTATATACTAGCTATCTAAAAAAATCTGCTTGTGAAACACAGGACCTGGAGTTTCTTCACACTGGAATATCATTATATCCTTCCAGAAGACATTTCAATAAATGTTGTTTCTATTATCAGACTTGTTTAACAAGGCCTGGGTGAGCATCACATCCAAGCCTTTAATTCAGATTTCAGTATTAGCTCTGTTGAAAGAGATCAGGTTACTGCAGTGCAGAAGTCTGACTGAAGAAAAAGATTATATTTGTTTGGAAACAGGAACCGTATTTACATAATTTAACTGAGGCCTCACCATGATGACATTCAGTTTTTGGGTCATCTTATACATAAGGACCATCAGGCTCAATTAGAGGCCTTGTCTCTGTCAGGCAGAGATCGTCCTGTTTAAATGGTGAGTGCTACCAGGAGGTTAATATATGTCACCACTGTGATGTCTGCATTTGGAGCCAAAACCAGACCTGTTGGTAAGATCCTGATGCATTCAAGTACATGCTAAATCACTCATCAGCCTCTCTGGGATGAGGGGAAAGGGCAAATCTTCAGCCCACTGCTTCTGGACCTGCACTTCATCCAGAGCCAGGCAGCAGCTCCTGCCTCTTTTGCCACTTTCTGCTCCATTTCTTCTCTGTGTTCATGCCACGTTGGCCCTTAGCCAGGGCTTCCTCATTTTTCCAGCAGCCTCTCATAAGGGGTTTGTTTTTGCTTAAAGTAAAGCAAAAAAATTAGGAAAGCAATTTTATAATTTTCCTACTGATTATTCTAATTAATTCTTCCACTTAAAGCCACCTGCAATTTTCTAAGTGACTCAAGTGCTTTTTAAAATTTGCTGCTGTTCCACATTTCAGCTTAGAATCACAGATCATATGAAATTGTACTTTCCTACCAATAGTTCCACTACCCCCTCTTTTCCATCTGAGTTCTCAGAAGGCCTTGTGTACTGATGCTTTCCAGTTTATCCGTTTATTGACAGTGAATTCCTTTGATTATTTTCTTTCAGATCTCCAAGTCTCATTGATGACTTCTAACACAAACATTATTTACAATTTTTCTCTAATATCCATATTATCTATAACTTCTCAAGGACGAGAAAATGATTCATCCAATTTTCTGACACAGTTCCCAACTGAGACACATACAAATATACTGTTAGCATTTTCAGAGGTATTTATAACTTTTTCCTCCAGAATTCCCAAATTCCTTAGTATCTGGTCCTTTCCTTGAATTGGACTCTATTTCAGTTTTCTGAAAGTTGACATATTGTCTTAAATAACATCTTGAACCTTACAATTTAATTGTACTAGCTTTTAAATGGCTTCTACATTTTGTTAAGATGCATTCATTCCTCTGTGACTCCTGGGATGCCTAAGAAGCCTCCATGCTGAGTGTAAGGATTTTAATTTCCTCACTTTTGACTTTAGGGGTTTTTTAACTAACTTTCCCCTTGAAAAAAATTTCATTATCAAAAGTTTAGTGTCACAGTCCCACATTTGATTCAATCACTCCCTTGAGGATGTTGAACTTAATTATGCTGTGGTCACCATTAATTAGTGGCTCAGCAATGGTTACTTTATGAAGCAACACTTGTGTATTACATAGGACCGAGTAACACTCCCTCATGTGTGCTGTAGAACCAACTGCTATAAAAATTATAGTCTGAGAGGTCAAGAAGTTCTCTCTCTAAATCGTCCACTGGAAAGGATAAATTTCTATGCAGATAATTGAAATGCCCCATTACAACCATTTCTCAGTCTAGGTTGCCCTACTTGTGCCTGCTGACACTTCACACCTCAACATTAATAATATGTTTTTGAAAAGTAGGAAATTCTGTCATACGTTATTAAAACTGTAACATGTGTTTTCATACTGAATTGAATTCCAATATCAGAATTCTCTGCCAGGCAAAAGGTATGAAGTTGTTGGAAAAAAGTGTAATATTACTGTGAATTTCTCAAGCAACATTGTTCAATATTATTTTCATTATTGAACCCTTAATAGCTTAAAAAATGCAACAGTATTCTAATAAACAGAGATATTTTATGCATCTATTCTATTAATTCTCCCTGTACTGACTTCTGTATTCACTGAATTCTTTGCATTATGATGATATAGTGCTATTTCTTCATCATTGTATTACCCTCCCTGGTTGAAAGATATCATTATACTCTGTAAAAACTTGCCATGCTATACTAATATGAAAAGAAATTTCATTCACAGATGTTCAAAATACAGACATCTTATATTAACCTTTCCAGATAATATTTTTAACTTCATATTCCATTTATTGAAAATATATCTACTTTTTCTATCATCTCAGATTGTTATGTAGACTGGGGAAAAAGAAGAAAACCTACTCGTTTTTACTGTACATTGTAACATAACTGTAACTTAATTTTAATTGTTTCCCAGAGTTAAAGAGATTCAATTGTTTAGAATTATTTCTGTACCGACTAGTTTTGAAGCATCTGATTTCAGATGCTCTGATGCATCTGATTTCAGTGGTTTTAGACACTGTTATATCCAGTGAGATTGAGGCCATTATCCCACTAGGAAGCAGCCAGATGCTCACAAAAAACCAGCAGATACCATTTTCAAAAGAGATGGCTGAAATATCAAACACTTAGGGGAGCTAGACTTCAACCAGATATGTTCAGTGTGCTGTTGTACCACCATTCACAATTTAGAGGACTCTGCTGATTCTGTTACACAGGGTCTGGCCTGTTGAATTCAGCTCTTCAACTTCACAAGGCTGTCTTCACAGCAGATGTGTTAAGTCAGGGCCTTCTACTCCTCAGACATAATTAACATACTCTACAGCCTAGCACAATCTATTTACATAGAAGAAATCAGGGCAATGTGGTAGAAGAGGCCTTAATGATGACAGGAGAATGTGACTGGCTTATATTCTTATCCCTAGTGGTCTGCAATGTTCTGTGTGGTACACTTTTCTACTTTCTCTAAAATTCTCCACGTATGACAAGTCATATATGTAAAATTTCTAGCACAAAACCTTAAAGTGAGATTAAAAGGCAGGAAATTGTCTCTTTATGGGTACTGTTTCATACCTAATCAGTGAGAAAGTACAGCACAGCCTTCTAGATTCTAATAACAAATGTTTTGTTTGGGGAACATTTATATATAAAAGGCTCATCCAGCCCAGGATATAGATAGCTATGATTTAAATTTCAGACTGTCAAATTCCTTCCCAGAGTAAAATATACACACACCTCCCAAAAAGGCAGGAAAAAAAAAGAAATAAGAGCAGAGGCTTGGATATTAACATTGGATTTTAACAAGATATCTTCCAAAGACAGAAAAGGGAAAGAAGTCCAGTGATGGTGGAAATTCCAATGTCTCAGGTGAAAAAATGCTAATACAGCTTTTGGATATGGTTTTAAGCTTTGCCAAGGAGGAAATGGAAAATTAAGAGGTTCTTGGAAAACGAAGAGGTTTTGACAGAAGATCAAGACACTGACTCCAAAGAGCCTGAAATTCTACAAAGGCTATTGCCAGCTTGCGTCAGTGAGAACAAGTGGAAACAAACCAAAGAAATTCATCCAGTTACATTGGCAGCTAAACTTAAAAGAGAAAAAAAAAAAAAGGGTTTATTCTTAAACTTTTTAAGTACAATGCCTCAGCAGCTTTTTTCTTTTACTGTGGCCCTGATTTTCCATTCCCTTAAAATATTTTTATTCTGTTTTTATTTTCTTTCTCTTAGTTTTTGCATTATCCAAGGAGCCCAAACATCTTTTTGTTTTAATTTATGTAACAAAGGGGTTAATATTCCTGATGTTTTCTCTGCTGAGATGCCAAACAGGGTCACCAGATGTGATTCATAAGTTGTTCTTGCATGTGGCTTAGCAAAAGCACAGCTGTGGTTACACACTGGGGGTGGAGGGAAAGGGGAAGAGATCCTGACCCCTTTGGAGTCAACGGGAGTTTTACTATTTACTTCCACGAGACCAGAATTTCACCCCATGTACTACGTGGGTCTTGTTGTTTGTTTTTCTTTTTTCAAAAGGATCCTTACTGTCACTATTGCTGGATTTCATAGAGATTAGAAATGAATCAGTAATGGATTTAATTATTATTATAACCACCAATCTACAATATTGGATGACAAGTAAAATATGACTGAAGGCTTTGCCTCATGGTGAAACCTCGTTTTGTTAGAGACAATGGGGAGGGTCATCCGTTTTTTTCTCAAAATATTTATTTTCCTGAAAAAATATTTGCATTTGAATATGATCAACAGAGAAATAATTTTTTCTAGTTAAAGTCTTCACATACCCCCAACCACTCTGTTTTCTGCTTCACAATTTTACAGTGTTTTGAAAAAATAATCTAACTTTTTGATTGGCAGGAGCAATGATTTAGTTGTCTCTATCTGCAGAACCCTCACTGAGCTTGTTTCCATATCTGTTTCTGAAACATGAAAAACTAAAAATTTAACACAACAAAAGACTTAACAGAATCTACCAGTACTTTCATTCTAAGCTGATTCTATGTACATTTTTATTAGCTAAACACAAAAAAAAAAAAAAAAATTAGAGTTGTGGCTAAAGTAGCTTTAAAAATATTATTAATAAATGCATATATGAGTAACATAATTTCAGATGAGAAAATCAGAACCAAGGTAATGTTAAGAAGAAACTTAGATTTTGAAAAGGATCTTTCCTACACCAATTTTTACCACTTTCCACTTATATGTAAACTAGTCTATGATGGTAATTTCCTGTGGTCTTAGCTCTTCCTACTGTTCTATCTACAAAAGGTAAGGCTTTGATATGAGATCATCTAGTGCTCAGTGGAAGTGGGTGCTCCATGATCTCTGTAAGTATTGAACAGGCACACACAAGAGACTGGAATTGTGATTTCATAGGGACACAACCTGGATTACTCCTTGTCTTCTTGTACTTGAATTCAACTATAAGATCACAGACTGCAAAGCAGCTAGGCATGGTCATCTGCTTTACAAAGTTTATTATCTACAGTGACATTTCTTCTACTTCTGTTGTCTTGGCTTTAACAGGAACAAATAAAATTCTTTGACCGCAAAGAACATCCTTCAACAATCAACATTTTCTGTCAAGAATTTACACATCCTGATGGGAAAAATAGAGTCCACCTTGAAATGCTTTCATAAAACAAACATTAGAAGTTGTCAATGTCTTTTATATTGACTAATATATGTTCACTAATTTAGTTACTTTACATGCAGCCATCAGTACAATTTTTTCACCTCAGTAGTCAGGATGGTAGATTTTTCAAACACAGACATAAATGCAAACAATGCTCATTAGACAATTGCTGAAGGGCAATCATCTTGTCCTTCTCAACCACATCCCAGATAACTGCAATGACCTGAAAGCGGCTGCTGGCTGTTTCACCGAAAAATGTGAAAACTTTAATATTGGCTTCCACCATCGAATTTTTTAAGATCATTGAAGAAATATGCATGTTTTATACATACGAGATCCTCACTAGTATATTAAACATGCATATAGCTGTTCTGACTCCATACCACTTTCCAGCCTTTGAAAAAGAAATGACCAAATGCAAACTCCCTGCTAATCCTGGACCTTAGTTAAATTCCAGGTTGAACATGGGAACTGCTTGAGAAAAGTGCATGTTGACCAGGGCCAATTTAACTATACAGATGTCTGAGTTCCAGTATCCAGGAAGTTCCTTGGCTCTGTTTAATTTCATAATAAATGTGGAACTGGCATTTGCTTATGTACATGCACCTTTTCTGTGACATAATAATGTATCAATTTCTATATTTCAGTAATATTCTGCAGCACAGTGAAAACCAGACCTTTCCCAGCAAACTACATAAAACTTACTTCACAATGACCCAAAATCAAGTCACTACTTAACCAGATGGGATATTTTTAATGTTCTGAAGTTTGATGGATAAAATAATCTTTGGCTCTTACAGAGGACCATTCATCCAAGCATTTCAAGAAACTTGGAGGCACTAAACAAGGAAAAAGTTTCCTTTGGGAGTATCTGGAAGACTGTGCAAAAAAAGCAGTTCAAATCATTACAGAAGTTATTAACAAGAAGGATAAAACCTACTTCCAACAAAACTGTTAGGCTCTGATGTGTTTCATCCTTGTTACTACATTAGTTTTGTTGGTAAATAACAATTCACACTTCCTTCTTTATAATAAGTATTTTGTCATTATGCAGGAAAATGTATCATCTTAGTTGTTACTTTGCGCTCTGAAAATTAATTCAACAATGATAAGAGGACAGTGTAAAAGACTTTGAGATGTACATCAGTCTGGTATCTGAGCTCACCATGGAGACCTGGAGTGCAGGAGGAGGAAATATTTCACTGTCCACTCATCTGGGTCAGATAACATCTGTTACAGTGCCCAGAAGAGGGATTTTGAAAGGTATTTTTATATGTTCTGATGTAAGATTTTATTGCTGAAACATTTTCTTCTAGCTCTGGACACTGTCAGCCTCCGGTGCAGTCTGATGTTTTGTGGCAGGAAGGACCATGCTAAGATCCTGTCCAGGAAGGCTGAGTTTCCAATGCCTGATCATTGGCATCAGTGGCCGGCCAGATGCGTCATCCCTGAAGGGGTTATTGCCTGGTGGTGGGTGGAGGAGCAGGTAATCTCTGAGGATGGGAGGGAAGGTGGCAAATAAGCAGCAGTGGCACATTGCATCAACCAAGGAAGGCTTTTGACTCTACTCCCAGTGAGGTCATGCCAGTGGATAAGTGGAATGAGCCTCAACCCAGGCAGCAGAAGCCAGATTTTATTTTCCGTTCCAAAGCTTTTACCTCACAAATCCATAGCAAGTCATCTCCTCACCAGGAATTTTTCCAAGCAGAGGAGCAGAGGGCTGGTTCTCAATTTAACAAATTCATGTGTCTGGACAACTCCTGTTTGAGTGGCTCCTTTTCCTTTTTTTCCCTCTTTCTGTTCTGTAGCAATGTCACATTCTGTGTGTGCATGTACACACATTACGTACAAACTCTCACTTTTGAAGGTATTGGCTCTCTCTTCTGCAGCCACCCAAAGCCAGGAGCACACAGGCTCTCACTGCACAGCACAGAGAGATGCTCCAACTCAGCCTTGAACAAGGCAGCTTGGATGGTATGTGTGTTCTGGCCTGACAGAGAGAAAACCTAATAAATTGCAAATGTGTAATCACACACTACCTACCTAAACCTCTCCCAGTTATTTCACTTAAGAGAATTATGTTTTATTGGCTTTCAACACAGCATTTTCTCTTTCCATCTCTAATAGTTTTGTAAAACTATTCAAGAGGCAGCTGGTTTCTACCTTTCCAATGGCAGAAATGAATAAGCAAATTCTACAGGTTATAAAAAAATCAAAAATTTTAGTCATTTGGATGAGATTTCTGGAAAAAAAATTAAAATAATCATGTAATATATAAAAATAATGCTCCTTATATTTAATGGTATATTATTAATGAGAAACTCTTACAAAAATATAGTCTATGATTTCAAGTTTCATTTGACTTTCAGTAAAATGTATAGTCCATGTTTAATCCTCCTTTTGTTCTGTTTCTGTCATCGATTACCTCTTCAAATGCATGATATTGTTAATCGGTGTTAAAGATCATGGAGTGATTTCCATCTCAATTCTCTCAGTTTTACAATTTGTCTGTATAACTCTATAAACTGCTTATTACAACATGCATTTCCCAGACTTGTTTTGTTCTTGAATTTTACAATAATTTTATCCTCAAAAGTTCAGCCTTTTTTTTTTACAAGATAAGAATAAAAGAGATGAACATTACAACATGTACAGCAACACATGAGGTAGAACACCACCAGCAACACTTCAGGTATCAATTTTCACAGAGCAAAGAACTAAACAGTGGAAGTTTTGTACACAGGGCAGTGTGAAAGCCAAAGATTAAAAATGAGATAAAGGACTCAGACAATGTCTCAGAGGATCCATTCCTTGGGTAATCACTGGTTGACAGGCTGTAGGACTGGATCAATTCACTTACCCTGTGGATTTTCTAGTGGTTACTGTCAGCATCAGTATAACTTTAATTGAAAGGATTGTTTGAAAGCGTTACATTTGGCTTGAAAGAGCCATCATTGGATAATATGACTATATAAGACAACTTCCATGGCTAAAAATAGATGCTCTTGAGAGAGTAACTACAAAATATGATGAATAATGGCAGGGTAATGGAATACACTCTAGAAAAAGACTTCAAAAGTGAAGGAAAAGGTTTAAAAGGATAAAGTTTTATAGCAACCAACAAGCTTTTATAGGGCCTAAATACTACAAATCACTTTAAATATCTGTGGCCAAGCATGAAGGTTCATTTTTAAGCTCTGAAACTTCCAGCAATTTTGTATGAAATTTCATAATCCATAACCAGGCTTGTTTGAGTCCAACAGGTGTGTGCTCAGTACAGCGGTTTTTCCATTACACACTTTAGGAAGCCGTATAAATATCAGTTCAGAGGACTGACAAAGCAACCCAGATACACTTAGATTAAATTGGGAATACTGAACAAGGGCCATTCATTGTTGTTAGGTTGTGTAGTAACCACACCTCTCTCCTAGGAGGGTCAATCAAGGTAAATTTCAAATGTGGGTACTGACCGAGGAAAATGTAGGACTTCAATTAAAAGATAAAAAGTAAAATGTCTGTCAATAGCTGAAAAGAGAAAACACATTTTGTGTGATACTTCACTGTTGGTGGTTGCTCAGCACTCAGGAAGAAGATTAGGAATGATAAACTAATTCCAAAGAGGTGATCACACAGCGTGTACCCAAAACAGCCCCAGTTACTGCTGTCAGTTGTTGCTCCTTGTTTTGGAGATGTGGTTTAGTGGTGAACATGGTGGTGGTTCTAGGATAATGGTTGGACTTGATGATCTTGAAGGTCTTTTCCAATCTTGGCTATTCTATGTTTAATGATTCTGTTACTTTGATGGGGGGAAGCCTTACACTTTTTCATTGATTTCGTTTGTCTGTGTTTTCTCAGCTAGTGTACACTTCAATTCTTATTAGAGTTATCAATCACAAGAGTGATATGAAAGTGGATCAACATAGAAATATCTAAGCTGTGCAAAAAAGAGGAGAGGAGAGTAGGAAGAAAATGTTAATTTTTCTTTGGCCACAGTTACATGACAAATCATGATTTCTATTATACCTAATACACATAGGGACTGGCCATAGTAAATATATACAGTTTAAACCTCAATGGAAAAAGTTCCTTGATCTCAGAAACTTTCAAATAATTAAAAAATGACCCCATTCTATCTTTAAAACATGGTATAAAAATGAACTATCATTGTATTTCTCCCTGTGAAAACATACAAATACTGGTCCATTCATACAGCAATATCATTTAGCTTCAAGCAGGTATGTGACTATAAGTATTCCTGAAAGCAAGATCTTGGATTCAAGTCACTACTTTTAACTTTTTTTTTTTGGTGGATTGCTCTCAGTGACTCTTGCTGCAGAAAACTGGAGAAAACTTAATAACTCCCGCATTGGGAAACTGAACCTTGCTTTGTTCCTTTCTATGTGAGTACAAGTTGGTTATTTTTCTACACTTGGTAAGTCTCCATCTGATCTTGACACAAATGTAATCAAAACTGAAAACATTTCAAAGTTCGTTTGTTTTCCCTCATGCTTCCTTTTTATTCTTATATAGTGAAAAATTTATTTAAACAATATTTTTAAATGGTCGCAGCAAATTCTAACCAAATTGGCTCTCAAAATGAACAGATATATCTTAGTGGAGTTGAACCACAGCCATAGACGGAAAAGACAACATCAATAAATTCACTGGGCTTGAAAATAATGCAATTGTTAAAAGAAATAATCTTCCAAGATCCTGGGCAAGTTAGAAAAATACAAAAAAACTAAGAAATAGCAGTGGGGAGAAGGAGGAGGAGAAGGAGAAGGAGGAGAAGAAAGAGGAGGAGGGAATGGTGACCTACATGAAGCTGAGGAAACATTTTCTGTATGTCTGAAATAAAGTGAGAAAAAAAGTAGGGAGTTTCCTACTTATGCCTTAAGTGAATGCAATAATAAAGTATAGCCGCACTGAGGCTTGAGAACTTCATTTTCACTTCAGGTCTAGAAGAGAGTTACTTTGGAGTGTTATTATTCCCAAATCTCTCAGGAGGACTGTGGCAGACAGGACTGGGCCTACAATCTTGAATGCCATTATTTGAATCTGTCTTTTCTGTGTCACACTACTTTGAGTGTATATAGTATATTACCTTTAATTAATTGAGTGTTTATGTGTTAAAAAGTTATTCACTTGTGCAGAGAGTGATTTGCTGGGATTTATGATGGGAACATTTTATAACAGCAGCATGTGTTTCCCTACAATTTGTATAGGTTCATTCATTATAATTTTTCCTGATGTTTTGCCTACCATATTATTAACTTCCCCAAAGCAATGAAATAGCAGCTTGTCTTCTCACAGTAGAGAAACGAGAGGAATAATTATGAATGTGGAAATCCCAGTGAAAACATGCTTCTATTGAAAGGGCCTAGTGGTCCAAATAGAGGCCTGCTGGATTTATGAAGTCTATAAAAAAAGCAAACACACAGAAAAACAGATGCTTTTTTGCTTCCAAAAATCTTGGAAGTCCTACACTTAGGAAAAAAAGGGGGGGAAGGGAACAGGAGAGAATGTTACATTTATCATAGAATCATAGAATTGTTTAAGTTGGAAAAGACCTCTAAGATCATCAAGTCTGTTAACCCAGCACTGCCAAATTCAGCACTAAACCATGTCCCTAACACGGTTTATGCCACTATTAACAAAAATTTATATTTTACTAAAGGCTACAAAGTCTGAATAAATCGTCAAAGCTTCAAGTCTGCCATGCATAGCTGTTTAATCATTTGCAAGTGTTCTTTTCAAAATTTAAGAGTTTGTGAGCATAGCATTTGATTTGTTACCCTTTCAGTAGCAAAATCACCTTTGTTTCAAAGGGATTGCTCTTTAGGACTCTTTGCCTGCAAGAATTTACAATAATGGGAAAATGAATAGCATTCACTGATGGTGGTAGGGGAAATTTTTTTCCAGGCTGTCAGTGAGGATGCAGAGGGAAAGCCTGTGAAATCAATTCCAGAAAATGTTGTGGATCACTGGTTATTTTACAAAGATCCAAAGCTGACAGGACCACCACAGTCATTTGTGTTTATTGTTCAAGAGGGTGCTTTTTTGGACCATCCCTACCAAAACCAATCTAGTTTAAGAAAAAAAATGAAGGGGGGGTTAAGGGGACCAAAAAAGCAGGAGGCAGAGTAAGCAATGAGCCCTCTCCAAGCCCTGCTTGACGAGAGCCTTCCCCAGCACTGCCCTGGCCCTACCCCTCTCTCAGGCACTTTGTATTATTACATGTGCACTCTTCATTGTTTTTTCTCACAACAACCCGGTCTGCTTCTGCACTCTGTCGTCCGGGTGGCCACTCATAAAAAATGTGATTTACATTCTTGTTTCACTCTCACCACCTTTTCACTTCCTGTTGCTTCTGCAGCCCATGCTTTGCTTGTCTTTTCTGTTCTTTTAATCTAAAAACTGAATTTATGTACATTTTATGTTTACTACTATTACATGTTTGTGCATGCAGCAGAGGAAAAAAAAATTGAACACTGTCATCAGAATTGCCCTAGTTTTGTTTATTTTTTAAGTAATGTATAGATACTAAATTATTCACATAATGAAAAAGAAAAAATATGACTGCTGAAGGTGACAAAACAATTCAAAATAAAAACAAAGAATTTTATCTCAGTTGCTTCCCATCACATTTCAAAATTTTTCACACCTAAAAATAATTACATCCAAAGTATTATCACACTTAGGCTGCAACAGTATCCTTTGCAACAGCTAGAAACTTGTTTCAATATCACTGATAAATAATGCAAGAAATCCGAAGACTGGAGGTGCCTCAGGGTGAAAGTGAATTTGACAGATGAAGTAATAGAGCTTGAAAACATGTGCTCACCTTTTGCCAGGACCAAACCTCAAACAGCCAAATTCACGTCCTTTGAAAGAGTTAAGACAATTTACCCCTACTGAGGAGCTTTCCCTATGAATATAAATCCATGCTACAGCAGAATAAAAGGGTCATTTTGTGCTAATTCAGTCCCACTCATCAGCAAAGCCTGAGCAGAAAGAGCTGTCAAGATCTCTGACTGGCTGTACACTTTTTGCCATAAATCTCACAGATTCTCATAAAAGCCGGTCCATCCTGACTTCTCATAGAGGACTAGAAGTAGTAACCCTTAGCATTTCTAGAAACAGGCAGCAGCTATGACTGTTTGTTCTTTATTCCCCTGTCTGCCTTAAATTCAGATCCTGTTTTTCCTATTAGGGCTAAAGAAAGTGAAGTGATTAACTGGAAAAACATATGAACAAGTGAAGATATTCCAAGTTCAAGTATGCACAAAAGATTTGGCTGCTCCCCTGGAATTTATTTAAATTGACCCAATTTTTTTCCAGAGGTAAAGGATGATACATCATGCCCACAGTCTTCCAACATGTTAAGCAATCTTGTTCTGCTCCCCATGCCTCGGAGGCAGTCTGCTCTCTTACCTGAACATTTCTTTTTAAAGGGTAAACAGTTCCAACACCATCAGTCTTGCAGGCACACACCTTTTGGCCACACTGGGCTTTTCATCTGCCCTCAGTACAGCTGAAAGGGAACACAGCCCCTGCAGCTTCAGGTGTCTGAAAAGATTCAGAAAGGTGCCAGTGCCAGATCTGTTCCCCACATACCATATGAACTTTTTCAATATTCTCACCTCAACATTACCTCTCTGCAAGATGATGAAAAGGTCTATGTCTATTTCCATGCACAGCATTGGGACTTTACCTTAGGAGCCATGCCAGGAGCTCAGGGCTTGCATTCAGCAACTTCTGGCTACTCATGCCAGCTCTGACACTGATGTACAGGGTGACACTGGGACAGTCATTCTGTGAGAATCTCTCTTAGGTTCCTTAGCTGTAAGATAGGGTTCCTTGTTTTTCACAACTCGTTTGGGAATTAGTTACTTACTGTTGTGTGAAGAAAAGGGAAAATTATACAGGTAAAAACAGTTATTCATTTATAATAGGCAAAAATAGGGGGAAAATGCTTCAAATCCAGGAATAATAAACTATTTTTAATATATCAGTAACAAAAATACTTATGTGAGTTAACATCAAGGCAATTAAAAGATACTTTTAAACAGTTCTCATGCTTATTTTGTAAAATAGTGACTAAAGATTCTTATTTAAACCTACATAATAAATTGATCATGACAAAGAAGTGATCAAAATAATTCCCAGGCAGCATAGCTAACATTGTGGATATGTTCATTTGCATTACATCAAGTGATTTGGTGGACTTTGGCTTCTACTTGATTTGAGGTACAGAAACACCATAAAGAAATAGAGGTGAAAAAATCTGTCAGTGGAAACCAGGGAAAGAGAAGAGATTTTTGCCCAGATAGAGTACATGACAGAGTTTTAATCAAACAGGTTTCCCTACCCCCTGCCCAATCTTCTTAGCTCCAGAACGGCCTTGATAGAAAATGTTAGTACTGCTGAAATACCAGGTTTAAGCTTTAGCTCATATATTTGTGTGAAGTTACATTTCTGCAAAACAGGGAGTGTCACTTAAAGGACTTTTTGCAAGTCAAGGCACAGCAAGTACATACATTTATGACCATGAGCCAGGGAACAAGGGCTCTCACTCATCGTTAATGGCTCTAGTCACTGGGTTGCAAAGCAGAGAAGGGTAAAGTCTTCAGAGGGATACTGAAAGATTTATAAAATCATGTAGGAAAGAAAGGAAAAACATTCAAAATCTCTCCATGGAGAAAAAGAAAAAAAGGAAAAATAATCAGAAGCAGCAAGTTCAGTGGTTATCAGGACTAAAATGAACTTTTTCTTCTCTACTTTGAAAAACCTTCAAATATAACAAATATTCCTCAGACTGAAACCTCTTTGATTTTAAATGTTTCCCAGTGTCTTTCTTAAGTGTTTTGTTTTAAATGATGAAGTTTTAATAAATAGTGGACACATAATAAGCTTCTGTGGGATTTGGACTTTATCCCACAAGTGAGAGGAAGACCTCATAACTCAAAGAGTGATGAAGCCGCAAGAGACTTATGAAGGTTTTTCCGCACTAGTGGGATTAATTCCATATTCCACAGATGCCCATTATATAGAGGCTCTCTGTTTATACTGCAAGGAGGTAGAAAGATTTTTTTTTTATTAGATTAAAATGTCAGGGTTGAATATAAATGTCTTAGTCAGAAGAGTAAAAGAACAGCTGCTTTGTGGTGTCACAAAACATCCAGAAAACAGTGACTGGGTTAGTAGAGAGAGAGACATGCATTGAAAATGGTTTGTGTAGCAGGGAGGCATCACTACAGGTCACTTGCCCCCTGTAAGAGTAGGGAAGGGAGCCCTTATCTTTTGAAGAGGATCTTTGAATTGGTTTCCTTCATCACCTCCAGCATTCAAGCCCCTCTTTCTACTGCTCTTGGGCTTTGCTGCTTCATAACCTTGACAGGTCTCCCCTGTACATAGAGATCACTGACAAAGGAAAAGGGGAATTTACAGACAAATGAGCTGCCCCACTTTGACTAAAATGAACCTTTAGTTCAACATTTTGCAACTCTAGAAAACCACTGAAACTAAGCTTACTATGTCCTGGTAACAAGGAGTGTATTCCATATGAATCAGTGATGCATTTGCTCAGAAAAACCCCCAAACACTGTCTGTTTTTATGTTGGACTACTGCCTTGCTGTATTATGCCATTATTTTATATGGCAATTCTCCTCTCTGTTCTGAAGTATTTCAAGACAGGATATAACCCTCAGCATAAGAAAAAACAGACTCATATATTTACATAATTTGTTTTCTTGGAGATATTTGTCTTTTAATGAAACATTGTTTATCTTCAAAACAGGAAAGCTCTAAGGCACAAATTTTAAAAACAGCTTTGATTTTAAGACCATAAGCTTTCATTAAGACACTGAGTTCTCTGCAATACTGATTTTTAAATTAAAACCCACATTGCTCACTATTATTGTAGAATCCTCTGTATTTTTCATGACATTAGGCAAAACATTTTGGTTTATGTGGGGTATAAACATTCAAAGTAATTTCTGACTGTATGTGCATTGCAATGTGTAAGCCCTGGAGCAGTAGATCTCTCTGGATTTCATTCAGCATGGAGCAAGCTGCCTGTAAACACTATCATTCTGCCCAGCTTTTCAATACCTGGGAAACTCTGTCCTCATCTATGAAACCCAGCTGCTGCTTGTGGATTCAACTGAAACCTGCAGCTTGAAATATCCAAAAAAGAGGGCCATGCTTGAATTCCAAAAACCAAGCAGCTATTTCAGAACGAAATCTTGCCATAACCACAGAGCACAGACCTGCAATGAAGACTGGAGTCAGGGGCCATCTGGCACAGGGCTGCAGACTCCAGATCATCCTGCTGGTTAGTGTTGATAGTGCTGGGCAGCTGCGAGAACACACCTTTCTTTAATACTCCGTCTGATGCTCCTTTCAGAAGAGTCTGCTGGGGTGCCCAAGCTGTGGTCTGGTTCCTGTTGCTCCATGGAGAACTGGTGAGCCACAGAGGGCTGGCTCCCTCCTTACTGTGAAGGCAAAAAATGAGAAAAAAGAAAACCAAACCCGCGACAAAACAAAACAAAATGAGAAGAGCTGAAAGGGAATAAATAAAGAGAACAAGCTGACAGCAGGATTCAGGCTTTTCAAAAGAGGAATATGATCCTGTGCAAGTAAAATTGAAGGGTTTTTTAGCCATTATTAGCAATTTTGCTAATATTGCACAAAAATATAATTCCTGCCATAGCCACAACTGTGTAAGAGGCAGTGTTCATAACAGCCTCTCCTAAGCATGGGTTATGACCCATAAGGCAGCCTCTGTGAACTGTACTATCTCACTGAGAACTGATTGGAAATCCCCATGCTATTTTGAGAGCTTCAACACCCATGCCAAGAGTACCAGAAACCTGAAAAATATCTGGGCCTTCCTGTGATGCCATGTCAGGTGGCAGCTCAGTCTACATCTGCTTCAACCACAAGTCTATAAATTTGAGGCTCTGCTCTGGGTAGGATGCAAGGAAAAGATCCTTTTAAAGGTCCTTTTACCCTCTGCTTCTCATGGATCAGTATTTTGAGGTCAAGTATTTTTAAATATTTATTTTTAGTACATTAGCATATCTTCTTGCCTACTTAAAATAGATTAAGGAATATTTAGGGCACAAAAACACAAATCCATCTTTAATGAAGTTCTGGAGTTACCTCCCCATCAATGACAGCAGTGTGAAGAGGTGCTGTGGTAAGTTTCTTACAGGGCTCTGATACTCCTCATGTCAAAAAGAACAAAGTTTAAAATAGTGAAACTTGATGGTGAGACAAAGAAAAGAACACTAGAACACCACAGATTTCTTCCATTTATCTCTAAAAATTTTATCTTTACTTTTAAGCATAAGTTTTACTATTCTGTCTCAAGGAAGCTAACACTGAGTTTAGTCAAGAGGATTTTCTTAACAAGTTCTGCAGTGTGATGGAGAAAACTGATCAGGAACCTCATCAGAAATTAGAAACTGGATTGTCTTTTATCAATTGTATTTTATAAACTACCTTCTGCACTCTAGACCTGGTCTCTTCTGGCATACATTTTTTGCATGGCCGATAATCTCACAGCTTCCTTATTGAGTTGTTCCAAATTTATACAAACACTGTGGAAGCTTCTACTAATATTTCTGCATGCTTTCCTACTAGCATGAGAGTGGAAAGGGAGACAGGGAGTGGAAAGTTAGGTGCAAAGAAATCCATCACAATTAAACCATCCCTTCCCAATATGGAAATGTTTCTACACCTAACTCATCCTATCCAATTTACCCTAAACAGAAGAAAAAAACCACGTTGTACCCTTTTTCTAAAATCTCTTTCATTTAAATGGCATTATGCCTTCCTAGGGAAGCAGGGAGGAGGGTGCTGGAAGATGGCATCTTGGAGACTGCATTATCCTCCCCTTGATTGATGTAAGTGCTCCACTGGGGGTATGACTTCAATTCTTTCCTTGAAACATGAATCAAATGAGGCCACAAGCAAATATATTTCCCTGTCAAACATTTCACTTCCTGGAGGCAGTTAAGAGCTGATGTGACATACTGTGCACGGTTTATTTTTGCTTTTGGGCCAGCAAATTGCTGTACTGTATTCCAGGCCCTTAAGCTTGGTTTGTGCTTGCTGAAAGAAGCGTTGCAGACACACTGGCTGAGAGTCCAGTAGGATTTCTAGCACACTGACTGATCCTAAGCATTCAGATTAGGAAATGAAAGATCAGTAAACCAAATTCAGGCCAGCGGTGCGTGTGTTCCTCTTTGCTTAAGACCTCAAAAGAGTAGACCATGGAGTTTCTTTCATGTCATCATATTTGTTGCATCATCTAGTCTGTCTTTTAACAAAACTAACAACTGATGAAATTGCCTGGCTTGTGCATACAAAAAATAGAAACCCAGAGAGCACTCTTGTTCTTCCTTTTTTTTTTTCTGTTCCCTGACCAACAGGCATTTAAAATCTGTGCAAATTCAAGCATCAGAATAATTTCTTGTTGAGACAAGTAGGACAACAAGCAGTAAGTCTGGCTCACAGACACAGTGGTAATAAATGGCAGAATTAGGATTAGACTATGCTCTATAGACCTGGCTGTTCATTCCTTAAAGTAAATGAAACCTAAGTTTCATTTTATGAATTTTATCCTAAGTTCCCCATGGTATAGAAGGGGAGAAACAGATGCTGCAGAATCACCAATGATTTTGTGGGACAGAGTTCATCAGCCACCTAATAACAATTTAAAGCAGCTTTTCTTCTCTCTGCAGGTTTTAAACATCCATTGAACCAACAGCAGAGTGGCAGAGTTATAATATAAAATAACAGGACGAAGTTGTTGAATGACTGAACTTTGTGTCAGGGTTACCTGGATGTTATAAGATGCAGTCCTCTGTCTGATAGTGGCTGTGATTATTGTAGGGAATACTGCTGGCATGACAACATTAAAGGAACATTGGGATCTTCCTACTAATGTGACATTATTCTATTTTATAATAGATGCCACTTCCACTATTGATTTCTTTATACTAAATGTAGCAAAATTAACAGAATACACATTTTTGCAGCATTAAGGTACAACTACAATATAGCAAAATATTTTTTGAGCACTGCAATAGAGAACAAAATATAGAGTTCAGAGGTAAAATAAAAGTTGAATATTACACTTTTCCCTGACATCTGTGTATTGAAAACAAAGGCTGTTTTAAAACAGTACAAGAACTATTTGTTTTGGCTTTAATTTTTGAACATTATCTCCAGATCAGTAAATGCCAGTCAGTCACATTTCCTTGTATGCATAGATATATATTTCTAAATTTTGCCCTCAGTAAATTTTTAGCAAAAAATATCGTATGTAAAAGCAGATCATTCAGAACATGCAGACATAAAGAACAAGACTTCATAGAAAGTAGTGAAAATATTACTACTTATACCAGTGCTGAGGTGGTTCAGTACCCCTGAAGATCTTCAAGAACTTTGCAAACAACTCCTCTCTCACTCAGTCAAGAGTTTGAATGCATAACTAGGTCAGACACACCATAGCAAGGAAATTGCTTCTTGGTAATGGTAATGCCAATGCAAATTTTCCAACACAGGAATGCCAACATGCTTCAGACTTCACCTGGGGAGAAGAGGAAGTAATTTGGTCTCTGCAGTGGTGCAGCCCTGGGCATCTTTGCAGACTACCTGTCATGCCAGCTGTGGTACCAGTGGTATTTGTGAAGTGGAAAACTGCTTGACACAGAAAAATATTTCACTGCTGTCATTCCCCCCCCCTCTACCTTCCTGAAGTGCAGAGAAGGAGAAATGTCAGAGGCATTTTGGGATAAGAAACTGTCTGTTTGGCTACTTTGCCTCTTTGTGCTTGACTATTTTTTCCTCCCAGTCCACTCTGTGTTTCTTTCCACTTTCATGTGTTGTTTCAACACAGATGTCCCTAGGTGCTTAGCTGCCTTCAGCTGTTAGCTGTCTAGTTGGAGGAAAAAATAAACTAGCATGCAATTTTCTGAATCAATGTTATAACTGTCACACTGCTAATGTTGACCTTCTTGATGTTTTTGGTGTCAGTACCACAGAGTGCTTTAGAAGAATTTCCTTATTGTGTGAAAATACAAAGTCTGATCCCTAAGTGCTTCTTAGTAAATCTGACTTCTGATTTCTCCCTTTATTTCGATATCTTTCACTGTTTTTGTCTCTTCCAGGGACAATGATCATTATTTTACTTCATTTATAATCTAGCAGTGGCCAAAAATGTCACTCACCCCTGTATCCACATGTATCTTCACATCTAAGACACAAATAATATATTTTGATATATTTTCCTGAATATAATGATAGAGACATTTGTACATGTTTAATATTTTCAGATAAGACTGTTTCAGAACAGCCTTATCTTTTAATTCTAAACTCATACCTCTGGAATGAATGATTTTTTGACATTCATAAATTATGATTCAGTAACTATTGGTGTAAGAGTAACAATGAGAAGTTTAGAAAGGCAACAGGGTATAAACTGTGCCAATAACAGAACAGTGCTCCTGACATCTCTACAATATAATGGGGAAGTACTAATAAAACCAAATTAACCTCTTAGAATTTTCATGAGCAGAAAAGAATTTAATTAAGGAAGTCAAGGTTCCCTTCCAGTTCCTCCTTCCAAAAAAATCTGGAAAAAATTTGGTCTTTGACCTTTATTCGTAAAATGAATTCTACATGATATTTCTGCATATAGCTCTCTAAGGAGAATCAAGTTTACACTTCCCTCCCAATCCAAACCATAACAGTGCTTAATTAGGTGATAATTTATGTAGTACTTAGCATGAACGTTTGACACTTGCTGAAATAGGCTGCATGAGGGTACATATGTTATCACCTGACTACATCAAGCAATGGAACTTATGCACTGGTCAGGTGTCTTGGGCTTTGTAAGGTATCAAGTAACATTTACAATCCTGTTGTGCCTAAATTTCTAGTAGGTTGGACCTGTCTCCAGTGTCCAATAATATATGTGTCTGTATGTAGCACTGCTTATAAGATCTTCAAAACAACAGCAGATAAGGGAAACAGATGTCAAGACAATCTGCAACAGGGCTGTCCAGAACTGTGTCACTCTGGTTAGCTTTAAGTCTGCAGCCGACAAACATTTATTTTTTGCCCACCCAATATGACTAAAAACATGGAACTGAGCTCTTTTCCTACTGAAATTATACCATGAATAATTTTAACTATACTAATCCAATGTCTTTTAAACAGTGTACAGAGCATTTTCATCCAAGGCTTTTTTTTCTCTACCTCTGCAGTCATACTGTTCTTTTAGGTTGAATAGCAACATTTTGATGGAGCTGCTATTTTTCTAAATGGTAGATTACTTTGAACACAGCTCATTTTTCTTCGGGCTGTCAAAGCCTGACTCTCAAATCGTGCAAGATTAGATAAGAGAATAGACATTAATTCATACATTTTCTCTGTTGAGCAGCTCTGGTAAATAACAGGTAATATTACATCCCTAGTTTGGAATCAAGGATGCTGATTTACCTTGAACACATCTAAACAGAGGTTTGTACCCACTTTCCTAATTATACTTTCCTTCTCTCTACCTAGTAGCAATTAATGGTATCTCACTCAATGCTGTGAAAATAAACTCAGATCTTACATGCACAACAGGTTCAGCATGTTATGCAAGCATGTGTCATAAAGAGATAAAATTAAATTAACAAGTGCTGATTAATTGTATTCTACTTTGGTTCATATTTATTTATTAGATTTCTTACATCAGTTTTGATATTCCTATTTGCATTCATTAATAGTCCCATTGTTTATGAGAATAAAAGAGACCATGTACTCCTTCGTATGTCTTTTGTAAATGTCAGAAATTTCTTTACAATATCAAGAAAATACAACCACCATCATACTTCCTGTGTTTGGCTAAGTTGTACCAGAGCAGTTACAGTCTGGTTAACATTTTTTTGATTTTTTTTGATTTTTTTTTTTCACAGAAAGCCATAGGTCAGCCTCTAGAACACTGCTGTCATCATGAAAAGAATCTGAAATATAGTAAAAGAAAAAAGGAAACCAAGATGTTTAGAGAGTCAAATTAATGTGATGGTATCTTTTCGAATAACTTTGAGTGTGGTTAAAACACCAGAACACCTCCACTATTCCTCTAGCAGAATATTTAGTGTACAAAAGGATTAAAAACCGCTTGTAAGTAATAAATAGTAAATAATTCAATTTTCTTGTCAAAAATATCAATTTAAATGTACTTTAGAATTTTTTACCAGTCTTTGCTAGCCATCCATTTATGATTTAGTGTTTTAAGACATATGATACCTAAGCACCTGTATTTTTGGTAGCTTAATTCAAAATGTACTCCAAATGCAAACTAGGGAAATGTAAATTGAATTGCTGTGTCATAGTTTAACTCCAGTCAGCAGCTAAGCCCCATACAGCCACTCACTCACTCCCACCAACAGGATCAGGGAGAGAAACAGAGGGGAAAAGGAAAAGGTATGAGTTGAGATAAAGACATTTCAATAGGGAAAGAAAAGCAAAGCCAAACAAGGAGTTATGTCACTGCTTCCCATGAGCAGGCAGGTGCTCAGCCATCTCCAGGAGAGCAGGGCCACATCACGTGTAACAGTGACCTGAGAAAAATATCATCATTCCAAGTGTCCCCCTCTTCTTCTTTCTTACCCCCACTTTATATACTGAGCACAATTTCACATGGTCTGGAATATCCCTTTGGTCACTTTGGGTCACCTATCCCAGCTGTGCCTGCTCCCAAACTCTTTCCCAGTGTGGCAGCACAAAAACCAGAAAAGGCCTTAGCCCTGGGTGGGCCCTGCTCAGCAATAACTTCTCTATTATCACTGTGTTCAGCACAAATCCAAAACACAGCCCTGTGCCAGCCACTGCAAAGAAAATCAACTCTACCCCAACCAAAACCAGCACATACTGCACAAGTTTATTTCATTAACCAACAGTGATGTTGATTATGAAATAATTGAACTCATCAGCCATTTTAACAAAGCCAAGAAGTACTTAATGGGTTTGCCGACTTTTGTCACAAATTAAATATTTCATAATATGTCATCAGTTTTTGAAGAAGGAAAACTATGAATTGAATCTTGTGTTCCTTCTGTAGACTTCACTGACCTTTCACCAACAAAAGGGGCAGAATGAATGGGAGATAACCTTGAATGCAGTGATCTCGTGACTAACAAACACCTGAACTTCTGAAATTCCTGCATCTCCAACTCTGCTCCAGACTGTCCCTAGCAGGGTCTGGTTCTCCAACACCTTGCAGACAGCATCATTTTTCACTCTGTGCAATATGATGCCATACTGTTTTAACCACAAAACAGACCCTTGTTCCACTAGGCTAAGTAATTTTAAAATATGAAAGACAACATTTAATTAATCCCAGCATGTGTCCTTGGATATCCTCTTCTTTACAAATCACAAATTACTGAGAGGATTAGCAAGCTAGAGTAGTAGCAGACCACCAGGACACTGTCAAGATGCCTCCCAGACCACTTTGGTTTGCTCTTCTCAGTTACTAGCCAAAAGGCAAAAGGGAAATTCAGCTACAGATGGAATTCAAGGCTGAGCAGACATTCCCTGGGTTTTTTTAAATTGTTATTTTTGAAACTGATTCTAATTTTGTAGAGTATCTGTGAATAGGGAAAGAAAGAGGTTTAGCTTTTTTCACCACCAATCAAAATTGTTTGGATGTCTTCCCCATACAGACAAGAGAAGCTGGGTTATTCCTGGGTCTAGACAAAGAGCCTTCATCTTCCTCCACCATGTCAAAAAAAAAAGAAAAAAAAAAAAGAAAGTAGCTACTGGGAAGAGTGTTAAGAAGCAATGGCCCATTTATATTCTGTCTACAACTTAGCATGAGACCACAAAGCATGTAGTTCCAGGGGACTCAATTCAAAGCAAAATGTTTAAGCTTCTGCACTGAAGAACTTTATGCATGGCCAGAGAAAACAGAGAACAACAACTTTCCACAGTGTTTAGCTGCTTTGCTTATGCTTCCATGATACAGAGGCCAAACACACAGTAATTTTAACTGAATCAAGTCCAAGACTTGTCTAAGTGTATCCACTGAAAATGAAACCGACCTTGGGGAGAAAGAAGAAATGGCAGAGCAGTGAAAACATCTTGTGCCTTAAGGACAAGCATAGAGAAAGTAGCAGCAGCTCATGACTCCTCTCAAAATAATAACTAGGGTTATTATTTACCAGACATAAATGACCTTTCTTCTTGCACAGTAAGTCTTTGGTGCCAGCAAAGGCAGACAAGGTAACTAAATAAGTATTCTGAAAGAGAACAGGAGCAAGTATTCAGGATGATGCTAGTATGACAGGAAACAAGACCAAGAGATTCTCTTGCTCCTTCTGAAATGGAAAGGATGATTTATCATAAGCAACTAAATAAGAAAAACAGTGTGTGTCAACAGACAGCAATTGGTAGAACTTCTGTCAAGAGTAGGGATATTTAATTAATAGTGATGGTAATGGCTTTATTTTAGATTCTAAAATTATCCTTCCTGTCCTAAAAGTACCATTTATGTAAAAATCATAAATTGGTATTGATAGTCTATAGTCAAAATCCCCTCAGGTCTACTTGTCCATTCCCAAACTTAAAAAAAAAAAAATAACTACAAGGCTACATGTAGAACACCCTTATTTTCCAACATTTGTCTAACAAGAGGACAGACCATATTACTCATCCAAAGAATCACCTCCCATGAGTTATGTCTCTTTCCACGTTTTTCCCTTTTTTATTATTATTATTTTTTTGGATAGATCTTAACGGTATCCTACATTTTCTTCTGTTCCTCTCCTTTGTCAACCTTTCTTTCTCTCTGCCACTTTCTCTTGCAGGAGGTTCATATGACTTATTGTTCACGTCTTCTCTCTCCTCAAGAGAAGGAAAAGGGGGAAAGGAGAGGAAAACCTCCCTGTATTACCTCTTTTCCTAGATTCATTGGCTTGGCTGGTGAGGGGACAGGAGCATGTGTCATGAGCTACCAAACTGTTCAGGCATCCTGATAGCCATCAGCATGGAAGTGTCCAGTCCCACTGCAGTGTGCCACAGCAGTAAAACTCAGCTGTTAATAAAAGTTCTGATCTGCTGCAAAATTCTGAATACCTGAACAAATACAAATATGCTTCATTTTCACTGGTTTTTCTTTAATAATTAAGTTTTCCGTATATCTTTTCTCCTAATTATTTTTTTCAAAGCATGCCAAATAGTAATTCTGCATGACAGTTTTATCACCTGCATAACATTTCAAATGAAATGTTTTATTGCATTTGATGCTGTTTAAACACTTACCATATACTCTTCAGTCCTACAATTTTCAATGTGTTCTGGCTATATTAAAAAATATTTAGTAGAGAGTTGGGATGTGTGCTGGTTTTTTCAATTTTTAAGTGCTAAAGGGTAATAAACATATAGTACATTTCATATATATATAGTTCATGTGTTTTTAAAATAAATTTTTTGCATTGCCATAGTTAAGCTTGTCACATTTTCCATTGCAAACTTAATGTTAGGGTTTATAACTTCTCCATAAAATACGTCCTTCAGTGGGAAATCTGACATTTAATGCTCCAGCTGAAAAGAAAAGGTGGGATTTTTCCTTACAAAAACCAGATTAATAAAATAGTAGTTTAGCAAACATTTATAGCAGTCAGAAATGAAGTGACAAAAAGCCTTTGCAGATTGGATTTCTTCTCTTAGACTGTTAAAAAGGTTTAATGTAAAAATATTCCAATTCTGAACTGGAATATAAACACACTTTTTTTATTCTAACCAAAAATAAGAGCTTTCCAATATCAGCTACTACTGACTAGAGTTTGAAGCACTTTTTGACTCCACCACAAAGCAAATGAAATAGGATTGGTTCATTGTGTGTCTAGATCACTAATAATTTCAGCAGTCAAACATAACAGCCCAGATTAATTAAAATGTTTTGATCTTACTAAATTAGAGCTGACACAATGATAGTCCATCCCTGATTGTGTGCCTTAAGCTGTGCTTCTTATACCTTTTGGATACTCTACAACCCATGATAAAAAAGGATTTTTTCCTCATCTCTATAAATGTTCTACTAATAACATACTGCCTGCCACTATTCCTGTTTCTAAACAGAACAACAAAATAGAGTATAAGACAAATCATACACGATAAAAGCATAGATGAAATAAAAACTCAGATGTCTTCTTGATAATTTATAAGTAAATACATGTTTCATAAAGCAGGAATAATGAGTGAGTGAGTAAAGTATCAGAATTCTAAGTTTATTGCAGCTTTCAGTTTCAGACATATGCATCATAACTGCTATTTTTATAAAAATTATATAGCCTTATTTTCAATTTCTCAGATACTTACTGGCAGCAGTTTTCCTCAACTACAGTTCTTTCCAGATTAATCTATCTCTGCATTGCCAAATTTTATGACCTTTTTTGCAAGTCACCCAACAANAAAAACTTGATTTAAAAAAAAAAAAAAAAAAAAAGTTCAAAAATGCCCTGATTTTGAGTCTTTAAAAGACAAAATAGGTCCTATATTTATTATCTCAAAAATTCCCCAAACTCATGACATTCCAGAATTGATTGATGATTTGTGAATGCTTTCAGGTTAGCAATGCTCTACTATGTGTTACTCAAATTCCTGTCTGACCACTACATCCACCAGCTACTTGGTCTTTGATCTTTCTTCCACACATTTCACCCAACATTTTCAGGTTTATAACTGAAATAGCTTTTTCTTTGACTCAGGACTTTGTTGTACCTATATTCTAGCTAAACTTTAAAATGGTTCCCAAAGTCTATGGTTGTTCCACTTCACATGGATTTTGTCTCTGTTGTGCTTTGCCTTGTGCTTTTTGTCATTTTCGGATTACAAAGAAATAGTACATAAATTAGCAGAGTTAGAGTTGTGTTTTGCTCATGTAGATGAGCTCAGTCCTTTCTATTTTATTAGAATCATGTTTTTCTTTAGTTTCTCCCTGTTTGACAGAGCTTCCAACTCATACAATGTGCTTACATGCTTTTTTGCTTTTCCTTCTGGCCTCTAACACCAGGAAATTATTTATTAATTTACTTACAAAAGCACAGGTTTTAAAATATGCACTAAGAAAATGAAATACTTTCTAGGAAGACAAGAGTTGTCCATAGTTCAATTTTACAGTGTTGGAGGTCATTCTCGTATGGGAAGTTGAATTTATAGTGAGACCTGAAAAACATGAAGTAGAACACCAGAAGAGACTTAGCCTACCAATTACACATCAAAAGCCCTTAATTTCCAGATTGTCCATTATATGCTCATGGAGCATGTTTCATTTCTAACCAACCATAGTAAGTGTATACCATTCTTGATTTAAAGTCAAATTTCTGAATGTTGCCAAAGTTGCAGTTCAAACTAGCCATGTGGTCAATAAGCAGCATCTTGTTTTAATATTCTAAAAATTCTTTAGGGAAGCAATTGTGTAGAAAAACAGCAACACCTTATGATGGAAATGCCTGAAGGAGCATATCTGGCCATGGTCTAACAGCAAGACAAACTACCACTAGTTCTAAATAATCTCTGTCCTTAATAAATACAGACTAAAACCAGAATTAGCACTTCTTACTTTGCACATCAAATTTAGTCACTCAAACAGATGGATATATTAGACTTTGCTTCACACGAGTATTGTTTGGACTGCTTCAAGTTACACCACCAAGATCCTTTTGTCATGGATGATAAATAGGTGCTTCTAGGAGTTGGGATCAAATCACCATCCAGCTCCCACTTCTTGGGCTATACCTTAAATATACTGCTATTAAAAGAAATACAGGCAAAGTGGGAATTAGAAGCAGCATTGTTTTCCACCTCTCTTAAACTCTTGAAATAAAGAGTTTTTTCTGAACAGTGGAAGTCTACAACTTGACTCTACCCATCCAAGCCATAACAGTCCTGATCACATGTGTGTCTCTGCAAAGGTGTCTACAAAAAATGGAGATATTTAGGTACTTCTGGGTGATAGTGTT
The DNA here is from genome assembly GCA_013400435.1 of Pycnonotus jocosus. Taxonomy (NCBI): domain Eukaryota; kingdom Metazoa; phylum Chordata; class Aves; order Passeriformes; family Pycnonotidae; genus Pycnonotus; species Pycnonotus jocosus. The sequence continues at coordinate 113,788 of VWYP01013812.1, read as the reverse complement.
TGAGAGTAGGAAGTTCAAACTGCTGGCCTGGTGTCAGAATCTTCCAGACACCACTTGGGAACTGCTTAGAGGATAGCATTGACTGGAGGTTTTTTCCCAGTGGGGCAAGCTCCTTTTCAAAGGAGAAAGGAGAAAGTTTGGCCAAAACCGTTTTTAAACCACTTCTCTCCACACACACACAAGCTCTGAAACTAGGAGTGGAACATCAACTGAGAAATAGGATTTTTGACTTTGAAATACCACATCCCAAATCAACACCTTGTGGAAAAACAGAAAAGAAATAACTTAATTAAAAAGAAAACAAAATCATCGACAATGGAACCACATTGGTTTCCACCAAGTAAAAAAAGGTATCTGCAACGTGGTGTTATACAACCATGATGAGAAAGCTTACTATTATTTTATTTCTTACTGTATTATACACTTAAAAGAGGCATGAAGTATTTACACAGCATGACTGCATTTTTATGTCTTCAAGGGATTAATTTAACACAATCCAAATAGCTAAACGTTAAAGCTGATCTATCACTAATTCTTTACAAACCACAGATTTAGGTTTAAGAATGAGAAGACAATTTAGTCCTATTCCCTACCCAAAAACAACTCTTTGGCTTTTAAAGACTGATGATTAATATACGGAAATATTTGTTCTCTCCTTGTCTCTTTCTTCCCAGCACTACCATCTATCACAACTATGATGAATTTAGACTAAGGCAAGTCTAAATGAAGTGAGAGGAAAGGTAGAACTTCTTGAAAAATAATTAGTTCTAAATTCACCAGGAAAGTGAATCTAGGTTTTGTTTCCTACAAAAAGCATTAAAAGAACTTGTGGACATACGGTAGGATGTGAACTGTGATAAATCATCCTCTTAACTCTGCTATTTGTCTTCTTTAATTTTCCATTAGTGAACAAATGATTCACTTTTCCCTTTGGAGAGCTACAAACTACAGGACTTACAACTATTTAACAAGAAATAACACTAGAGAAAAAAGAAATACCAGAGTTGTTCCACCTTCTCAAATAAAATTTTTATCCAAATATCATACTTATTTTCAGACAAAACAAAACCAAAACCAAAACAAAACAAAACAAAACAAAACAAAACAAAACAAAACCAAAAAAAAAAAAAAACCCCACCAACCCAACCCTGAAGTATTTTGGGGTGCCTCTGTAATTTTCAGACTTGTAAAGTCCCACTGACTCAAGTGGAAGTTTCCCTGTAAGAGAACTGGAGGGAAACAGAGGGAGGAGTCTCCTTTAGACTTCAAAAATGTTGGTCTTGCACATTCTTCTCCAAAAATGTAATGTGCAATACATTTATTTATATTAGCAACCAAGAAACAATATTTATTTTGGAAGACATTAGGTTTCATTACTGTGAGCAGAAATGTGGTATTCACCCACAGCTCTGGTGTGGGCACAGAGGGAAGGTAGTTTCAGGGCATTCTGAACTGGCATTTCCCAGTGGAGTTGTCTGAGGTGTCATAACATGAAGGCAATACAGCAACCTATCTTCACAGCCACAATCACCCTGGCAGGCAAGCTCTGCCCCACCAGAAAAGATTAGAAATATGGGTCCTCCCTCAGAGTTTCATTCCTTAGGAAAAAACGGTATCAAAAGGTCTTGTTTGGAGAGGGAACCCTCATTTTTCTCCCTCCTTCCATGCCTTGTAGCCTCTTGACCTACAAATTTCTAGATGGAAAAAGTTATGTTTTTCTGAAGTTGAATTGTGATACAAAATATGTTAGTACAATACTGCCAATCCCAAGCATTCAGAAATCATGAGTCAGACACCAAAAGTTATGAGACTGGCTGGCAACTCGAATTTAAGAAGAAAGTGTCTTTTGTTTTGTTATTCTTAGTCTACAGTATGGTCACATTTTTAAGCTTCTGTTGGCAACCATGAAAGCAGACACTGAACCAATGCATTGTTTTACTATTTTGAATGAAATTACATTGTTATGTAATACTTTATTTTAGCAGCTCAGGCACTAAGAAAACTAGATGTTGCATGACTTGTCATAAAAATCACCCAATTTGGCAACAGTTATTAGTTGTGTAGTTATAGTCTGAACGTTTTGGCAGTCATGACTTGGAGGTGATTTTAAAATGTCTACTGATATGAGTTATTAAGACATCACACTACGCTTCTGTTCTTGGTGACATGAAAAGGGTTAATAATCTGTGTCCCAAAAATGACAGCAAATCACACCTTTTACTCTTTGAAATTATCTAAAACCACATATCAAGTCAATATTCATGAGTATTTCTGAGTGGTTTCAACTGCAAGCCTTATGCCAAGAATACCCTTGTGATTTGGATTCTAGACTGAGTGAAAAATGCCTCACTCAGATCCAAACAAAATCTCAGAGAAATGTTCCCTTCAGACTTGTAATCTTGTGATTTGTGCAAGAATGCTGGGGGTTTGGGTCATAAACCTAGGAAAGACAAGTTTATAGATTTCTGTTGTACAATCAAAATCCTAAACAGAATTCCTTTACTAGATTTAGCCACAAATCTGCAATATATAATTTTTATATTACAAATATAAATTACTGGTCTTCTTCTGAACCACTCACTACAGCGAAATATTTCGTGATTCAGAACCAATCTTGGGAGTCAGATGACTGGATTCACTCCCTTTATATGTCTGAGAAGTCTCACTTTTCCAACCCCATGACATTCCCGTAAGGGAGTGGGAGACTGCCCAGACGTGACCAATCTTATTTTCAGAGCTGGGTAAATGAGAATGCCAGCTGTATGGTGATTTTACTGTCACTGTTGATAGGTACAACATGGACTGTAGAAGAACGTCACCACAAATGATGTGATTCAAACTGGTCCCACTGCTGTTTACTGTGAGCACTGGGCTCCACTAGAGGAGCACTACTAGAGGAGCTCCACACTGGTTGCAGAACTGGAATTCATTATTATGCTGCTGTTGGAAAAATATTGAATTTTGCAAAAATGGGAAGCTACCATGTACAGTGACCATCTGACATCTGTAACAACTTCCATGGGACAGCCAGGGTCCAGATGACAGACTTGTAAGAAACACTTACAGAACTCAAGAAGTAGATCTGGTAATGGTTGGATCTTGTATTCATTCAGTGCTGGTTGCAATGCCATGCTACTATTACCTGGAAGAAAATCAAACATGCCATTTCTATGTTTTAATAGCATAGATAATGCAAATTTACTTATTATTTTAAATTTGATTTAACCATCTTTTTATCAGCTTATAAACACTGAAGCTCATAGTAAATCAGGAATTAAGCTATTATCAGGACTCCATAATTGACCTTTGGTCTTTCTTTATTTTTGCTCCAGGAGTTATTTACTGAACTAGTTGCTCTTCAGCCTCAAATCAGTCAAGATCTCTCATTTGTCTGCACTCTTGCTATATACCTACTCCCAGGCTTCCAGAGGTTGTCATCACTTAGGTCAGGCAGGTAAGACAAATGAGGAAGAGGCATACCTTATCCACGAGTTTGAGCCTCTGTGAGACATGAGGCTCACAGGGCTTATTATAGGCAATGAGTCCTGGCCTCTCCCCACTCCCTACCTCGTCTCATCCTTTATGTGACTGACCCTGCCTCTCTTCCCAACACAGTTCTAGTAGTTCCCTTAACCAAAACCTTCTCAACTCTTCTCTCCATTAGTCTCTTCCTTGGACCTCTGGTTTCATGCCCGGGTCTGACCAAATTTTTCTGTTTATTTTCCAGCACCCATTTGTGGTTCCAGTGTTCTTTTACCCCATTATTTTCTCCTCCAACCCCTTTAATTAGGTCTCCTCTTACTGTACGTACCCAAATGTAGCCTGGCATCACCCTGTCACCAGTCTAGACACACCTTTTATGATGGATACTAGAGGAGGAGGAACTGAAAGAACAAAAGAGTTCACAAATAGCAATTCCTCATGGCAATCACTACTCCCAACTCTCTGCAGTGGCAGCTGCTGCCCCTGCTCTGCCTGGCCTGCCTTCTCTCTCCCACAGAAAGCAGGCAGATCCACCAGAAGCCTGTTGGACCAAGTTAATTCAGTGCATCAAGAGCAAATCAAATCTGGTAACCTCCCTGTTTCTCAATGGAATTCAGGTTACTCTATTTAAAAGTCAATATGATTATTTAACATTTTGTTTTAAATTGGATTTTAATATTTTGATCTGACTATAGGTTCCTAAGGGCCTTTCCAGTCAAGTAATTAACAGGGTAACATTCTCCACTTAAAGTCTTTGTAGCTGCAGTCTTATTCCCTGCTATGAAAAATTACTTTTGGATCAGACTCTAGACAATCTTTTTTGATTATTTATCTAAAACTAAAAGCAGGAAATGATTCATTTGATTTCTGCCAATACTGGAGTGTTGCCACTTTTAGCTCAGGAAGAGTAGGCTTCCTTTGGCAGCCTTTGCTTGCATGATGATGAATGAAGTTCTATGTTTAGTGCTTGCTAAAATTTTATAGAGTCCAAAAAAGCAATCTAAACATGTTATAGGGAGTGGGTAAGTTTTTTCAGATAACTGTACCATAAGTTCTCATGCTGTGTCACAGCAATACCTTCAATATACACATAGAGGAGGAACTCTTTCCAAAAAAAGATCTTTAAATACTTGAAAATGTACTATTTGTCATAATAAGCAAATCATTCCCCCAAAGTGAATACACATTAGCAGTTACATTACATAGAGGAAAACATAAATGCCTCTCCTTGTCTTAATGATATAGCACCCAAATTGCATGCAGTCATTTGTCACAAAAAAGCTTAGACCACCATGGAACGGGCAGTTAAACAGCACAATAAAACCTACTGTAGACCTAACCAGCAAATGCTACCTACTGATGAACAGAAAAGTCTTAGAAGTCTTGACAATATAAATATTTGTCTGTACTAAGAGTTATAATAATTCAATCATGATACTCTAATTGAGGTGGGGGGGGAATTAGGCAGAAATGATGCATTTATACTTGATGAAAGTATCCAAGTGTCCTTTCAAAAATAATCATAAATTTTACATAAATTGGTCTCAATGGATGGTGCTTGTCATTCAAACTTATTTTCAAGGTCTGAATGCAAACAGACATGTTTGAGCAAATCAGGATGTTTTTACAAATATTTTATACTCAAATTCAGTGTCCTCAACTTTGTTTTCACTTGCCTTTGTTCTTCCCTTGCATACTACCTACCTTTATGATTTAATGGAGCATTTCTTCCCTGTGTTTCCTTTGATAACTCCCCAACAGGATTCTGGAATGCCAAGTTCAAGTGAGCCAGTTTTCATCTTGAGAACAGTCCCCTCATTCATGTACCTTCTCTACCTCCAAGTGTTCTCAGATCTGGTGCTCTCAGAAGATTTACACCTCTGTGAAGACTGTAACTCCACTTGGTGTTCACTGTGCTTGGGATCAGACTTTAGTCAGGAAGATATTCTTGAACTAAAGGTATTTTTGTACACGTATTTGATTTTAAGAGTACTGGACGTGTATTAGAACAAGAAAAATGCTGTTTCAACTTTTTAACTGCATTACAGGTAATCGTTTTTTTGGAGGGGAAATTAACATTATCATCTACACATCATCTCACAGCAAATAGCTTGCTTCAGGAATACAAAGGGTTTAGAATATTGGCCTATTTTTGTTATTTTGTGAAAGTAGTCTAAATGTCTATGGTTAGTTAAAGTTTTTGCTTTTCGTGACCTCATCTGTGTTTGTTTTCCAAACAAAGCATTTACTTTTCACTTTGTTTAGTGACATACTTTCCAAAATTAAGATCTCTCCAGGACAAATAATGTACAATGGCAGTGACATTAATTCTGTAACTACACCTCACTAAAGTTCATTCTCATGCAGAAAACTGGGGAAAGAGAATGAAAAAATACACAGGGAATGAAAACAGATGCATATTGACAACCATATCCTGGTTCCTTTAAAATTGGCTGGTCAGCTCATTTGGGTAGTGTGTAATTTTTAATAAATGGACCTGTTTCATAAGCTACATCAAAGGCACTTTGTATCATACACATTTGAGATTCCCAGTTCAGAGAGCTTTTGTTATTCTACCTTCTTTTAAAGTACTTAAGATGCATTTGCATGCTTGGAATAAACTGTCGCTGGTATCATCTTTGAGGTGTGCTTCTCAGAAATCATTAAACAAAAAAGAAGAAATAATAATGGGATAGGCCTGGACTAGTAAAAGAGAAATCTGTGGGGAATCAGAATGCAAACATGGGGAAATGGTGAGTTCAGTTAGGGTCACATGCAAGTGCTGTCTGGCACTTTGGTTTCAACCACAGGCAATATTGGGACAAAATACAGATAGTGGATCATTTTTCACTATCATTCCACTTCAGTTTTCATTCTGTTCTACAACAGTCAGGTATAAAGAATCTCAAAGAACTTAATTTCCCGCAAAATGTACATCATCTGCAATCTGTGCTTTTACAATTAATACACTTTTTCTATATCTTTTAAAAATATTGCCCACATGATAGAAAGAACTGGGGTCATACAGAAAATATTAGATGAAGTAAGTTGGCGTATGTATTACAGATAACAAGACTTGACTTCCATAGTTGTACTTTAGCAGTTAGGTAAATAAGGAAAAGGAGACCTAAAAATGATGATAACAATGAAAAATATAGAGGAGAGGACCATGTTTTCAATATGAGGACAGATAGCCTAAAAGGACAATTTAGCATTTAAATATCGCTCTTTCTTGAATAGTTTAATGTCTGTTTTAGATTTAGGGATTAATGTAGACTCTCTTCAAATATATGAAAACTTTGCATGTATCATAAAACTGTAAAGGGGTAAAAATTTAATTTTTAAGAAAGCCTTTGGTGTCCACCTTTATGACCCTCAGTCTCTCAGCACTCCCCCCAATGGAGAAGGCAAGCACTCTCTGCCAATTCATATATAAGACATTTATAAGTGAACAGGATCCAAAAGGCTTTGTCTCATTTCCCACTGTGTCCATTTTCAGATACTGTGTGGGCTACATGGGATTTCCCTCTGTTCTGTTGCTGAAAAATCAGAAACACTCACCTCTGTGGTATGCAGGCTGAAACATCATGCAGAGTTGACCAAAGCTGCAGGTGGACTTATGGCCATTCCCCACTGATGGAAAAACACAAACAAAATGAATGCAATGAAACCAATTGCTCCCTGAAGACTCTGATTTCCTCTTGCCTCTTAACCCCTTTCTCCTCTCTGTCTGCCAGTCACTTTGAGTTTTCTCCTTCCTGACTCAGACTGCTACAGAAGAAAGCCTTAATGGTCGTGCCTGCATGTTTCTTTCTCACATCTGAGGTTCCCAAACAGGACCTTCCTCAAGCTGTGTGCTCTGCATCTGCTGTTACTGCAATCTCAAAGGAAAAGTCCTCCATAGCCCTGTTTCCACCAGAGACCAGTCCACAGACATCTTCCACCTGAAGATTCAACACTGAGGTATGATCCCATTTTTAGGGTTATCTCAGAATGGTTCCATCTCCTGCTGAGGAAACAGAGAATGATCACCAAACCCTACATTTTCTCTTCCAAACTCTCTCCAGCACACTTCTTGCTTCCTTACAATTTCAGATTTTCTCACTCAAGGTATTCCTCAATCTCACTTCTTCCGCTGCCCATCCCCAGTGGCAGAGCATGACAGACCCATTTGTTTCTCAAGAAGACAGTCTGGAAGAAAGCATATATTTTCTTTGTTGTTTTCCTCTTGTATCACTGAGGACAAATGAGACTACACATATGAAAGCTTCAAGAGGCAAGCCCTGAGAAACACATTTACTGTTCTTCCTCTAATCCAGCTTTTCAAGACATTCCTTGATGATACAAAGGTATCTACACCAAAGACCTGATCAGGAAGTTCTGTAGCTCTCTGGAACACGAAGAAAGAAAGAAAGACAAAATCTGAGCCCACCTGAAATGTCTTAGTTGCTCACTTCAGCTGGTGTAATCACATTTCCTAGTCACTTATATTAACATTTAAGTGCAAATGAAATTCTGAGGAAACAATTCAATACTAGAAATGTTGTGTGCAGAGGTACATTAGATGATGTATTAATGAAAATTAATATCTAGCATATCAGGTAACTTCACAGATTATTAGCAAAAATTTTCATAGATGTACAGTAGTATGCATGACCATATCCAATGGGATTGCATAAGGTGTATTACCAGACAGATTCTGTGTGTTCTGTATATCCAGCAGTTAAAGATAAAAATTGAGGAAATCAAATAATTTTTGGTTCCTTCAGAAATATTTTTGGAAGGTATAAAATATTTCCCAGAATAGAGGCTTAGATGGAGAGAAAGACAGCTCAAACAGCTTATCAGAAACCTCATTCAGCTACATAGCATTTTGAGAAGCAGCTTCCTTCTACAACTAGCAGCTATAGAAAGATCTTAAAAATAAATAGAAAAAGCATTTTTGCACTGATGACCTTGTCTGAGATTACATCATGTCTCAGTTACCATGAATGCTGGCTACAGCTTTGGTTTCTGTTGCATCTGCTCAGAGATACATTTCTGTTCTCTATCAATACCATGTCATGTGTGCTTGAGCCAGGGAAGATTTGCTTCTTACTTCCATATTTACTGTCTAAGCACTGGACCAGGAACCTGAGTTTCAGAGAGACCATTTCCTTTGCTGATGGATCTAGCACACCAAAACAAGTTTTCTCAACAAAAGGACAGGATAAGGGTTAATTCTGTGCTGTAATAGGCTATTTAGACATGCATAACCACTCCACCCAGGATTAAATGACACCAGCTGTAGGGGCAAACTGTGTCTGCAATGTCCTATCTGCACACTGAAGTTACCTCTATAAAAGCAAATTCATGTAGTATTTAGCTACTTTCAACTACAATATACAATACTTAGCTAGAATAATGATCAAAAGAAACTGTCTCTCCTATGGTTTATACACTTGTAATTTATCCTCTCAAATTCTTTAGGAGTTAGGCAGATACACACAGCAAACTGCTGAATTCTGGATTTCTTATGGAAATTCTGGAATTCTTATTTCTATTACCTTGCTAATGTATACATTCCCATCAATGAGATGAAAACAAATATTGGGGAAAAGAAGTAGGTGTGCAACCCATAAAATTCATTTTGCAAGATAGTGGCTATGACATCTTATTCTTCTGCAGTCAGCAGATGTTTCAGTAGTGTGAAAAATATTTACTCTAGCTGAGATCAGTGGGTATCTCTTTATTGCCTTCATTAAAACTTGGCTACATGTGTGCCTCTACATGCAAAACAAGTTCTCCCACTGACAAGACTGCACCCTGCCCTGTGAAATTAATGCTTTCAAACTCATATCTTGGTATATATATGCTGCCTTTTCACTGATGGACTTAGACTAGGAAAACACAGGACAAGGTCAAAAGACAAAGGAAAACTTATGTCTGGGAAGAGATAGACATTACCTCCATAACAGCACTTCACTAGAGGTGAACAGTCTGTTTAGGGAAAATGTTGAAAGACTGACATATACATGGGGACTGAACCTATTGTTTAACTTCGAGGTTTCCATATTTCTCAAAGCCTGACAATCTCTTTGCTCTCTCCTTTTGAAGTAGTTTCTGGGTCTTTTCATTTTCAGTTTTTTTTCCTGGCTATAGAAACCTTTAGACTGAGGAGAACAAGAGGGTGATGTAGAGCCAGAGATCTCTTTTCCACATTATTCTTCAAATTAAGAAATTCACCAAAATTCTTTAAGATAGTCCAGGTTTATTGAAAGCTGTTATTCTGTCCCTAGCTCTAAAATGGAGGATGTGGATTCCCAATAAGAATGGCAGTTGCAGCAGAGGATTTCTCTCTCTCTCTCTTTGAAAGCGTATTTTTTTTTCATCTCTAGGAAGGAGATGAACCTCATATTCCTCTGTCAATTTTATATAGAATTCTTTATTGTGAATGATTTAACTTTTGTCTTTCTCATGCACAGAGTGACTTTTCTTTTTTCATAAATGAGATTTTGATAGATGTTTTTTTATATTCTTCCTCCATTAAAACTATTATACACTATTTGTATTACAGTAAACTTTATTATGATTCAACACCACCATTGTGGTCAGGTTAGCTCCAACACAGAAGAAAAGAGCCATCCCTACCACAAAATAAAAGTTATGTTTTGTAGATTTATTTTTTTTTTTGTAAAAAGGGAAATTATACCTTCATCCACATTGAAATTGCAAATGAAGAAATCTTAATTCTTTGCTGCACTGCATAGCTATGGTCCTTGAGCCATAATTTTTATTGGAGGAAAATCTGAGGAATTCTGCTTGCAGGGCAGAGTTCCTTACTCAGATTTAGATGGGTTTGTTTATGTAGTCAGGACTAAAAGTAGCACAGCTTCATTTCTCAGACAGCTTCTCCCTCACTTACTTTCCAGGAGTGTATTTTTTTTCTCCCAATTCAGTGTTTCATTTCTACTAACAAGTCTTTCTCAGAAGAGGTTAAAAAGAGGAACTTTGGCAAAAGCTGCCATGCTGAGAATGCACTTAATAGATAGAGAGGCATTGCTGCACAAAACAGCAGCAGGAAGGCTACTTTAGCATCAAAATAGGCCTGGATAAAATATTTGTTTGGGGTTCCACTGCCTGCACAGGTGTGGGTTTCATATATTGTGATAGAAGGATAAAACTGGACAGAAATTCTTTAACAAGCTCCAGCTTGTTCTTTAAATGTAGTTCTGAAGAGTGGGAACATTTGGAACTGCTTTGTAGACTCTTCTAGGCTAGACATCTGTTTGCTGGCTGCAATTGCAGTGGAGTGGGTGTTCACTTCAAGCACTAGATAATTTAAATAAAAAGACAGAAAGAAAGTACTTTTCTTCAGTCAATACTGACTGTTACAATATCACGACCTCTAGGACTGCAGCTTGTAACTCTCCTCCCCGGTTCTCAGCTAAGTTCCCACTTTGTCACGAGCCTGACTTCTCTTTCCAACGAAAATGTGAAACTACTTCTGCATGTTAAAATATCCTTCTCATCTGGGAATTTCAGTGGCTAGCATGGTATCATAGAAGCAATTCATGATTATGGGATTTACTGACTTCAGTATTTTCAGACATTTCCTTGTGAGGTAGCTTCCTCGTTGTAATTAAAAGCCTATACATTTACAAAAAGAGACCAGCAGTAAGAGGAAACACCTGAGACTTTTGCAGGCACAGCTCATCCTAGGAAAACTGCTCTTTAATGGCTGCATAAGAATCCACATAGTTGTATTTAACTTCAATATTGGTCTTATCCTCCTGGTGCTGCTGGCACATGATTATACTTCCTCTACCTCCTTCATCAAATGTAATCACTGTTAAAGTTACTCTGGAGATACGCTTGGCAGCCCTAGGATCCTGATGTGAAGCTGTATTATATATTTTCCAGCAGTAACACCTAGACTTGTGGGTTGGCTCCTAAAATGAATGTAGCAGCAATAGTTGGTGGTATCTGTTGATAGATGCCTCAGAGGCAGCCTGATGTTTGATTACACTGCATACTAGATTGATTCTTGACTCATTTGGGTTTTTCAAATTTTTCTTCTAACTAAAATATGAAAATAGAAATGTGAAACTTAGAATGCATGCTAAAATAGCCCGTCTCACCTAGAAATTTTAGAGATTACTATGCCATTCTAGAAACATCTGCTCATAATTTGATCTAGGTAATGATCCTCAATCAGTCTGAAAAAGATTAACTGTTGTATTAAATGCTGACAAATTCCATCATCCAAATAAGAGGGAAGAATAAATAAATTCACAGGAGATTTATGATGTTGAATTATTCAGTAATAATTTTCATGCTGAAAATAGCACTAACTGTCTTTCCAGCAGAATATTGAGAAGTGATAAGGTTTCTCTTAAAAATTCAGAATTAGACTATTTAATCAGATTTCTCTTGATATGCTAATATATGTCTGCATGTCTATTTCCTGGTATGAAAACATTTTAAAGCCACTAATTTTACCCAAGATTATCACTTTAGAAATATATTTTATATCAAACTACCTGATGTCCCTGTAAGAATAAGTGTTAGAAGAACAAAGGTTCTCTTAAAATAGTATTTTAAAAGCTGCAAAACTGAACACTATATTTAGGCAGAATTAAGTTGATTATGTAAATAATGTGTTGCCCTCTACTTATTTACTTGAATACTCCTTTTTTCAGAGCATCTGAGCACTCTTAAATACATATTTGAATGGTACTCAATGAATGTGTAACTGTTCAAAATTATATTTAATCTTTGTCCTACTTGTTACTCACTTTCCAATCCTAGATCAAAACATAGTAGAGCATCCTCAAAAGAATATCCAAGGAGATTCTTATTTTGCTGAAAGGAATTTTGAATACCTAACTCTTGAGAATGACATCTTGAGAATGTCTTCAGTATTCCATGGTTACTCAGGAGCAACTCAGAACAGGGCAATCCTCACACCTGCCTCAGCTGGTGTCTGAATTCCAGGTGACTTGTACTGGGTCTGGCTGGAGTGGAGGTAACTTTGTTCATAGCAGCCTGTCTGGTGCTGTTTAGAAGGACTAAAGCAGTGCTGATAACTTGCCAGCATTTTGCCTGTTGCTGAGCAGTGTTTGCAGAGCACTAAAGCTTCCTCTTTTTCCCACTGTCCTCACAATTTTGTCCTGTCCCATAACATTCCCCTGTCCAGTAGCTGGGTTGCAGGAGCACAACAGACTGTGAGTTGACACCACCAATGCTGAGTCTGATTGCACAAATGGAATAGTCTAGATTGTACAATGTCATGCTGAACAGTCAGACTGGGATAGCAGAAGGAGGAGGAGGATTTTGTCTTCCCACTACCATGGTAGCCACCATCAGAGAACGTTTGGGCTCTGGTCTGTTTGTGGCGTTGGTGAACGATTGTGTTTGTGGGGTTTTTTCCCTTTCCTTCACTTACTAACCTGTCTTTATCATGACAAGTTTTCTCATTTTTTCTCTACCTATTCTCCCACTCATCCTGTTAGGAGGTAGGAACGAAGAGAACAATTGTGTGGGTGCTTGGCTGCTGGCCAGAGGGAACCCATCACATAAATGCATTGGATGACATGAGGGATCTCCCAGGACTGTAATTCCACATCTGGCCATGGGGACTATTGCAGTATCTAACCTGTATAATATTTCTGCCACATTATGTCCTTCTTTCCTATTCCCTGCTTGACCCCATCAGGGACCCTTGGAGACATCAGTAGCCTCCTGTTGGTCAACCTATTTGATTTCCCTTTCCATGGAGTGAAGAACTCGGTTTCCCTAAGTCATGAGGGTGCAGGACAGAATTCATTCACTAAGAACTGGAAGCACTCCAGGTTTCACAGTATAGATTTCAAATCGGCTCAAGTAGTCTAAGTCTCCCTCATCAAACTGAAAACAAGATATTGTAATTAAAAATCCAGGAAAATTAATAGGTAGTACTATGAGTGCTTCAAAAACAATTCAGTTTGAAAGACTATCCCTTCAAATTAAATTCAGATTCAAGGAGGGGGAAAAAAAGGCATTTAATTTCTTAGGAGCAGAATTAGCCTGAATTTGAGGACTGAATTCTATTAGCTGAACCCCTTAATATCATGAGATCTCTAAATTTAGATACAGCTATGTCATTCCATTAAATATTGGATTCTAGGTGCATAACATCCACCAAACCTGGCCATGCTCACTACTCTGCAGCACAAAGACATGGACCATTAGAGATTTACAGTGAGGTATTTGTCATATCAAAACTTTTCTCTTTTATTTATTTTAACCAATAGCATGAAGTGCTTTTTGAGAAAAAGTGAAGTTTTTGCTACTCTCTAGATCTGACTGGAGTATTCATTAGGTGCCACTTCCATATTTTCAATTTTGTTGGAAAGCCACAACAAATTTTTACTGACAATCCCAATAGTCTGGTACATAGCTATTGGATCTGGTTCATATCATAGCTATCATGAAAGAACTCCAAAAAAACTAGCCATCGATTGCTCCAGTCCATGTGAAAGTGTTTTGTAATGTATGGACTTTTACAAAGCTTTTACAAACTTTTCACAAACCTTTTAAAGCAAAGTTCCTTTGTTCCCATCTTTGTGGTTTTAAAGTACAGATTAATATACCAATTTCATCTAAGTTTTTGCACTGTATAATGACAAGGCTATAAATCTAGGAGATGTCTAATACAACATGACTAATTTGCCTCCTAAACAATGCCAATAAATGAACAGCTATAAAAACTCTGAACAACTGAAAGGAAATAGATTGGCAGAAAGCAAAGCCAAATATTTTAAGCACTTTTTCATCATGACTAGCTCACCTGAGTCAATGTTGAGTGAAACACTGTAAAGACAATGTAGATCTACTTTTTCCTTTGCTTTTCTTTTTAAAGGGGAACTCATTCCATACTCATAGCTTTTTTTTTCTTTTTTATGTTGTAAGTGGAACAAGAACTCATAATAGTGATCTAATGAAGGTTCTTGTCTCTGTCAAAGTATATAATAAAGAAGCAAAGCTTGCAGAAGTAGGTGATATCTTTTATTATGCCAATACTTTCTCTTTTGATGTCCTCAACTGCCATGGCTACAACAATGTTTATACAACAGAGGAAAGGTGTTTCTTATTGCCTTGATACCTGAGATACACCAACATTATTGTCAGTGGGAAGGGATAGATTCAGTATATGTACAAGTATAAATAAATACTTTAATGCAGAGGTCCCTGTGGATTTCTGCACATATATTGCCACTAGCACTTTTGCAAAACTGTCATAAGGAAAAAACCAACACTCATTACTAGAAGCAGAGTATAGTAAAGTATTAAAAATTCCCCATATCCAAACAGTCTGTTCTTTGAGGGCTTAGTGAGGTCACAGTTGGGAATATATACAGTTCCCTGGAATTTTGCATGGTGTATTAATTAATCTTATAAAGGAAGTGGGACATAGAAAGACCTCCAGATCAGCAGTTGTTTAAAAAAAAAAAAAAAAGTTTAATTTCATAGTGCTGGCTCAGAGCACTTACTTCAGAACTGCTGTACAGTAACAGAGCTGGGTTTGGTAAGTAAACCAGTTATGAAGGAGGAAAAAAAGAGAACTGAGAATTCAAGCTGATGCTGAACAGCATGAATGTGAAAGTTCAGTCAGTGCATACAGTGCTGTTTCTTCATATAAAGAAGAAACCAGCACATGGGGAAGCTCTCCTCTTTGCCCATCAAAGCACTTCATATATTCACAGTGTGAATTTACACAAATATTTATGTAATGAAGTACAGCAGAGCAGTAGCAGTTAATATTTGTTACATTCCAACAGCAAAAAAAAAAGAAAAGGTAGCATGGACTGAAACTAGTCTCTCATGTGTTCTAATCAACCCCTTATCTTATTCCTATTTGTTTTATTGTGATGGCCTTCATAATGTCCCAAGAATCTTTAATTTTTGCTTCTCCAGACTAATCAAGAAAAATAGATAAACAAAAAAAATCCATGCTGTGGGACAAGCAGGTAACTTTGGAATTTTGTTCGCTCTTTGGTGTTTGTTCATCTTTTTAAAAGAGTGTGGAAAAAAAAGTTCTAGAAGGAAAGTGAACGCTCAATGATGTAAACAACGTTCAAAAATCACATTAGCTACTAAATTACCTTGAAATAAATGCTGTGGGGCTTGTATCCATTAAGAAATTCACTCTCTATCATGGACCTGTGGTTCATTTTTCATTATCAAGCAGTATTAGAAATTATTTTGCATGAACCTTTAAGAATTGCTATTTCCTGTTCAGTGGTTTTATTTTCAATTTGAGAGTGAAAAACCCATAAAATTTAAAGGTTTATTGGGGAGAAGGGGTTTAGTACTAGCACCTGGCAACTATATGGAATGCATACTCAACTAAGAATTAAAAATTGGCATTACTGGAATTTTTTCTTGCTCTACCATTTGTGCATGGGGTCAGAGGGATCAGCCAGTGCATGTGAGAGTGAGCAGGGAAAGGCTCCAGAGCTACTGCTTGGGAAACCACCTTAGAGATGGAGGGACCTGCAGCCAAGGCTCTCTGCAAACTTCAGCAGCTTTGAGAGCACTCAGGCTGGTACTGTTGGATCCTCTGAAAAAAACCAAAATAAGGAAAAAATACTCATAATACCTCTATACCAAAGGATAAGTATACTGAGATTTAGTCAGATCATCTGAAGCCCCACATTCAAAAGCAACAAGCACTGCTTCTTGCCATCAGCTCAGTGTGTTCTGTCTGTGGCACTTTGATAAGGAACAACTTTTCAGAGCACTGGGACTAGAAGAATTTGGAAGTCATGGGTCCAGAAACAGCTTTGGAAAACTTTGGATTCAGGTCTTTAAGAATGCTGAGTCATGTCATCAACGAGGGATGTCATTCCAAAGGCTGTGGAACATCAGGCTGTGAAAACTTAAACACAAATTTATTTTTGTTGTCAGACTACCTATAAAATAAGGTTTGAAGTCTGTGTAATTACATAATAAGATGTAATTAGGTTTAGATAGTACTTACTTGTAAAATTCCAAGTACTTTAAATGAAAATGTAGACTAATATTAATAATACATACCAAAAACCAAGAAAAAGAAAGCTAGAATGGCAATTACAGATGACTTCTTTTACAATTTCAGAGACCATTTCTAAATTAGATCTCTACTCATTGACAATTTAAGAGACTAAACATTGCAAAACCTGGGATAATTCCACTTGCTTGTTGTAAATATTTAATACACAAATAGATAGATTGCCAAAAAATTTCTATGAGAAAGAATAATATAAATTAAAAATAATAAGAAACACAAACAGAAGCGGGCAATTTTCAAGTTGTTCATCATTTTAGAAATATTTTTTTACAGAGACACTGTGGAACTCACCTATTTTCCAAATCCCCAGGATCTCAGGTTTATCTTTGTCACAAATAGAAAACTGAGTTGTTTTCAAAAACCAAAGTGTACTGACTCTTTCATGCTTTCTACTCCTGTGGTCAAGTACCTTGCATTATTATCACTTATTTGTTCAAGTGGTGAGGAAATATTAAATATCTCAAGTTCTCAGCAGAGACTGGGCAATAATTATCAACAGATGGCTGGCAGTAAGGTTTTGAGAGAGAGAAAGAAATTGCCCTTCCTTCCAAAACAACCTTCTCTGAGAAGCTGAAAGCAACTTACTAGTGAGTTTTGGTTGAAATCAGATTTAACTACCTGCTTTCTGACCATGATTTTTGTGTTACTTTTACCCTTTCTTACTTAGCTGTGATGAGCAAGCACCAATGCCACCTGTCTTGACTTTCTCGTAATGATGATATATTTGTATTTGAAAGCCCTGACAACTCCTTGAAATTTGCTCACTTGTTAAAAGTAATACCACTGCTGCATAATTAGACAAGCACAGTTTTACAACAGTGTCTCAAGCTTCCATACTCACGCATGTTAAATGACCCCACAGAAGATGTGGAAATACGCAGTGGGACAGATCTTCCACTGAAGCTATTGACAAAGTTAAGGTAATTTATTCCAGGCTCCCTTTGCATGTGATATGGTTTGTTGTCAGAATAAATATGCGTCTAATCAAAACACTGGATCTTGAGATATTTGCTTCACAAATCAGCCCTTTCGTAAATATTTTTAAAGGATGACTGATTTGAAAATATTGAGAAAAGGTAAAGACAGCCGAAATTGCCTTCACACTCCATTTTCTTTCATCTGGTGTACCTGAAGGGCTCTATCTGGTTATTGCACTCTAGGTGACTCAGTTTGAAATGCTGTAGAAGCCCTAGCAAATTAATCCATAAGGCTAACTCCCCAGGCTCCTCACCAGGTTTCAATCTGGTCTTTTTGGGCTGCTACAGAGAAAAGTGTTTTAGAGGTCATTACAGGAAGCTGATGCTCCTTATGTTGCTATGTTTTGTATGGACAACACAAGAACTCCCAAATCATGGAAGCAATTCAGTTGTAGTTATTTAAATAAGCCCGTGAAGTGCATTCTTACTGATTCTCGCCTGCTTTGCCACACAATATCACACAGAGCTGCCTGGAAGGCTGCTGGAGGGAGCAGAAGGAGTTTGCCTTGAGCAGCCACAGGTGCTCAGCACTGAGCTTTACTCACAGCAGCAGGACCCTGTTCTGACAGAGACCCCTGTGCCACAAGGGAAGCCTGACTGGAGCAGCTGGCACTTGGTACCACCACGGTCCTAAATGCAAAGAGCCTTCAGGTCACAAACCATGTCCAAAAAAGAGCTTTCAATCCACCCCAAGGTCAGCTGCATCCTCCACCCATCTCTCCCACCGGGTGAACCTCTGAAGAACCTTTCATCCAGAGCACCCCAGCAAGGCAGCTTCTGCTTTTCATTCTCTGTTGCGTTTGCATCACATTTCTGGAACTATACAATGTTTATTCCCTTCTCACTGCAACAGTGACAAATTTTTTTAAAAAAATTAAAACCCTACAAACACTGAATGAAATTTGTACTTATTTATTGTGAACTTATTTCATCAAAAATCAACATTTTTTTAGAGTCCTGGTAGGGGCATAAGCACTCCATAGCTCTTAGACTGAAATTCTGCTTACAGATGACTAGCACTTCAAAAGACTATTTTGAATATAATGGCTAGAGGATATTTTTATTAAAATCCACTTAAAATTAAAATCAAAACAATAAACTAAAGATCAAAGTCAAGGTCAAGCCTGTACAGCTGGATAAAACTTTCTCCAATTGTTTCTTACTTCTAAAACATGACTAATGAGATTCCCCTTTCTACCTTACTTTATGAGTCACTTAAAACATAAAATCTGCCTTTTATAGTAGGTAAAACATTTTATTGTAAAAACATTTCATGTCATTCTGCAAAAAAAGTTAAATATCACATCATGGTTTGCTACCAGGAAACTTTAAGTATCTGAATTTTCATAATGGAACTAATGTATCACAAGTTGATAAACATGTAACATCCAACAAATACAAATATTCAATCAGCTTATGTACAGGATCACTTTTTTTTTTTCCTTGAAGATCTCAGTTATTATTATGTGTACACACAATAGTTATCAAAGGACAGTTTGGAGACATTTCTGAAAAAGGTCTATCAATAATACTTTTTCTTAAATTAAATTCTTTTATGTGTCACAGAAACATTTGTTTTTTGCCTTTTTCTAAGTATCACAAACTCAAATAAAATAGTAATTTTTCTTTTAAAAAACCAGCATTTTTACCCTAGCTGGTGTAATAAAAATGCTTTCATATTTTAATATAAAAAAACTCAGTTTTGAAATATCCTTTAATCACTTAGTTTGGTATTTTTATGGGTGTTTCAATTTAAAAAGGGGGCTATCTAATGAATTCCCATCTAAAAATACTAGTAAGCTTTGAAGCCGAATGTCATATGACTCAATAAAAAGGCTTGTTGAACTTACAGGAGAGAGTGGAACATGTAAATGTGAGCAGTAGCAGATAAAAAACTGCACCTTCTGGACCTCATGCAAGCACCATGCAGACATATGCACACACACATTCAAACATGGATTTGGACTAAAACTTGCCAAAATCCCTACCAAACTCTAACCAGCTAAGCCTACTTTCACATAAAAGTAGTATAATGAATAAAAATACTTGGAAGTCCTCCAATACCTTATACAGCATAGTTTCTGTTTCTCTTCCCCACGTCCACCCACAGGCTTGCTCCTGCTCTGTGGTCCCTGCTCTCTCTGGTTTCTCACCAAGGTAATATATTTGCACCACTCTGAATGAAAAGCAACATTCTGAATTATAAGTGCAAAGGAAATCTGTGCTCCTAAAGCCTTCTTACCTTTTCTCGGGCTACTACATTTCATCACCCAAAGAAAGATCCCATTCAGCACAGAAACATCACCCCACACACTGGACATGAGACTAGGAGTTAGGTCACCTTTTTTGAGTCTATATTTCCCTCCTTGCCTCATGTGACCTTAGACAATTAATTCAGCATCTGATATCTCAGATTCTCCTTGTGCTAAAGGCTGGAGGAAACACTTCCACGCCAGTAGTTTTTAAGATCAAGGAGTAGTTTACACAAAGCAAGAGTTTAGTACCTAAATCCTAAATTGCATCTGAGTGGGTTCTGCTTTCCTCTAGTCCTGGAGACACCTAAATATTCCAGTTGCACCTCTGTGTAACCTGAAAGCTCCCCAAGTGTGTGAATGTCTGTCTTAAACACCCTGCAAACTGAAGAGATGCATGGCTGCTTCCTTCCTCAGCTTGATCAGGCTTCAGATTCCATCCTCCTGTGCTCCTCAACCAGTACATCCTCCTGGGTGGGATAGAAATCTTGGACTGATATCCACCAAGGCAGAGGAGAGAACCAGGCCAGTAAGACAGGATTTCAGGCTACCCTTCACCTTCATGTTCTTTGTTGCATAGCTTCCATGTCCACTGATGAGATTTCATTTAATTTCATCTCGTTCTCAGGTATTTCAAGGAATCAGAGAATAGTTTAGATTGGAAGAGATCTTTAAGATCGCCAAGTCCAACCATCAATGTAGCATTGCCAATTCCACCAGTAACCCATCTTCCTAAGCACCACATGTCCCTAAGCACCACGCCTTCACATCTAAACATGTCCAAGGGTAGTGACTCAACCACTTCCCTGGGCAGCCAGTTCCAGGACTTGACAATGCCTTCTAGGGATTTTTTTTTTTTTTAATATCCAGTATAAACCTCCCCTGGAACAACTTGAGCCCACTTCTTCTCAATCTATCATTTGTTATCTGAGAGAAAATCTGACCCCTACCTGTCACTTGTAGAGCAAAAAGTTCTCCCCTGAGCCTCCTTTTCTGCAGGCTAAACACCCCCAGGTCCTTCAGCAGCTTGTCATAGAACTTATGGTCCAGACCCTTCCCCAGCTCCATTGCCCTTCTCTGGACACATTCCAGAACTCCAATGTCTTTCTTGTCATGAGGAGCCCAATACCTAACACAGAATTCCATGTGCAGCCTCACCAGTGCCAAATGTGTGATTGTTTCCTATAAGATCCTGTTGCCTCAGTTTTATACGTGCAGCTACAACTTAGCCACAATCATTAGTACAATTGTGAGTCCTAAATGAGGAGCTAGTGATTCTTTAGCTTGTAGTATTGCCATGCTTGTAGATTTATTGCCTTAAAATAAAATCATTTCCACAACTGCATGTTGAACACTAGATAATGACTGAATATTAAAAGTCCAGCAAACCATCTTAAGAGACATTTAACATTTAAAAGACAAAACTGAAGATAAATTAGTTCAGTCTGTGGACTAATAAATTAGAATTCCTTACAAAATCAAGGTTGACTTAGACCATCCCCAAAGCTGTAAGATAGTTTTCACTGCTCTTCCATGACTCCAGTCCTATGCCTGTGATTTACTACTAAAATTAAGGTCATTCACTATGTGTATTAATGTCTTATGCTAGACAGAATCTCTGTTCCTTTGTCTTATATCCAGATGAGCGGGTATTGAATACATTGTCTTGTGTAGCTGAAATGTGAAATGAAGCCAGGTGAATTCTTCAACTTTAGGTACAACGCAACTCTCTTTGGAAACATGACAACCTAAGTGACTGTAATTGTGTTGCAGTCTCCAGGCCTCTGGAGTAAATCTCCATGTTTGAAATAGAATTAGCTATTCTTCAAACAGCATGTTTTGAAAAATTATTCTCATCTAAGCAGGTACAAATGAACTATTAATGAGGCTTCTGTAAGAAAATAAAAATAATAAATAATGTGAGAATAAACTTACTGCAACAAAACACGTGCTGCTCTTGCTTTAAAGTTCTTCTGTGAACTTGTGACATACTCTCTTTAGATGCTTACATAAAGAAATATTGAGTGCTGTCCATGATTCTGTTTAACTACCATTAAAAAGCCATTATTCAAAAACACAAACAGCTTAGTTTCACCTCCTCTAAGGTTGGGGTTGTTCTTGGTGGGTTGTTTTTCTTTTTTAAGTCTGAAAAGAGGACAAGACACAGCTATACTGTGTGGCTGCTGGACAGGAGGTGCCATTGTGGCTACCAGGGTTTTATTTATCCTTAACCCTAAGAAGCAGCCCTTTAACCAATAGCCTTCTCTATTGCCTTTCCACTGGAAATTTTGCTCTATTCCCAAGATGGTTTTTAATGACTGTTTCTTGTTACAGAGAAAAAGCTTCTTCTGGGTTGGGCATGTTTCCAGTGCAACAAGTAACAGCACTTACCAGAAACTTATACTGCAATCTTTTGATTCTCAGAGAAGATTCACTAGTCCTGGCCAGCATTTATGGCAGCTTGCTGGTGTTGCTTAGATGAATGACTCATTTCTGAAAGAACTAAGTGGGAAAAGAAAAAAAAAAAGTGCAAGCCCCCATTGGGAAAGAAAAGAGCTTTTGCCACTGACATAGCTATCCAATCTGATTTCCAATAAATATATACAGTAATAGGTCTAACATGATTAGTGAAGTGTCATAAAGACACAGCTCCTGAGCAGTTGTAAACATACACACATGTACGCTCACATGTGCACACAGATCCAGCAATCACAACCTGTGGCTATCAGAATGAAAAGCATTAATCATTTTTAATGGTCAATCTGTTAAAAAGATGTTCTAACTGATTACTGGTGTGAAATAAAATAAACATTATACATACAAATCTTATTTCCCCAAAACTGAATCACTTTTGTCAGGTATTTAACTTAAACCAGCAAAACAGACCATCGAGAAGGCAGCATTGAAATGGATGCCTGCAGCAATGCCCAGTCAATGGCCTCTTTATTTGTTAAAGATGGATTATTTTAAATAAATTACAGAGCACTTGCACTGAATAAACAGAGTCTCAGTGGCTGTGGCATGCTATACATGCTTAATTGAGCCACAGAAATCCTAAATGACTACTGAGCTGTGTAATCACCTTTGATTTTTCTGATAGGACCTGATTCTTTAGGTAAAAACCAAGCCATTGAGGACTGAAAAGCAACACTACCTTGAGGAAAATAGAAAGTTTAATCTGGAATATATACTTATAATATTTCGGAAACCACAGCGATGGAGTGTTCCAATAACTGAACACAAGGCAGCTTCAGAAGTGAACGATCTGTGTGTCATTTTTATTTGAGCTTGATATGTTAAATGTCCCAAATGTTTATGTTGTATAAGCCCACTTAAACATTGCAAAGTGCAACAGATTCATTGGCAAAATAAAAAGTATAGCTTTTTTAGTCTTGCTTGCTGTCTTTTTTGCATTGATACAGCACATTATGCGCACACGTGTACCCAGGGGTTTTCTTAAGTAATCGTGTAATTTGACCGCTTTTGGGGAACCTGTTAATGTGATTTGCTTGGAGTGTTACCTATGGCTCCTGTAGGCTGAAGTAAAACATCAGGTCAGAAACCAGGAAAAGATGCTGTAACCCTTATGGATAATAGTCTTCATTTTGAGATTGTGTATTATTAACGCTTTACATTCCAGTCTTTATGTAACTCAGCCAACAACAACAAAAAAACCCATCTGAAATAAGGCTACACTTGCTACACAAGACTTACAGGATCAGACCCTTCCCTTGACATAAATGAATCCTGACCTAATGACATGTGGAATTCATTTTGACAGAAGCTATGACCTTAAATAATATTACTTCCATTTGTCAATATCTCTGGAAAATGGTTTGACAGTGAGAAGCAGTTTGAAAACTACCTTGAATAACAGCAATTAAAGGAAAGACTGATACTGTTGGGCACTTTAATAATGATTGCATACCTGGATTTTCTCTAAAAATTTTCAACACCTACCACTTTCTTTAATAAGCAAGTATAAAAATGCTCAGCTGTGAACT
Source organism: Pycnonotus jocosus (assembly GCA_013400435.1). Taxonomy (NCBI): domain Eukaryota; kingdom Metazoa; phylum Chordata; class Aves; order Passeriformes; family Pycnonotidae; genus Pycnonotus; species Pycnonotus jocosus. Next base: position 90,000 of record VWYP01013812.1, on the reverse strand, counting down.
ACTTCTCGTTCAAATGAAGCACAATGAGCTACATTTGCAATTTCCACAATTACACTGTATATTTGGGGGAAAAAAAGATACATGACTCTAACAATGTTGGTAAAGTAAGTGCCTGTCAACATCCAATTAAAACTGATGAGCATTTAAAATGGAAATTTTATCCATACACGATGAGGCCGAGAAAATTAAGAATATAGTATTGGATATTCTAAAGTACTCTGATGAATATTATGAAGTTTCTGAAAATAAGACCAGGCTGCTCATAGTGTCACAAACTGGTCAACCAAAGGTGCTCATCAAGCTAACAAGCTTTGTCCAAAACAGCTGAACTGTTCCTGTGTGACTTTAGAAACTCAGACAAAGAGGCTGTAGAGGAATTTGAAGATGTTCTCAGAGCAGTTTTGGTAATTCCCTTGATATTTTTCATAACATGTAAGAGAAGATCCTTCTGTCATGGATGTCAGCCCTTCCTGGAGGGAAAACACTTGGCCTGCCTCCTGGGTCTGAGCAGCACACAGCAGGGAGGACACAGCGAGCAAACACAGCTGCCACAGCTCTGTTTAGCATCATGACACTGTTTTCTCAGGGAAAGGACAAAACACTTAATGTTCCCCCCAATTAATTTCTTTAGTGGAATTAATGAGAAAAAAAAAAATCTGGAACTTATTATGTTGACTTGTGAACATAACAATAGGGAAAATCCCCCAAATATATGAGAGAAATTTGCAAGGGCAGAAGGCTCTGCATGTCTTTCTCTGGCTGTCCATGCCAACCCAGGACATAATTATATTTATGTTGTCTTTGGCAGTACAGTTTTTTCCCTTTAGGCACAGAGACACATTCTCAGGAGGCCACCAATCATGCAGAAACCATGTGGTAAATTTGAGTATAAAATTCAAATAGCCTGGTGCCACAGTCATTCCCTTCTCGAGCCTGGGGGTTCCAGAGCTGTGTGGCAGTAGGTGTGACCAAGGCACTCAACTTTTTTTACAATCAGCCCTATGGGATACACAGTTGTGCCCATCAACCCCAGAGCTGGACTAGACACACTTCCGTTTCCTTGGTGGCCCAAAAGTAGAATCTCATGTAAGCAGTTTAGACTGGTTTCCCATAGGTCCTTTTTTTTTTTTTTTTTTATTATTTCCTCTTAAATATGGCTCCATGCTAGCCAGAAACCCTTTGGACTGTGTGTGCTGCTAACTCACAGGCACATCTGGCTGTGTTCAAACATTCAAGTGCTTTTTATGGTTCTCTTTGGCTAGCAAGCACATCTTAAGGGACATTCATCGAGAGGGCTCCTCTGCTCTGTCCAAAAGCCAGATGAGCTCAATTAATAGAGACACTGATAACAAATCCGGTAAGGAAAAATTTGCAGAAACAGGAGAGGAGCGATCATATCTCACACAAGTCCAGGCAGACCTAAAGCCTGCAAGAAATGGAGACTTGAAACAGTGCCTCATGTGTGTAAGGAAAAATATGTTATAAATGGTTTACTGAGACTTACCTAAACCAGGAAACAGGCTTCAGCATTAAAATTGTAAGACACAGTTAATAGAAAAGACTCAATAGGACACAAGGGAAATAGCTGGATGGGTGCGGAAGTATGCTAAGCCCAGGAAAAGAAATACTATAGCCAGTGTGACTGCTGCAGAAAAGACAGCTGACACAGTGAAAAAAATAATAGGAAATTTACAGCCCTGAAGTGATCAGGGACAGAGATCACCAAAGGATTCTGCAGAGAATGGCCTGTAGCAAGCTGAAATAAGGGATCAAGGGGTACTTGGGTATCTTTTAAGTGAGAGAACATTGTTGGAGTTGCTGCAGAACCTGGGGTGTCCTAGATCTTGGATATAGCCCACAAACTCTGTTTAAAAAGTGAGAGTTATGAACCAAAAATCAAGTAGTATACATAAAAACAAATGGGATAAATTCATTTCTTCTCAGTGCAGGAATTTCTGTTAAACAGATTTTTCTCCTATGTTCATAATATTTCTAGCAACCCCCCACCCATGTCCAGATAGGCTTTACAGTCTGAAGAATCCAACCCATGAAAGAATGCATCTTCCACAAATCAAATCCTAGAACAAATATTGTGAGATATATTAAGAAGGATATGCTACATTTATTTATATAGTGTCTTCCAGGCCAAAACATTTCAAAGTGCTTAACTAATTATTGATCATCACAGATGCCCTCACAAGTGTATTCACTGAGCAAAAGGTCACAGCTCTCCTTATATGAGGAACAGCTGTAATTAATGCCCATGTGGAAGAGGAACATACAAGCTGTCTTCAGAAGCGTGGCAATTAGCTAATGTTACATCTCCCCCATGCACCTTCTCTGCCTGTGTCAGACTGTGCAGTGGTCACCTTCTCAAGTAAGTGGGGAATTGAGCAGTATAAAAATAAACAATTTGTGAAAGATGTGCTAGAATAAGAAGAACAGGAGCAGAATTTTAAACATTATACCAGGCACTGAAGAAAAACATCACTTATTCAAACCATACAATGAGGAGGTCATCACTTTGCTAATGCAAAAGATTAGCATTCAGATTTTTAAAAGTAATCAAACCTATTTTCACAATGATGTTTCCAATTCCAGCACCCACCTTCACATATTGCCCATGAAAATCTCTTCTGTATGCTGACACACAGTGCTCCATATCTGCTTTTCTGAGACAATCTTGCAACAGTCTTGCTTTGATCTCAAAAGGAAAGCAAAGAAACAACTAAAGACAATGGCATCCAAACAAGGGAGTTAAAATAAGCCTTTAGACAGAGATGGCTCAGTCTCCTGCTAGGGCTGTTTGTGAACAATACCTACAGCTATTTTTTAATATTTCTCATATTTTAATGGATCATTACTCTAATTTATCTTTGACTGTCAGTTGCTGCCATTTATGTTTTTCGTATCCTTTTTTATCTCCACTTCCACTTACTATGATATCAGAGCAACACTGCGGGCTGCAGGTATAAATAGATTAATAATTAGTGTAGATCTTTCTCCCTCCATGTAGGCTACAGGTAGCATTCTGTTTCAACCTTCAGCAATGCAAATAAGCTGATGTTGGCAGTATATCATGAGCTGCTCACCAGTCATTTCCTTAATGACTTGCTAATTTTCCGCTCCATATCCTCCACATGACACACTAGAACCTCATATGGTTGTGTAGACCAGCACAAATGAGAATGCAGCCCATCTAGATAGCCCTATGATTTTGTTTCTATGCCAGCTCTTGCTTCTCTGTTTTCCCCTTAAGGAATCTGCTTGTAATTTTTAATTTAGTCTCTGATGGTGACACAAATATAATTATTTAGTTATTTACCTTCTATATCTACTGTTCCTCCTGCTAATCTGCATCTGCCTGAATTCTGTCATAAAACAGAGATGGATGTTTTTATTTTCTGTTCAGTATTTTATTCTTGTTCATTTGATTTACTCAAGTAAATACCATACAGCTCTGAACCCAAGCATTTTTACTTTTTTCTTTTTAATTAAGAATGAAATAACTTGTATCCTTGAATTTACCCTCAGAACATTGCTTAATACATGCAGAACACAATGTAACCTTTCTTGGATTGAAATACTATTTTCAATGAGTTTAGAAGCATTAATAGCTGAAAAGTACCATTGTATCCCAGGGTATGGCAATCTCCTTAAACCTCCAGAAATAACAAGAACATTGTTTTTCTTTTGTATCATAACACTGGGATTTACCAGACTAATATCGATGGACTCTCATTCTGAAAATCATATTTTCCTATCTATCAACTGAAATAACCGTGCTGTGCAACCACAGACCAAGGAAGTTAAGTTTGTTTTGACTCAGTAATGCCACATGCTCCAGAGAGAAAGTCCTTAAGGCTGTCCTTGCAGGGTGTGTGCCTGTGAAGTGACTGCCTAGGAGTCACTGCCCTGTTGACAGTGTTGACCCACTGATGGCACAGCCTCAGGAATCAGCAGATGGAGGCAGACTGAGGTCATACCAGCTCTGGGCTGTGCAGGATCAGCACAGTGATCCACAGTGATCTTGCAGTGTGCAGAGCCTGGAAATGGAGCTGTCAACCATATGGGGACTCCAGGGTGTACTTGTCATATTGTGGGGGTCTCGTGCTTACAGACTGCTTTTCCTGGGCCTGGTGATCAAGCTGAAGAATGAATTATTTAAATATGAATAAATGTTTTAAAATAAAACCTATGTTCTTGGTCTCCCTTCCTGCATACAATGGCTGGCACGGTTACCTGGAAAAGAAGAAATTCAGATTCAAACCTTCTTTCTTTAAAATCTCTAGAGATTTTAAAGTGGTTGAACTACGTGTTATCCCACATTTACATCTGCCCAGTGTACACATTGCTTTTTGATTTTCACTGGCACTTGTTAGCCTTGGGTCAGCAATGTGGCAGCTACTCATACTGTGTTGTAATTGAGCTGGCTCTCATTTTGCTAGCTTGATTCCAGGGTTAGAAGAGCAGAGCCAGTTTTGGTGACTTCTGGCAATTTTTTATATAAATCTGAGGCACAGCAGTACCATCAGAGGAGGACATAAATTCACAGCATGGATGGTAGCAATACTGCAGCATCCTTAGCACAGGGATCCAGATCATGGTGTTCAATCAGTAGTGGGAACTCAGGGACAGAAAGCAAAGAGTTTTGTTGCTGCTGAAAGGAATTAGAAAGCACACTCTGAATAAAACCTGTAGAATTAAATCATTACAACTATAATACCAAGAGTAAGCACGTGCTCAGAGCACCAGAATAAGTCTAAGATGTAAATTTCAAAAAGGAGAAACAAGGCTTTTTTATGTTCTGTTGGATTGCTTTTCTTAATTCAGAGTTTTAAGAACATAAACATCTAATATATGAAATGCATTACTGAATTCCCCCATGCTACTCGGGTAAGAGACTACAGTCTCTCACAAGCCAGTATTTGCTACTTAGTGTGTTTTTTAAAAAAAGCCATCAGTGAAGGAAACCACTTCACCGATGTACCAATCCTGTTACATGTTTGACTGCTTTTGTAGTTTGGGACATAAGGTAATTTTTTTTTTCTTTTTTTGAAGGTAATCTAAGGAGATGGAGCACAGCCAGGAAAACAGCCAAGAGAATGGACAAGTAACATAAGAGAAACATAAAGAGCTGGCAAAGACAAAACACAAAGGAAAAGACTTGGTGAACAATAAATGAGAGCCAGAAATACAAGGATTTGGAATTGATGTTTATTTTATTTGAGATTAATAGCCAGAAAGAACCTATAACTGTAGTACAAATTGCTCAATGCCCCATGTGGTGCCAATATTATGCCATTCATTATACTTGCAGGTGTATTATTTCTAGTTCCCCAGATAAGAAAAAAGTTTTCCATGTATTTCTTCGTACTTTGAAATGTATTTTTTCACTGCTATATTGCCAAAGGTTCTTATTCTTCCAAACTCAATAGCAACTAATCATTTTCCTGGCTGCAGACTGGGAATATAGTTACAATTTTGTACAGGTAATTCTTCTATCTTTATTAAAGGACCACTCTAAAATTTTGATCTGCCAGTATTTCAAGTTCTTTCCTAAATGTTTAGTTTTCCCTGTGAGAAACGTCCTTCTATTAAACCTTATTTACGTTCCTAATTACAAACCTGGTTTCCTTCTTTTGGGATGAAAAGTTTCTTATTAGCAATATTATGCACTTTCTCCTCAAAGAAAATTTTAAAAAATAAATCACCCTAACAAAGTGAAGTCTAACTTAGCAACATCTTTCCCTACTGCTTGCAGCCACTGCAAAGTTGCTGTTATTGACTGACTTAATGTTGCTGCCCCACAGCAGCTGTGGAGAGAGGATTTTGACAGAGATGATTGTGTCTGAAATCCAGCAATAGAGCAAATGAGGCTGGAGGGGTCTGTGGTACTTCTGATTCCCACTCCTCACATCCACTGACAGAGAATCCAAATTTTTGTGATTCTTGCAGTGGCTTAGAAAAGCTTCTCAGTGAGGAAAACAACTGAGCTCCAAGTCTGGTCTGAAGACACCTGTCCTGCCTCCACAAACACCCTCATGCCAAAGGGAAAAGTGTCACTTCCAGCCACCCCAAGGCACAGAAGTCCTGTGTGACACCTCATGTGACACCCAGGTGTCCTGTGGGCTGTGCACCCATCGTGTGCCCAGTGGGCACCTCCAAGCAGGGACCCTCCAGCTCAGAATGTGTTCAAGCCTGCTAAAAGCTAAGGGGAATAGCCTACAGTGCTAGCCTGTGAAATTCAGAATACCTAGCGGGCATCTACCCCTTGAGAAAGTGTTTATTTTTTGTTTTAATTGGTGTACCAAGTTTATGTTATTGATTCTATCAGGCACAGCCCAAGGAGCCTTTTCTGGGTTCGCAGGTGATTGTCTCAGCTTTGATACAAGATCTCAGCAGAACTAACTCCTGAATTTTGCTTTGTCTTGACTTCTGTAAGTGAAGACATTTAAGATGAGGTGATTAATGAGAGATCATTCCTTCCTTTGGCAGTTAATCCTCCAAACTGAGGAAAAAAAATAATTTAATGCCTTATCCTTTCCTTAGCATTTTAAAAGAACGTGACTATGACAGTGTGGAGAAGTCCAGGCTCATTCATTCTGTTTTGAAAAGAAGATCCTTAGACAACATGATAAGGAAAAAAAAAAGCTTTTAATAAACCTCTTCTTACTTTACCTTTTCAAAGAAATGAGAATTTATGTCCTACCAATAATCTACTCTAATAGTCATGTCCAAGGAGTGGATTTCCTTCAGACTCCATCCTGCAAAAGTGTAATAAGGCATTTATGAAGCAAACAAACTACATCATGAAATCTAATACTCTGCTTTGGTACATTGTTACATGTACCTTACAAGAGATATCATTTGTGGGGGGAAACAGTCCAGAAAATCAGTCCCTCTCTGGTTATTTCTTCTGTCTCTCATGAAACACCCATAGAGATACACACGTGAATTGATTTGCTTCCATGGACATCATCATCCCTTTTCCTCCCTCACCCTCCCTCCATGCTGTCCTTGGAAGCTCATTCTTCTGCCATGCCACTTTTACCTCTCTGATTCATTCACCACTCTGAACAATGTTGCTTTTCCACAGCAGTTTTGGATCTTACCACAGATCTGGTTATCTTACGTACCACTGACGCCTTGCTTCCAGATAACTTTATAATCCCACAGAGTATTTTCATTTCTCAGTGGATGAATTTAACACATGCAACAGAAGCTAGAAACCAGAAATAAATCCCACACAGATTGATCAGTCTGCTCTCTGCAGACCATCAACAAATTCTCTCTGTATTTGTGGATGTTTTGGATTAAGACTTTGGAGTTACTGACTAGAAAACACAAGGTTTGAAAACTCTTCTGTTTGTGTCCATTAGGAAATTTACTCCAAATGAAACTAGATCTGTAATCAATACAAATAACGATGTATGACCAAGTTTTCAGAAAGGTAGGGCTTCCGAGGTAAAAGCTGGTGAGTGATCACTTTCATATCAGTTCTGTGTGGGCACAGAACCTCATCCAATTTTGCCTTTCCTCCATTCTATGGTGTTATAATAACCAGTACACACAAAAAATAAATAAAACTCCCTTCTCTTTCTAATTCCAGAAATACTCATTTTGACTACAGAGCGATGAAGAGTAGAAGGAAGTATCAGGTCCCGTACACAAAGGTGTTTCGACAAGGCAATTTTGAATCTAATTTCAGTATCAGGCACTCATTTCCTCATTTAAAACATGGAAAGAGTGAAGAAAAAGCCTAACAAATCAATGCTACAACTTTAAATCTGGCAGTGCTTGTCTTTCTGCTTCTCAGGAGAGGATTGTTTCTTCTCATTCTTTGCTCTTTATTATTACAATTGGAGGATATAAAAGTGCTATTGACAGTTTTGAAGGATAAACACTCTATGTGGTAACTGCTTAAAATAAGAATAAAATTTATAGAGAGTGAAGACATTTTTATCACATTAATGTGACCTATTAATGATGAAGGAAATTCCCTTCATCTAATGAGCTCTGTGTTTACAAATGTAACAAGAGATGTTTTAATTCTCACCATAAATCTAAGGAAGTTAAAACCTTAACCCCAAGGTACTTAATAGAGTTGATTCTGCATTTAAAGGGAATGTTGTTAACATTTATATTGTTTTTGTTACCTACAACACAGAGATCAGCTATTTCAATATTCATTTCATTTTACAGATAAGGTTTAACAGGTATTCCAAAGAAACCTACCTGTAATAAAAGTGAGGTAAAATCATACCTGCTATAAAAGAAAAGGCTGCAAATTTCTCTATTAACACAAGTAATACCTGAAATTGCACATGACGAGAAAGCCACAATCTTATAATCTAAACATATTTTAAAGATCAGACACAATTAATTTGACTGTATTCATTTAATAGAGACCAATTAAGACAAGGCCCAGTCATTCCTTTTTTCTGAAAATGCATTTTGTTGCATTTTTACTACAGTTGTTAGCAGAATTTTTTCATTAATGTCAAAATATTCCCAAGTTGAAAGACTATCCACATTCAATGGAAAGAGTGGGGTTTGATGACTGGTGTATGGTGAGGTGTAGTTCTGTCACTAGGGACTGCCTTTCACACCCTATATTAGTCAAGAATATCTGCTATTGGATATATCTCAGTTTCCTTAAAACACCCATTATTAACCACTTTGCTGCAGTAAGGAAGTTCTCAAGGGCTCTGGTCATCTCTTATGTGACCATGACTGTGCCTATCAAGTAATAAAACTGTAGACAGCATTTCTCAAAGAGTCTGACAGATTTTACTGTACCTGGATGGTCCTAAGGGTATTTAGGGGATTTGGCTGGGCTGAGAAGCACAGGACGAGGTGATGAACAGGTTTCCCAGATAAAGCAAAGGGAAACTCATCAAAACAAGAGGTTTTGTGGCAGGAGAGAAATCTAAGATGTGGTCAGGTACAGATTTCACATTTCTATGATGAGTCTCCATGATTTTGAGACTTTCAGTCTTGTCTCCTAGATTCAAATCCATGAATATCTGAAAAGTACACCTTTAGCAAGTACTGAGCTATAGTCTCCAAGAATCACTTTACTTGTTAGCTCAACTAAAGTTTAAAACCAACTCCTGCATTGTTGTGTGAGTTAAAGTTACACCAAAAGCTATAATGCCATCATGCCTTCCAGGAAAATCTCAGAAACAGGAGCAGAAATTTCTTCTGCCAAAAATGAACCACTTCAGAGCCAGGAATCAGGCCAGCTTGGTAATGTTCACTGGCATTGATGTATTCTACTAGAGAACATGAAAAGCAAAGAATATAGAAGTCTTAGGAATGTAATATCATATCCCCTCATCCAAAACCATTTTGACACTAGATAACACAGGCCATGATTTCAATAATATTTCAAGATTTTTTTCTCCATTTAAAAATAAGATTTTACAATTTTCTCTATGCCACTTCCGATATCATGACTCTTTTTTCTCCAAGAGCCTGTCAGGTTAAATGAATGATACATTTAGCCATCCACAGCAATTAAAGTGCATGGCCTGAAACCAAAAATTTGTGAGTTTCAGTTGCAAATATTTGTATAGTTTAAAAGGCAAAAAAATTACTTAGCAGTCAGTTTCATTAACAAATGGAAAATTATTGAAGAGAGTGCTTTATTTTAAATTCAAACTTCAAATAAAGAATAAATATACTCTACATTTCTCTATATGTGTATCTCAGCCATTCGTTTAAAAAAATTAAGTTCAATAGAAACTGGCAGTATAAGAATCACATTCCTTCTGCCCTTTGCTCAGGCACGATGCCACATAAGTTTGATGCCATAAAATTTAATTTTTTTTATTTTGAATGATTTACAGTGGAGCAGAACCTATAAATCAGAACAGTAACAGGGGTTATGAATAGGGATGTATGTTTTTCCAAAATGTCTAAATGAAATATTTTGAAACATGGTAAAAGAGCTGCACAGTTCTCCACCTGGCAGCCATAATTGAAGTTAATAACACTTGTTTAGACATAAGGAAACTCTTTGACACCTAGACTTTCTTTCTTTTTCTTTTTCTTTTTCTTTTTTTTTTTTTTTAATAAAATGATCAAACAATCATCATCTAGTTTTAAGAAATCAAAGCAGTTAGTTCTGGCAATATGTTATATGAAGACAGTCTTTCTTTCAGCTGTGTTTCCAACTATTTCTAATAATTTTCAAGTTACACACCAATATCTTAACACAATTCCTTATTTTAATCATATACCATATTATTAATATTATTGCAGCCTTTAGGAGCCATTACCATAATGGCAGTGACAGGCAATATAAAACACATTCTGTGAAGAGGCTTTGATAACCTGAACATATATAATTGATTTTACAGCATTTCAGATGCATGTTTAGATTTTGCAGTCTCTCCTTTGCATATGCCACAGGCAGCAGAAGATCCCCACAGCCAGTTGTACCAAGCCTTGGAATATTCCTCTTCTCGTCCATGATGGCATTCAGAAAGCATAACCTCATAAATGAATACAGCTTCTTTGTTCAAGGAGAAACCTGTTTTAAAGAGAATGAAGCCAAACAGGTAAAAGTTTCTCTGTCCACTCGCTAATTCCTTCTGGGCCTGTTTTTCCAGTGTTTTTTATAAAATTAAGGACAAAGGTGTAGGGAGATTGATGAAACTCTCCTGGTCCTGAATCTTTAACCCAACAGACTTGCTCACTTCTGGAAATTGTGAAATACTTTGTCTCTTTTCCTAGAAGCTTTCTATGACCAGCCCCTCACTGAGTTCTGAGTAGGGGAACATCTCGGTCTTTTGTTAGATGCTCCTTTCTCTTGTTTCCCCAAGAACCATAAAAGAAGCTCATTTACAGACACTCCTGTGGTGGAGAGCTGCTTGCTTCCAGCCACCTCTATCTCCACAGTGGAAGGGAGAAATCTTCCATATGACCAAACTGCTGAGTAAAATCTTCAGGAACAGGCACCTCACAACTAAGGTATGTGCAGTAAGGGAAGGAATGATCCTTGTATTTAAATTCAGGCTCTTTTATCACACTTTCTTTGCATGTCTGATTTTTCCTTTCCCTATTAAACTGCCTTATTCTCAACCCATGAGTTTCTCTCATCCTGAGCATTCACACATCCTGCTGTGGGGGCAGTGAGCAAGTGGCTGTGTGTAGTTGAGTGGCCAGCTGGGGTTAAACTATGACACCCATCTTTATATCATGCAGGCTGAAAACTCTCACTGTGAAGATTAATACTTCTTTTCCCAGATTTGTTAAGTACCAGTCACTCAGAGGTTTTACAGAGTGCACCAATTCAACATAAGATGAGACTATAAACCTAATATTTTAGAATAAATATCTTGCCTTGATTAAAACATAGATAATTTGTAGGCAAATTTCCATTCAGTTGGGAGCAAAGCAACCCAACCAGACACCAAATCAGAAGTGTGTACACTCACTAAAGGATTTTCATGAAACCCAGATTATTGCAAGTTCATGTGTCTTGCAAAGCCTGAAACACATTTATCCGGTAGATGTCCACATGAATATAACTTATGTCAATCAACAATAATGACCTACAACCATCGTAAGATTTTTTAAAGTTGTTGTAAAGATCATGGACTGTTCAGATAAAATTCTTGTAGATTTCAAAGGGAAAGGAGGACCTGCAGCATCCTGGCAGCCCAGGTGGGCACAGGGCAGCATGAAAAGCCATCAGATGGTGATGTCACAAACCAGGGTCTGCCCTTATAAACCTAGGAAATACCAATCTATTTATATCTCATCATCTTAACCCTGAACTTCTAGGTAATGGAATACCCCATATTCCCCCCTTTTCCAAGATGTTGTCCTGTTCCCTCTTAACTTGATTTACTCTACTTATTTCAGCTGCTGACTTTGGCTCTTTATTCCAGCTCTAACCAACCACAGTATAAGGACACAGCCTGAGGTGCTCTGGTGCAAAGGGGCAGAGGACTCATTCACAAAGCTCCAGCCCAGGTGATTAAGCTCCCCCTTGTAAACTGGATTAGAAACATTTAACAAAGACTCTCAGGCACCATGGCCAAGGATGCCCATACCTACTAAACCCAGGAGAAAAAAACAAGGCTAAAATGCTATCAGCATTTGATTTAGTAATCGGTTTGGTTTTTGTATGAAGAAGAAAAATCAATCAAAGGGAATATTTTGTAACCTCACAACCCAAACAGTGCACTTGCATGCAGCTGAGGGAAGCCCTGCACTTTGTCACTTGAAAGCCTTCCTAAAATTTTATACATTTTTCACTCAAAAATCAAACACCAAGTGCATGTGCATCAAAGTCACAGTCAGATTCCTCAGCTGGGCAAATGAGGTTTGTTTTTCCAATTTGAACTACAGAAAACTCCTCCTCATATAATTCTCTTCAAAGTCTAAAATTTGTTCCAGTGATAATTGCTGAATTTATGTGTATTTAGAACCCAGTACTTAAATAAAATAGCTACACTGGGTGATTATGTTTAAACACTGTGCCAATTTCTTTGAATAGGAATGTAGTAAATTACTACTGATTACACAAATACTGATTAAAATTTTAAGTCAAATAAATAACGAAGAGGGATGTTATTTATTTGTCCAAATACTCTTAAAAGTGCAGTCATGCCAAGCACAACTTCCAAGGAAAGCAGTGGTTGGAAATACAGAGTTATGTCAGTGGACAGCCTGGACTGAATCATTAGGACAGCAGTGATTACTGTTTTAATGTTTGCTCCATCTGCCTCTCTATTTTCCCTTGTTCTCTCCATAACACTATAAACTGTGCTCTTACCAGGAAAATTCTGACATTAACTTTGTACTTGCAGCTTCTGTTGAGCTTACTTGGGTTTTCCTTTTGCACAAGCTGATAGAAAAGTGGAGATGCAACCTGTAAAGTCAAGGGTAATGTTCTCAAATCTTGTACATTGCTCCTCCATTCAGCACCTGCAAGTACCTTCTAAAACCTTTGGATGCAAATGCAAATCTGCCTCTGGAAGCCACCAATGCCTGTCCTAAACACTACCTTTAATCTGGTTTACAAGGAAGGATATTGACAGATGAATAACTTCTGCCTAGGGCTAGGCAGGGAAATTATGATTTAGATACTCTTGAGTAAAAATTTTAAACTAACCTGATGCTTGGGAGACTGTGGTAACAGCATGTAGCATACACAGAGGATAAAATTATTGAAGGTCCACACAGTTCACAGTGGAGTCTCAGGTGACACCAGTCAGCAGAGCTTCAATTATGCTGTCAACAAGGACAGCAGGCTGATTTGTATGAGCTGATGCTCTCTGAGCAGAAGCAATTGACATGATGATAGTATTGCAAACGAAAGCTGGGGTCCTGGGCTGATGGACAAGGATGTGTCAAGCAGTGTCTTTGTGCCAGCTGTGCAAATGATCCCTGTGAATATCACAAACCATGATGGCCCACACAGAGCTGTAGGGCTCTAGACAGCATTTCAGTATTTCTCTCTCTGTACCAACATCTCCTCACACAAGCTCAAAGCAAAGTTTCGCTGTGCTTCACACCATTGATGCATCTCTTCTCAGGTATATTTAGTCCCATTATGTCCATCCTGTTCCCTTTTAAAAGCGACCTAAAATGGAACAAAATGCTCCAAGCCAGAAGAAATAGGTACAGGCATTTTTATGATCATGTTTCTAATGTGGCTTTTTTCTTAATTAAATTTTGAAACCGAATCATTTAAACTCTAATTTCTTTTGGCAATCGAGAAAGAAAAGCTAAACCAGATGAAAACCTGTGGTTTATGCACTGATACCAAATCTCATTCACAGATTTTCATGCAGATTTTTATTAGAAACAGTATACACCTTAAATGAAAGGAGCTGCCCCTGCCCATCAGCCATAGAATAGTACAGTTCAGCTCACACTAGAGCTGACCTTTTATCCTCACATGTGTTTTATATGGATATATATAACAAACCCATAGACACTGCAGAAGCAAAGCCTTTACTGATCACAATGGAAATCTATAAACACACTTACAGGCTCCAATTATTAGATATGACCATAAAAACCTGGAATTACTTATCTGCTACTTCACATGAAATATACTATTATCACACACGGTTTCTTTATTTTTGTCTTTTAGTTCACCAACTCTACTGGTTAAACAGAAACAACCCTAATGTCCAAAAAACAGAACTAAAAATAAAACTAAAAATTTAACTGTGAACTAAAAAGTCAATCTGCATCTGCTACTTCCCCTTAAATATTTCAGTGATCATGTATATGGATCTCTTATCTGTAATCTCTGTAGGGAAAGTAAAGCATTAAGCCCAGTTTCTGCACTAGTTTACATGGTTTTCAGCCCTGGAAGTACTCACCATCCCTGTTTTTTAACTACACCATTACTTAATCAAAATATTTTAAACACAGTCATAGGAATAAACAAAACTAAACTGAAATGTTATGGTGTCTAACTTTTCTGTAGCTCTCTTTGTCTTTTATTTTAAGAAAAACTGCTATGGTACAATGCAGATAACAAAAATATGATGTCATTGGGGAAATATATGTTTATTTTTAAATATTCTGCTGGGAGTCTCTGTATATGTAGAACTGCTCAAACTGAAACTCAGGTTTTGTCCAGTTGATTTCTTCCAAACCATAAACCAGATTTCACTTCTCTCTGGTGTTATTTGTAGAAATACGTATCAGTGAGATCAGAAAAATATTCTACATTCTGTTTTTTAAACATGTCCCAATAAGCAGTCTGTTATATTTCTAGTAGTGGAGTGTATTGAGTTACCTTTTAAGTCCCTGCCAGTTGGGAGCTCCTTCATTCAAAGTAGAACCCCAGTTTAGCTTCAGGCTAGAACTTAGCAATAATCATGTTATTTTAAGGATATAATTTAGACTTTCTATAAATTCAAAGTGTTGAGCTAACCATGTTCTGTTTATTTGTGGAATATTTTCTGACACCTTGTTACACAATTAATCTACAACTCTCAGTTTTGACCCTGCTCCTAAGAATAGAGGCCTGACATACACAGCCCATGCCACCTGTAGTATAATGTATTCTTTCACTCTTATCCCACTCATAGATAACAGTTTTCTGAAACAAAAATGTTCACACTGAAAATCAGCTGCTCAACACTGCCAGTAGAAACAAAGATGTACAGAAGTGTAAAGAGAAAAGAATGGATGCAAGAAATCATTAACAGTGACCCACATCTAAAGCCTCCAACTCCATTTAAGCAGGTAAGGATTTTGTCTTAGGCTTCACCTGGGCAAGAATTCATCAATATTAAAAGGCAAATTGGGATTTGCATCTCAGCCTGCCTGAGTGAATCTATCAGTAGCTCCTGCTGTCAGGGGCTATGGACTCCTGACCTGTGCATGACCTTCAGCGTTTTCCTTGACTCAAACATGAAACAAAACCAAACAATTGAAAATCCAGTCTATCCTCTCAATAACATAATGGACACTTATTCAAATACAAGAATGAATAAATGCAAAAACCAAAGTTAATAGTTGTGGATAATTTTAAAAAATGTTGAGAAGCTTTTTTTTCTGAGTTCCTGCCACCATGATATCACACTTGTTCTTCTTTTTTTTTTCTACCAGTGTATCACAGTCAAAACAGCAGGAATATGTGGTCATGTCACTCCAGTCAAATCCAATCTCAGCTAATGGTGTTGCAGTAAATGAAAATACTAACAGATAGAGAAACAGTAAAGCAGTACATAGAGTCTGCTGTCCTTTGGCAATCTCACTATTTTCACAAAACTACTTAGTATACAGCATCCTGGTTGCTCTTTGTGATGGTATCAAAAAGGTACAAATAAGTTTCAATAAAGTGTTTCTTTCAATTTAAATAGTAGCTAAAAGTTAATGTTTACAATATAGTAGTAATTTTCATACAATAGATTAATAAACAAATGGGGTACTTTATATGGGATGCTTTAAAAGCATTCAGACAAATTAAGGAATCTCTCCAGTCAGAAGTAAATCTTAATCTCTTCATTCTATTTAGCTACTTTGCTAAACTCTATTCCCTTTTACTTTGTAGTAAGCTTTCTAATATTTCATTTTCATTTCAGCTAGAGCTACTGAGAGATCTGTATGTATAAGAAAACTATTCAAACTAAGCAGCAGTTCAATATTTGTCTGTCAGAAAAAGGAACAAATCAAAGTCATCCCACTTAGGGCACTCTAGTGCAGAACAGCATGGGCATAATAATGTATAGCAGCTTTTGGACATACATGACAAATGAAGCAAGATCTGATTAATTGTCCAGCAGTTCTAAAATGGTCTGCAATTTCCTTCACATGTCATTCCATCAGTTCTTAGCTCCTGAACTTGCTACTTAGAAAAATTATTTGTGATTCGCTGAGTAATAAATGTGCATTTCTGTTCAACAGAAAAGTTTCCATCTCCCAAATATTGAAATATGTGCAGAGTGTCAGATCCTATTATTGCTTTATATTGGGATTCTGTTTACAAATATTACCATTAACTCAGAAATGCACAGAGAAAACTCAGAGAAATTTCCCTGGAAGAACAGTGAAGTAATAACTTGATCTCATAAGGGTTCATAGCTTCAAGTTCAGAGAAAGCCAAACATAGGCCACTGTTCTGGGATTAAAATCTCAGAGGTTCAGTACAGGCTCAGCCAAAATGAACCTTGGGCATTTTGAGATGTCTGTATTTCCAAACACTAATGACCCAGTTCAGCTGTCCTGTCTATCCTGTCTCTACACCAAGAGTAGAAAAACTCACAGGGGCCCAGGCTGTAACTTAGGTTCCTTGTTCAGGTGTTTGGAGCTGGAGTAGACGAACAGGGCTCTTGGAGCTCAGATGAGTGCTCAGGGTGGTACAGGTTGGTCTGAACAAGATGAGGAATAGAAACAAGTTGGGAAATCTGGGCTGTCTTGTAGCACATCACAGAATCACAGAATCGTCAAGGTCAGAAAGGACATTGGAGGTCTCAGAACCAAATACTGGGCAGAGGTTGTGAGACTTGAGCATGCTTAGTGTAAAAAGGCACTTGAAATATAAACTGTCCGGGTGTTATGGACCCTGAGAAATCTGATGAATAGACTTTGCTTCTAATAGCTTTATATCTTGCATTGTGGTGCCCAAAACACCAACCAGCACATCAGTAGCTTCTCCTGAAAATACAGTTCTCCTGAAAGAGTAATGAATTAAATCTGCAATAAAAAGAAAAACAAATAAATGAAAGTAAAACCCACAGCTTTAACACAAAGCTTTTCTTAAAACAAAACAAAACAAAAACATGCAGCAAGGACCCATGGAGTTCAATTCAGGTTTATTGATTACTATTTATTTTACACAAAAGAAGTTTGATAGCAACCTAAAATAGACATGCTATGAGCTGTGCCCAAGAAGGCCAGTCCCACTCAGGCTCTTGAATGCTGGAGTCCAAGCAAGAGTATTTATTTGTGAAATGTTTTACGTGACCTCGGCAATCTGACATTTTAATGATCCAGCAGGTAGATTTTTGCTTGAGTTGTGAAAATAGGCTTTCTGGAGAGTGGTTAAAGCAGCCCAGGAACAGCTGCTCCTCAGGCCTATAGAAAGCTTTTATTCCACAGGCTGGCCTCCTTTCAGTGAGGCCCTCTCTTTAACCTGCAGGGACCATGCAGGAAACATAAAAGTTACTGAGGCCTCACTGACCTTGTCAAGGCCACGTGTGGGAATTTTTAATGTTTGAGTTGCTTCGAAATTATAGCAATTACTAGAAATATTCCAGGAAAAAAAGGACTTTTTTTTTTCCTTCTGCCAGTTCAGATTTCTCGATTGAAATTGTCATTTTCATCTGCTAGTCCTTTAAAAAAAATAGAATTATAGAGACTCTTTAGTTACTGGATAACAGATGTTATAAAACTTTGTGGCACTCAGTCATAATTAAGTCAGGCTTAATATGAATCTGTCAGAAACCATTGACCTTTTCTGATGATGGCAGGGAAAAGGCTTTGATACTCTACCACATATTTGAAGTTTTTTGAAGGAAAAATGTCAATGGTTTGGGTGTTCTGGCAGGAAATTACCTCTTGCGTTCTTAATGACAAATGTTTTTAGCTTAATCTAAGTAAACAATTAAATGGCATTGTTTCAGTTGGGATTTCTAATCCAAAATAATATCTTTCCTATGCCTCCCTACCAAAGAATCAAGGAATTGTTGAATTTATGTAATTTTTAAGGTGACCATCTATCAGAGCAAAGGAGTAAAATGAAACTGACAGCTTTCACAGACAAAATGTGGAGATAAAGGAAAATTTGGAAAGGAAATTAAAAGAAAATTTGTTTTAGGCAGAGATTAACCATCCAATTTACCTTTAATACTGTGGACAGCACAAGAACAAGATATTCACAAAGCTGTTTAAAAAAAGGATAGGTAGCTTATCAACAGCCAGCATTTGCAACTTGTCACACAACTAATGCTCCATATTGCCCTTAGGTCTCCTACAGTAAATTTTGCCAGAAATTGGATGTCAGGTACCAGCTAGAGATCCTTGTTTGCAAAACTCAAGACACTGACTAGAGCTACCCTGAATGTACAGGCAGCTAAAAGGAGCTAAAAGGTCCCATCCTGTTGATAGAGCCTCAGCAAGCAGGCATTCCATGAGCCTGTGAGGACTGGGCCGTGGGCAGATGAGAAGGCAGCTCACAGAAACGCTGCCCAGTGGCTTCAGCACTAATCTGACACCTCTGCAATCCCAGCTTCAATCTCCTCCCTAATTGTGTTTGCTGGGCCAAAAGAATCTCAGTGCAGGTTCCCAGGCATACAGTCATCCAAAGCTTCCTGATCAGCACTACTGGAGAATTTATGCCATGAAATTCCCTTAATATCTGCCTGTGTCATAATTCTATCTATAAAATTTTAGTAGTATTTCTTTCCTTTAGGAAACTGCTGCAAGGATTAATGAGTTAAAGATGAAGATGTAAGGGAGAGTATTTAAATGCTTTCAACAGAGAAAAGTAACATTATTTTTCAAGCACTATCACCTTCAGAAAGCCAGATGTGTGTGCATTTATTACTGAATTTA
This sequence comes from Pycnonotus jocosus, assembly GCA_013400435.1. Taxonomy (NCBI): domain Eukaryota; kingdom Metazoa; phylum Chordata; class Aves; order Passeriformes; family Pycnonotidae; genus Pycnonotus; species Pycnonotus jocosus. Next base: position 70,959 of record VWYP01013812.1, on the reverse strand, counting down.
TTTAACAAAATTTCTAAATCCTGTATTGAGGAACTGCAAAAAGCATTTTAAAGGTCTTATTTCAGTATTTTACATACATTTAAAATTTTTCAAAGTTATTTTTATTATCTTTCAAAGGTGTATGTCAATCCATTTAGATACTCTGCTCCTAAATAGCTCATGGATTTGCTGGTTCATAAGAAAAATGTGGTGTTTTCATAGCTTGATTCTTTTAAGCAGGTTACTGTATTCTTTAGCTTCAAGGAGAATAGAAATTTACCTAAGCTCACACAGAAATTCAGACTTGAAAGCTGTACAAAAGCCATGACAAACAAACAAAAAGCTTACTTGGGAGATGAAGGAACATAATCTTTTCCCAGTGCATCTGCAGTGTAGACTGCAAGACAAATGGCAGTGAGTAAAAGATCAAATAACATTCCTCATTGCCCAAAACAAATAAATAATCTAATACCAAGGATTACAGATCAGATTTTTTAAAATATATCTCTCCTTGGCCATTGGAAGAAACGTACATGGGTAGCATTTTATGTTTAGCCTCAAGAAAATTCGCCCCAATCAGGGTACTCTGCATAATCAGATTTCAGCTTTGAGACAGCTTTTGCTTTCGTGTTCCACGGAGGAAGCCAGTGCTTCCCAATGCTGCTCTGGGAATGCCATTACTGCACCTACCTAAACAACAAAAACAGAATGGAAAATAAACTCACATGGATGAGCGAGGAAGGGAGAGGCAGAAGCCCCGAGACAGGAAAATAAAAACACCTCTCACATTCAGATGTGGCAGGGCTTGAGTTAAAGGGACAGTGCCAGGTGTTTCAGTCATCATTCATGTTCTGTGGTTTGATGGCACATAACAATACTTGGCTTTTTGTATTAACAGGGCTTTGAAGGGGTTTAAACTTCTCATTGCTCCACTGACAACTTAAAATTTTGAAGCACATTTTTAGTTTTTAGGAATGACAGTGAAAATCACTTCAATTAAGGAAGGTGTTCAGAAGGAAAGCCATGACTCTGCTTCTCATTTGGCTTTTATGCAGTCACATATAGTTGTTTCCACTAATTTTTTCCTTTTGCTGGCTATTAATTCTTACTGTAAAATTTAGACTATCTTTATTATGAAATACCAGGCCTTTCTTCTGAAAGTTATTTTCTAATTGAAATAATGAGTATGGTAATTTCATCTGAAAGCAATTTCTTGTAATGAGATTCGAAGGGGTAACAGATAATATTTTCTCCAATTAAACATTACTATATTGCATTTCCTTCTATTTCTCCAATTTCTAATCTTAATTAACCATGACAATATTAATTATCAATATTTTATATTTGTATAAGTCAGCCCCATCACTGAAATATAATGTTCTTCCCATTGGACATATTCTGATTTTCCCCAACCAGACACACAAAAGGTTCAAACTGGAAATTACAGGAGCAGTTCCAGAGAAGAGATCTGAGCTGTGCACCTTGTCTTGGTTCAAGGCCAGGGTCTCAGAACTGCCACACACCCTTTTGCCATCTCTGTCTCTAGAACCTGCAGACAGACCTGCCAAAGAAGACATTAGTCATAACTTTTAACTCCAGGTGAGTAATCTAGACTTGGTCACCTTCACCTTCATTATTCCACTGAAAAAATGACTGCATTTTACCCTTGGTACAGTATTCCATTGTCCCATACCTGTCCTTTTGCTCTGTTTAGTGCTACTCCCTTCCTAATTTATGATGCCCAAGAACATGGATGGGCACTTTTGGGGTTCATTCCATATTTTTCCTGCATTTAGTTCCCTTATTAAACATTGCTTTCTTTTTCCCTCTGCTTTTATGGAAGGCTCAAATCTCCACACTGATCTACACACACAGCAGATGGTGTGGAAATTTGGACCCAAGCCTTGTGAACAGCTTCTGCCTCTCTTATGATCCAAACTAAATGCCCTGATCTGGCAGGAATTCAGAAATCCAAACCAGAGTGCTGATCCCGCCAGGCTTCAGCACGTATCACACTGCAGGGAGGCAAAAGGGCTGCTCTGCTTCCACGTCCTGGCTTCCACCTTCAAAGTTAAGCATGTACCTTGGCTGCCAAAGGGAAATTGCAGTCAGAGCTCCCTTTCACTCATGCTAATCCCTTACTGCTGGAACAGCCTCTCACTTTCTGCCCAGAGATCAGGTCCACACACAGGTGTCACCAACCCTCCACTCATCCTCTGCTCAGGTTGTACCCTGAGAAATTCAGCTGCAGAGAGAGGGATGAGGACCTACATGTGCACAGTCAGGACAGAACTGTCACAGCTAACAAGGAACCACTGGATGGAGTTGACCTTACCTCCAGAGGTTGTTTTGATTTTTTTTTTCCTCCATCAGGAGGGCAATGCTGGGGTCTAATATTTATCTGAACACTTGGTGAACACTCAACGCTTTGTCAGGACTTGGTATGAATACTGAATTCTGAAAAACTTCAAGTGTACCATGAAACTGGAAAAACTCAGTTGCATGCTGAGAGGGGTGCCTGGGATGGAGGGTAAGGTTATAACCAGGAGTGATAGAAACTATAAATCTTGAAAAATTGTTGTTTGACCAACAAATATTCTTCCCTTGATGTCCATTAAATTCTACAATGCGAGCACTGCTCAAAAATTCAGAAGTAAATTGTTACATGCAGACTAGCCTTGATGGTAAGCACTTGAGGGGAAAAAAACCCTTCAAAGATGACGAAAATCTTAAATCTAAACTGTGATTTTTTTACTTAAAATTAGACAGATTCAGAAAGAACCAGCCACTGTTGGTGGTGAAGAGAAGGAAAATTTCTCTAGGGGAAAAATGCCAAAGCTTCTTTGTCTGAGCCTGGCTAACACTGGGAACCCAAAACTGTCTGGAAGATTTCACTGGTCACACTGTGGTTTATACCCCACTTGGATGGAAAAGAGGTAGAGAGCTATTTTTTTAAAAGCTTTCAAATACCTCATTGTGGGAAGGAAGGCTTTTGATTTCTCATAAAGGCCCTATGCTTAAGAAACAATCACTTCACTCAGACAATCCAAATTTCCACTGTCCACAGAAGGAGCTCTGATGAGACAGCTCTCACAGGGCCTGATTGACCAAATGCTATTGGCCTGCATAGGGTAGGAGATTGGTATGATATGTGATGACATGATGATAAGATCTGTTGACATCTGTCCTCTTTCATCTCTCCACGGCTGTGAGTGAAAGTCCAGTGCCGCATCAGGAATTTCTTCTGAGAGCTGCAGTGCTGTTACGCAGGTTACAAACACAGGGAAAATTGTGAAGGTCTGTTCCTTTTCCAAAGCCAGCCAGAGGCAATTGCTGTGCTTACTGTTGAGGACCTCATGTCAGACATGCTTTGTCCCAGGCTCCTCATCCACAGGTCCTCTGAAAGGGTCAGGGAGCAACTCTGCTTTCACACTGTCTCAGGAAGCAGATGGTACCACTTAATTTCCCCACATCCTTCCACTCTGCTTTGACTGTGTTAGAGACACGGGTGGAAACTAACAAATAAGACTCAGTGTTGTTAGGCCTCAGCCAATTTTGGCTGAAGAGAAGAAACTAGCTAGAACACAATTCGATTTAGCAATCTTTGACTACTCCTAGCTTCTAAGGCAATGGTTAGCAACCTGTGGGGGTTTATATCCCCACCTGCTGCTCAGTCTATGTAGCACCACTACCTTTCCCTTACACTGTGCTTTAGCTGTGGTCCTTTCTTTCACAGATAAATGTAGCCCCTTGATCAATTTATAGCCTACAAACATAACTGAGGGAAAGTGTGGGGAAAGTCACACTGGACAGGTAAAGATGAATGCCAGTCCAACAACAGGAAATCATTAACCAGCTAAAGAACCTAAGTTAACGTGTAGCTTCCCAAAAGCATTTGAGATTTCCGTTTTTCTCTGAACAATAAAAGGCTTCACATGGTTCCCTATGCCATCACAATCATGTAAGTAGATTTCTACAAATGTTTTCATGTTGTTATAAACATATCTGATCAATTATGTCAACAAGCATACAGCAGATGTAGGAAGTCCTCTGTACTTGGAACTCTTCAGATACACAGGGATAGAGCTGCCACCTAGATCCACCCACAAACTGAGTAAGGTGTTTTAGTTCTTAGAAATGGTATTTGACCAGTGGTCTAGGAATTGTGCTGACTACTTACCCATTTCCAGGGGGAATCAATGTGTAAATGTTGATAGGTAAAGCCCAATGAGACCATATCTCTCCCTTTGTCATATTACTGGAGCTGTTGATGGCAGAAGTAACTCAAAATGAATTCTTGCTCCATATAAAAGAGAAAGTTTTTCTAGTCAGAGGGACATCCCTAATTTGCTTCTTGCCCTTGGACCAATATATCAGTCCATTCACTGGGAAGAGACTGTGATCTTACAGTGACTTTGCAACCACAAACAGCGGAGAAAGGTGCAGAAAAACTAGGACTCGTGTCTCTTTCTCAGTGATGTTCTGTTACAATTTTCCGAGTAGGACTCAGATTTTTGGGTTTCTCCTGGATTATATGTCTCTGGAAAAAAAAAAAAATCTCAGAAGCAAGAACAAGCAGAAAATTGGCTGCAGTCTGAGAAGTAAAAGGGAGGAACTTTTATAGCCCTCTTCAGCTAAGGTGCAGACAGCAGTTAACCCTAAGTTTCTCTCCCCTTGCACATAAGGGGTCATGGGTAATCACTTATGACTAATTGCACACTTGTGTCAGGGAGATGCCTTTTCACATCTGGTTCAGATAATCCCACAGTCCTGAAATGTTCCACCAAATGTTGCAAAAAAATACAACCTGTGCAGTGTAACAGCTGGTGGATGACCCGAGCCTGCAGACTGACACCTAATAACACATTTGTACCCTGCAAGAAGATCTTATTACAGCATGGTCATTTTACATGATGAAGGATTATCATCTTCAGGATGAGAATTCCACCTTTAAAGTAAAGCCACAAACATTTGAGGAAATGCTGGTTACAAACTGACCAATGTGCTATAAAGCCAAACGCCAAACTTGGGGAGAGAGGTCAGGACAAGGAAAGAGATCCTCATTAAGAAGTTTGAGTAGCAGCTTCCCAGTCAGGGGTCTGAACTTTTTGACATGTACACAGCTTCGACCTGCCCCATGATTCTTTTTTATAAAGCACCCCTTACCCACTTCAAATGCCTCCTTTCTAATATCTCTGCAAAAAGATTAAGTACAGCTAGCTATGACATCCTAGATACATGAAAATGGTGAATTTTTTTACTCCCAAGAAACTTGTGTTGGAGATTTTCAAATGGCTTCATAAAGATATTGTATACCTCATTCACAAGTGCTGGCCACACTTTGCCCATCCGCTCTCTAAGTGTTTTTAATTATTAATTAATAGTGAAATATTTAGCTCTCTCTAAAGTTTATGAACTTGGTATTTCAGAGGTTTGATCCACGTATGACTTTTGTAGGTATAATACCAGCTGTATACAATGTGTTTTGTGCCTAATCACAGACTGCTGAGTTACAGTTCTCAGCACAACCTTGCACACCTGACATTGAGGCAAAGTGTCAGCACCACGAGCACTCTTCCAGGACACTAAATTACTAATGCAGATGCATCCTTTGAGAAAAGATGCAAAGATTTCCCTAATCTCCAAAGACACAAGCAATTAGCCTTCTCAGTTTTAGAATATCTATCTTCCAAGATAAAACTGTGTTTCTACAGATAGTATATTAAAACATATACAAAGATTTTGTAGTGTATCAGAAGGACAAGTGGCAAAACTGATGGAAGGTATGACAGTTGTGGGGTTTTAGCTCCAAGGTCTCAAATGTTCAGTCTATTGATGTGGGATTTGTATATTCAGTGAATTTAGTGAACTATAATCACAGTGGATGTCTAGAACTACAGAAGCAGCTCCACAAATTTTAGTATATATGGTTCTATATTGCTGGAACATAGTAAGCCACACAGTTCAAAACTGTTTCCCCTTTGTGTGTTTTAAGAGTAAATTCAAGATGACTTACAAAATTAATTGTTGACAATTCTGCAGCCAGGATTCCCATCCTAGGCTTCAGTGTTTTAAATACTTTAAAAAGATAATATAACAGAAAATGTATAAAATTCTGTATTGGTCAAGAATCATGGATTTTGTGAGAGGAAATAATTTGCAAAGACCTTTGCACATTAATAATAAGTTAATAATAAGGTAATAATGAGTTTTAATAACATTAAAATATAGGGAAAGACAAAAATTACATCTAATTCCAGAGAAAAGGTATAGCAGAGAGGAAATAGAAATTACGTAAATCACCAAAAGTGAGAAGATGTAATATCGTAGCCTTCAGTTCCCTCTACTCTTCTTTTCAGAAAACTATCCTGCTGGTTATACTGATTTTGCTTGTGTTACAGATTAGGGAGGCACATATATAAAAATATACTCAATCCTGAAAGACAACCTTGTCTGACTTTAAGTACCCAGATTGTCAAGCTGTTCTTCAGAGCACTGCATCCTCTGTGCTACGAGGTCAACCTTGACACATTTGCTAAATAACCCATTTACCTCCCTGGTGTTCTTGTAGAAGCACCCCACATTCAATTTATCTACCTGACACAGAGAACCATATATGAGAGTACCACAGGAGAGCTCTGACTGCACTGCTCCTGGCAGCTCCTCCCTCCAGACAGGGACAAATTCAGGTCTGTACTGACACACACCACAGTCCCAGGCTGTCTTGTCTGGCATGCACTGAGGCTGACTTCAGGCCACCCCAATTCATGAGCTTTCCATTCACACAGCTTGGAAAAAAAGACATATTTGGAGTTGAGTCCAAAAAAAAATCAATACAATCAGCAAGGTTGAAGAGAGTATTGGGATAAGGTAAGATGTTCTACTCATAGTCAGTTTAATTACTTAAATTTTTTTTTAAAAAAAAACAAAACCAAATAAACAACCTACACACACCAAACAGAGTCAAGATTCAGTCTTTTCTAGTAAAAAGTATGGAATAAAGGCACAATTTTTTGGTACTATTTTCTGTTTTCATGAGAGACCAATTACATTTAAATGTAAAACGTTTCTGTTTGCTGTGCCAGATACTGTTTCATGGAAGTGGAAGGCCAGTCCTTCTAACCAGAGAAGAGGGATCAATATCTGGTGAATGATGCTTACTTTACAAGACCAATAATATGACTCTTGGAAAAAAAAAGTGATTTTTTTTTATTAGTATAATCAAGAATAAATTCCACCATTTAAAAGTCTGGAAGAGCCAAAATCATTGCAAAAACACTGCACAACATGGACAAAAGTAGATCTCCAACACACAACTGGAAACCTACATTAATGAAACCAGTTGGGAGTTCCATGCATCCTCCAGCACATGGACTGTATGTTCCACAAATCGTGAACTGCAGATGTAGGATAAGTCCTAAAAAGTTTATGTTAGGTGAGAGTCCACTTTATGGGTAGCACTGGCAAGACTCCACAAACCAAGTCAGTTTTGCAAAGTGAAATACACTTCTAGAAGCAAAACCCAGCCCTAAAATATAAACCATTTTGTCAGAGCTACACTTTATAGACTAAGCTGGAGAGCAACACCTTGTACATTTAACAAAGTTAAAAATATAACAAAAACTAACTTTTAGAAAACAGTAAGGAAAACTAGGCAAAAAGCCTATATAGTAGTTATATAACATAACAAAAAATTCCTGCAGTTAGGACCCTGTTCATAATCCCATCCCTACAGCAGCTCTGTTAGGGCAGAACATGCTGGCAGCTCCAAAGAGCACATGTATTTATTCACATCATATTGTGCACTCTGCCTCTTATTCATGCTAGAATATTTTATGTCTCTGGAAAATAGAACATAAAAGGCCATGAAGGGGGCAGCTCTTTGGGCTTTGTATAGCAGAAGACAAACACACTAGACACCCAGCTATTTCAAAGAACCCCTTTAGAACTTTCATACTGAAATATGTTGGAGGTATAGGCACATATTTTGCTTACAAAGGCTAAAAACATAACATATCACAAGATATACTAAGATTTAAAACACTATTTCTTTGACTGTGTAAAATATGATTTTCCTTTTCTTCTTTTCCTGGAAAGGGAAGGGAAAAAAAAGTACAAAATCACAGAAAGGTTTGTGTGTGAAGGCACCTTAAAAATCACCATGTTCCAACATTCTGTTATATGGAGAGACACCTTCCACTAGATCAGGTTGATCAAAGCTCCATCCAGCCTGGTCTTGAACACTTCCAGGGATGTGGCATCCACAACTTCTCTGTGTAGCTTGTTCCAATACCTCACCATCACAGTAAAGAATTTCTTCCTAATATCCAGTCAAAGCCTCTGTCAGTTTAAAGCCATGATTTCCTGTCCTATCACTACGTGCCCTTGGAAACAGCTCCTCTCCAGCCTTCTTACAAGCTCACTTTAGGTATTAGAAGGGGCTCTAAGGTCTTCCTTGGAGCCTTCTCTTCTCCAGGCTGATCAGCCCTAACTCCCTCAGCCTGTCATAGGAGACGTGCTCCAGCCCTCTGATCATCTCCATGGCCTCCTCTGTTCTTACTTCAACAAGTCCATGTCCTTCCTGTGCTGGGGACTCCAGACCTCAGTGCAGCACTCCATGTGGGGTCTCACCAGAGCAGAGGGGCAGAATCACTTCCTTTGCCCTGCTAGTTGCACATCTTTTAATGCAGTATCGGGTATGGTTGGCTTTCTGGGCTGTGAGTGCACATTGCTGACCCATGTTGAGCTTCTCCTCACCCAACACCCCTGAATCAGTCTCCTGCTGTCTATCCATCCTCCACCCAGCCTGTATCTGTGCTTGGGATTGCCCTGATTCAGGTGCAGGACCTCCCTCAGCCTTATCGAATTTCATGAGGTTCACATGGCCCCAACTCTCAAATCTGTCAAGATCCCTCTGGATGGAATCCTTACAGTCCAGTGTGTCAATTCCACCACACAGATTGGTGTCATTGGCAAATGTGCTAAGGGTGCACTCAATCCCATTGCCCATGTTGACAACAAAAAATATTTAATGAAAAAGCTAATGATGGCTTAATACAAAATTATTACAATTGGGTGTCATTTTCTGAAACTATACAAGTAGATAATGCTATCATCCAATATGGCCATTTTATGCTGTGCTAATAAAGCAAACACAGCATAAATTCACCTCAAGAAATTCCTAGATTTCAGGAGTGGCAGAGAGCCAGCACAGGGAGAGCCATGGTGCCCTGTTGCATTGGCAAGTTGGGAGGATGATGGTGCAAGCTGCCATTTCCTCAAACTGCTCTAATTTGTGCCCCGGACTGGTCCCGACTCCAGTTCTGGCCTAAGGTTGGTTTTTTGGGGTTTTTGTTGTCATGCTTGTCTCCCTGGAAGTGGAGATCTTGAACCCTTAACCAGCATTACCGGCAATTTAGCTGGAACTAGGAACAGCTTCTTGATCTCACTCATGTTTTCCCAATTTGGATTCACAAAAGGAAATTTTAAGAACCTTTATGGAAACCAGAGACAGGCTGGGAAACTTTAAAAAATGTATGTTAGTCCCAGTGGGTGTTCTCTTGTTTTGTCTACAACCATGATATATAACTACATAAATAGTAAACTCTCAGCCACAGGCTTCCTCGTGAGGTAATCAGGTAAAATACAGATCCAGGTTCATGCTCATCCTTCAAGTTTTGTTTAATGGTATTATTAAATAAGTTTAACATTGTTCCCCCACCCTTTGCCCTAAATTTTGGGTACTCTTGGCAGGTAGATTGGGTTGCTGTGGGAATATTTGCAGTGGAAGACAAAATTTTTTCCTATATATTCCTGTTGAGACCTTCAATAAATTAAATTGGTGGTTTTGAAGTTTTTCTGCCTACTTGCTACCATAAGTCTCTAAATAGAGCCTCTATAGTTTTTTCTGTATAACCCATCTTAGTGTTTATAAGGTGGTAGAAGTTGTGGAACCTACCTGCAGGCTTGCCAAGGTCAGTGCATGAGCATAGCTCTGCTTTATTACACTTTGGAATCATTCCCATTTGGAGGTTCATTTTCAAATGTATAAATCTCAGTTGGTAAAATACCATGACCTTCTAGCAGCTTCTAAGCAAAAACCTACACTCACCTCATACATCAGCATAAATCTAACTCATATCACCTTTTATTCCTCCTCCTTCCACAGCTGGTCCAGGGCTCAGTGGGAAACTGCTGAGTTTCACATCTCAAGGGAGCACTTTGCTTTGCAGTGGTTGCCACTGTACCAGTGTGGCAAAAGCCATTTTTATCTCTGTGGGTTCTTGCCAGAAAATAAAAAGATCCTAAAATTACTCGGAACTCCCAAAAATAATTGCTATAGCAAATTCTGAGCTATAGAAAATGTGGAAAAGAATTGCTTTGCTTCTTCCCCTTACAACTGAAGGCAATGAGATTAATTTTTCTTATGTGATTTCTGCAGAGTTGCTACACATACATTCAAAGAAACTTTGGGGGAAAAAAAATCTAAGACCAGTTTTATTCCAGCAGGTGCAGGAAGAAACATGCATGATTAAGGGCTACTGCCCTCTGTGATGGCTTTTCTCTCTACCCCAAGAAAATCACACCACACTTCCCTTCTCCCCCACGCTTTAAAACTCCCTTGAACTCAGAATCATCCCCAAAGAAGCTCCAGAGTTATCCATAAATCTTCCTGGAGGATGTACAATACAAGCCTTGTCTACTAGTACCAGCCAGCTTGGCTTAGGGGATCTTTATCTGAGCCAATTCCACCAACTCCTTGGATGGTGGCAGTCTCCAGAGGAGGAAAGACTGCAGGCATCTACATACCTACTCAGAAATTCACATTATGTAGATGTCCCTGTTGGTGGGTGTTCTTGTCAGGATCACACTCAGCCAATTCATATCAAGTGTGAAGGAAAATGTGAAAATTCTACTATGTTGCCTTTGGGGCTTGGAATTTTCCCCCCTAAATCTTAAAGATGAAGTTAGATCTTACATCCAATGATGGATTCTTTCATACAATCAGTTAAAAAGTGAATGCTTGCACCTCTTTTACTTCCAAAAACAAATAAAATAGGAATAAAGAACAAAAAGGCTCAGAAAAAAAATGGTAGCTAAGCAATACAACTAAAATGTTGCATTTACAACCTCTTTATTGTCACCTATAACCCAACATAACCTAGTCCTTGTGACTGAACCTGTTCATGATATACCATGGGCTACGCCCACTCATAGTATTGTTCAGTGGAAAATATATGTTTTTATGATCAATGCAACTGTGAAAGAGTGACAAAGGACAAATACATCTATTAACTCTCCAATGTAGAAACCACTTTTATTCTATTTTTCCACAGCATTCTTGTGGAATGTCTTCTTATAGTACAAATTTAAAAATGTTGGGAAATACAAGAGGGAGAGAGGAGTAGAAGAAATTTTTTTTTTTTTAAAGGAGGTAAAGTAAGGCAGAATAAAAAATATTGGAAGTGCAGAAACCTACAAAACACAAGAAACTAAGGAAAGGAAAGCAAGAGGGAAAGGGGGCAAGCATTGCACAAGAACACTCATAGCCAGTGTAAAGACTGGTCAGTAAAGGTGTATGCAAAAATACTTCTAAACCTTTGCTTGTGCAGGGAGAGTAACACTAACAGTGGTGATGAGCTGAGAGAAGGTGACTCCATCAGCAAGAGCTCTTGCTCCTCAGACTGTGGAGCTTGGAGCAGGGGCTCCTCCACCTCCTCACTGCAGCCTGGAGCCCACCACCACCTCCCCCAGCCCAGCCCTACACAGCACAGTCACTGCTGGGGACAGGAGCCCTGTGTACAGTCACACACACACGAGCAGAGAGGGAAACTTGTAGGCAAGGCTGTTCAAAGCATTCTTTTCTGAAAAGCTTGTATTTTAAAAAAGTCCCAGAAATCCAAGTCCCCTGCACTATTCTATTTCTTCTGCTTCCTATGGACACAAGTATACACTCAATCAGTGTTGTGCTGAGAAGTGCACTCCTACCATCTTGAATGAAAAGATTAATTTAAAGCCTCCCAGAATTCCCTAAAATCAAAATACTCTCTGACTATTACCCTGTCGGAAACATTACAGTCAGCTCTCAACAGCAGTATTATGGTTATAAAATAAATACCATTCTCTATTCAGTTTACAAAATGCCATGCACATTCTAGATGTTCAAAAAAGATAGTTTCCTACCCAAAGAACCTACTTCATGGCATACTGACAGCACACTGGGTAGAAATGAAAGTAAATTGAGAAAGCAAACAGCAAAAGAGACACCATTGGAAGACAAGCGAGACATTCTACTTTGGCTAGGGATAAAGTGGGAGACAGAATAATAGTCCTTCTAGCACTGAATTCACACAGCTATTTAAGGAAAATTTTCAATTTAAAGCCAGTTCAATTCACCACAGTTAAATCTCACTGAATTAGGGATTGGTAGAAGCCAGATATTTGTGTGCGTGCTGCCGCTTGTGTAATTTACACTCCAGCCCTAAGTGATTACTGGATCAGCCAGCTGACATATGGGAAATATTTGCACAGAGCTGTGACACGGGGAAGTTTGTGGTTAAAAAAAAAGGAGGGGGGCTGCTGGGGGACGACACACACACACAAAAAAAAGGTGCTGTTAGTACAGAGCCTGTGCCACTCTAGCTGAGTGAAGCCAAAGTTTCACTTGGAAGTTTTCCCACCAGAACTTCCATCCTCTCAACAGTGTTAGTTGGAAAAGTCTTTTGCATTCATAATGCTTTGCTTTCACAGGAAGAGAGACCTATTGCAGCAGAGCAGCAACTACATCTCTCTCTAAAACTTACCTATTCAAAGAAGTATTACCAACTGAAATATTACTAAATGAAAATAAGAGTTGTCAGGGGAACTCAGATGCTGAGCTCTACTTATGTTTGCGAGGGCTATTGAAGAGGAGGAACCTCAGCTGGTCTCGCTAGCCGTGCTGGCGACACACTCAAGTTTCTTTTCCTTTTCTGCTAACAATGTTACTCTGCCACACTGCAGTGCCAGGGAGTGCCAAGGAATACCAGTGCTGCCTTCTTAGCCAGGCTCAGCTTCCAGCTCATCCCAGTCACTGATCACCAACCACCCCAGGTAATTTTTGCCACAAGTCACCTCGAGCTGCAAATCGTCTCTGAGTACGCATTGTGCAATTTCATTTCTCCCTCCTGCTGCTCTCTGGGCACCTTCAGATGGAGATGTTTGCTGTGCTCAGTGCCTGCCATGCTGCAGTTTGCTGCTGCAGACTGTTGAACTGATGCCACATTTCAGGCCAGGGGTGGCTGGCTTTCAGCGGCGGGAGAATTAACACATTGTATAAACGAGCTAGGCTGTAAAGCACTTTCAAATCCACCTGAATGATAATTGCTTATGTAGCAAAGGAGAGACAGTTCACATTCAGTTTGTCTTTTCTGGTGTTATTGCCCCAGATGCTGGGGTATGTTGCAGAAAAGGCACAATTTTGTACCATGGAATACCAGCTCATTTACATGCTTTGGGCCTCATTCTGTCTCATTTATTCAGCTTACCTCAGGAGGATAGGCAGAGAAAGAGGGGCTACCAGCCCTTCAGGCTACTTCTTTGCCAAATAAGTTTTTGCTATTACTGAATTACTTGTGAGATACAGCTTCTACTCATATAACTGCTTTTAGTAGGGAGAAAACTGCTCGAAATTCTTCCAGTGTTCTTCATGCTTTCAAAAAAAGAAAGATTTGACACTTCATGCACGAGATGAACTAAACCAATTCATGGAAATGTACATCCCATAACTAGGGAAAGTATTTTGTTACCATTGGTGTTAGTAGCTTATGAGAACTGACAAGATCACAGCCCACAGTGGTGTGGCTAAATGCCTGCAGAAAGAAAAAGACTTTTGTAAGTTTGCTGGAAAGAACCTACTTGCAGCCCTGACTTCTGACTGAAATGGAAGAAATATTCTACTTTCAAATGTGAATCAAAAAAATATTGCTAGCATATTTCTCTTCATCAGCCAAATTATTTGTCATATAAATATGCTTTTTGCTAATTCCTCAGAGGATGACAGCTGGGTGGTAGATTTATACAGCTAAGAAAAAAAATTGAGAGGAATCCAAGCATTTTGAGGCATCTGAACTTTTCCAAACTTCCAGACCTTTAGAGCTTCATTCCTCACTGCTAAACACACAGTAGATCCTCTAACCATGTCATTACATCTTACCATGAATAAAACCACCCAAACCCTACATGTTTCAGAATGTAAATCAATAATATCTTGCAATTCTATCTGAGGTAAGAGTCTAAAATGACTTACTTATGAATTTCAAGGTTACTTCCAAGGCTCTTCTTTCAGAATTCAGGAAAATATGGGAGAAGGGGAAAAAAGATGGCAATATTTGACACTCTCATCCCCTTAATAAAAAAAAATAAAAAAAAAAAGTAATATTTTTTAGCATTTTTCATTGGTTTCCTATAAGTAAGGGAGGAGCCAATAGATAACATGCTGGTGTAAGGCAAAACTCAGAACTAGAAATACTCAAATTCAGATTTTTCATGCTGGATTCAGAACTTATGAAAAGCTATAAGTTAATATTGTGGCAAGAGAGTTTTCAAAAACAAAGAAGACATCTCCCTATAAACTGAACAATCAGGATAGAGATGCACATATTTACACATAAGAAAGAAATAAAAACTAATGGAAATATCACTGCATCTCTGTCCTCACTTAAAGAAATATTATAGTTGTGGAAGAACGAAAAGACACCAAGATTTTCAAGTAAGAACCACCCGTGTTTAATCTGAACAAATGCAAGCAAATACATTTGGAACACAAGCAGAGTGAAAAAAGCTTTTTAAGTTGTAGCTCCAAGTTTCTTGAGAAGGGCTGAAAGCTTGCCTTTACAGAAACATCTGTAAAGGAGTTCCAAACCACCTCAGGAGGGCTGTGTTGAGCAGTGTGCTCACAAGCACGATCACATCAGAGAGAGGCGTGCACAGGTGGATCCTACCTCAGGTACCAAGGGCAGCTGAGCTCTGGAAGCACAGAATTCAGTGCAGGCTGTTCAAGCACAGCTGAGGATCAGGCTCTTCTCTGTGCCGTTTAGCATTCACACTTTGTTGGGTTCTGGTATCCACACAGATTGATAAAATGAACAGGATTCGCCAGCAGTGCCACAATTGCTTCTGCAGGTTTGCTCATAGATTACACTGCAGGTATGCACAATGAAAGTAGTTCAGCAGCAATTTTTAAAAAAAAAAAATAAAAAGAATAAGGCAACCAGGGAAAAGCAAGAGAAGCCCCTTGGTTAAGTGACTAAGGATTGATAACAGAATCATTCTCTGAGAATTTTTTTCCTGTCTCTGAAGTCAAACAGCAAGGACAGACATACATCAAAAAAGACTTAGCCCACATTCCATAACACTTATATTTTGCATCCTTAAAAATATCCTGTATTTTTTACCACAAATATTAATTCCTGTCCTCAGCACTCTGTAATCTTGCTCTGTGCTCTTAAACAGCAGCCATGTTTTGACACAGGATCGCTGTATTCCAAGGGTGAGAAAAATCAATGCACCACTGTTTAAGTGGTCTGTAGACTGCTTTGAGAACCAACCAGCAAAAGTGCCCTGCATTTATTTCATTATTTATTGTTATTGTGCAGAGGTAGCTATAAAGTCTGCTGGAATTTAGTCCCCATGTGTATTTGACTGCTGGGCTCTGTGCATGGACAGAGGGCACCTCTGTCCAATTAGGAGCTTTCCAAGGGAACATGGCAGAGGTATCCACTCCAGGGATTGTGTTTTATTTACTTTGCTTCTTAAACAGAAATATCAACCAGTTCTGCATTGTAGGAGGAGACCAGACGATCCTCATTCATGTTGGAAGGCAAAAGAAATCTTTTTTTTAAATATCTGCTACACAAAGAAGTAAAATACCCAATATCAGCAATACACATATTAAGAACTACAGAAACCATGTGTATTTCATAAGAACAACTAATACTTGGTTTTCTTAACAAATACATATCTTTCATATAAATCTGGCCAGGGATACATGACGCTGAGAACATCTTGGAACCCATGGACTTATTCATAAATGATATTCCAATGACTACATACTACACCATGAGTTTTGAGTAACTTGTTGAAAATCCCACTTATATCTGTACTAGAGCTAGAAAATCAGCTTGTTTGTCCAAATTAAAGACCCAGGATTTAGCTAACCTGATCATCTATCTTTTACAGTGATAAACATTTGGAAAAGCAGCTTGGATTCCATGTCATTCCATTTCATTTCATTTCAGAAATCAAATCTGTAAACCTTTATTTTTCTATTTTTAAAGAGCAGCTGACAAAGAACATTTCATATAACCATGTTTTTCATGGTCTAATACTCCAGAGAGTAGTGACAACTCTAGTGACAAACTGCTGTCATCTGACTGTCATCGCCACCCTTTAGGATCTAAATATTAGCAAACTGCCCAATTTGCCAAGAGATAGGCCAAAAGTCAGCAGTAAAACTACTTGAATGAAAGATTTTAAGATTGCCCACTTGCTATGTAGGGACCCTCTTAAAATGCAGGACTTCTGGAAAGAACTCCTGGACTCTTGCCTTTAGGCTGGATAAACTTGTAAACCCTCTTACAGAAAGGGAGAAGCACAACCACCAGGAGATAAAAAGGGGTATGAAATTTCAAGGTATTTTAAATTATTTCCTGGTTTTTTTTTCCTCAAGAAAGACTCTTATGTTCACAGATAGAGATTTTAAAAATAGCTGAGTGACTTCCTGGCTGAGGGAAACAGAAAGATACAATTTAGGCTTCTTGGCTGCCTAGCAGACATTACATTCTGGTTTTCTCTGTGCATTTGCACAAGTAGTTGCCTGTATGTACATGGTCATAGAATCAGAGAATAAGCTGAGTTGCAAAGGACCCATCAGGATTATCAAGTCCAGCTCCTGGCCCTGCACAGGACACCACCAAGAATCTCACCATGTACCTGAGAGTATTGTCCAAACACTTCTTGAATTCTGTCAGGCTTGGTGCTGTGACACTTCCCTGGGGAGCCTGTTCCAGTGCCCAACCACCCTCTGGGTGATGAACCTTTTTCCTGACATCCAACCTAAACTTCCCCCAATTTACCTTCACGCTGTTTCCTCCAATCCTGTCACTGGTTGTGAGCATGAAGAGATCAGTGTCTTCCCCTCTGCCTCAGCCCAAGATGTGAAAATTATCTTCAAATTAATGACAGGCTTGTTCAGTTATTTTAGTGCCCAGTAGTTTAAGGAAGCCACTGCATATTCCATCAAACCCTATCCAGCTCTTAAGACAAATCTCTACTTTAAATATTCAGATACCTTGCCACTCACAATAGCAGAGGCCAAATCCACTGATTTCTGTTTCATTAGTATCCATTTATTGTTGTATCATATACAACATTTGTAATGAAAACAGTGGCTTTTCCTGTGGGTGGTTTTTTTGTGTTTCTTTTTTTTTTTTTT
>VWYP01013812.1:40397-53502 GCA_013400435.1 Pycnonotus jocosus | reverse complement strand
TTTTTTTTTTTTTTTTTTTTTTAATTTCAGAATACCATTACCAGAGGACTTGGGAAACTGCTGAGTTCAATCCCATGCAATACTATACTATCCCATGCAAAAGAAGTCAATGTACCTTCCACAGGCATTGGGAGAACACAAATGTAGAAAACCCAGAAGAGCAGATTATTTGAAACAGGCTGAAAAGGACAAACCTACAAGACTTCATGCTATGTTTAATGCTACATTTGCATGTCAAGATTTCTCTGCTAAATGTGGTCACTGCTGATATTTGAGGCATGGTGCAGAATCCTTGCAAAACCCCACTGGGAAAGTGGGAACCAATTAGTTGGTTTCTCTTTTCTATGCTGCTTAGGCATATTCACTTGGGTTGAAACAATTAAGTAAATTAAACAGATTCTTCATCTCTGCCTTAACTCTTCACTCCCAAAGCTATGCCCAAAGCCTATTATATAGAATCCTATAAGGTAAATATTTCTGGTTGTACAAAAACAAACTCACTACCTGTTGTTTATTTTTATGAACTGTTAAGAATCACAAGAAAAGTCATCTTCTCCAAACAAACTCAAGAACAAAAAACGGTCATATAAAGGTATTGGCAAAAATCTCATACAAAAGAGTAGAATTTAAATCAGTCACAGCATTCATAAGGAAACAGATTTGACTAAAACATGACTTAGTCAATGCTTCCCAGAGTTACATTCTCAAATTAGCACTGTAATTAGTAGAATGTAATGCTAACAAGGAACACTCATCAAAAGAAAACTACTGGAAACTGAAGTTCTTCTGGTCACTCACAGTTAAATATCCTATTTGAACTCCTAATTCCTTCACTTTTAACCAGACAAAAGCGAGGATTTGCCTCACTCTCTGAAGCAGTTTTGTCAGGGATTATTCAATAAATATTTATGCAATGGACATTAAGGGTTTTGAGGGAACTTTCACAACGCTTGTTCCCTTCTTTTACCTCTGGAGGGAGGCACCTCAAGTCAGATCCCACAGGCAGGGAATACCAGAACCTGGATTGCAAAGATTTCACTTTGCTGTAGTAAAGCTGTGATGTTACTTGAATTTCCTCAGAGCAGGGCTCGCAGGGAAAGCATGTGAGGTCCCCCACTGCAAAAGAAGAAAAAGAAAAAAAAAAAGAAAAAGAAAATCTCCAGTTGGAAGGCTCTTGTGGACTCTAGGATCTCACATCCCAGTGAACGTGTCCAAGTGACCAAACTCACAGCTAGAAACAGTAACTTAATCCCCTCTTCCAAACACATTTTTGCAACATATGGAAGCCACTAAGTGGGTTGCAAGGGATAAATGACCACACATAACAAAATGAGACTCTTCAAAATAGTTGTAACAGACTGAGAAAAACAACAACAAAAACTGGATCAAATAAAAGAAACTAACAGAATGAAAACAAGGCCTATTAGACCAGGCCTGGAATATCTGAATGGAATCCAGTTCACCTTATTTATATAAAATTTTGTTTGAAAAAGGATGTCTGATTTCTTCAGACCAATTTTACCTGAGCATGAAAAGGGTTTTTAGGAAACAAGTAGTGTCATTGTCCAGAGCTGATATCAGAAAGCCCAGTATCAGAGCAGAAAGATTTCAGCTGGGAGAGAGATTGCAGGAGATGAGTTCTTGAACGAGTAAATCCTTGAATGAGTAATCTACCTACTTGGTACTAACAGGAGTTAGTACAAGAAAGCAGATAATCAAATCCATGCCTTTCTGAATCCAAATGATTTTCAATAGAAGCACACTGCACAAACATTTATAGAAGTGAAAGGGTGACTCACTGCTTGCATATAAGTTTGTTTAGGAAATTATTATCTTGAAATTATTATCTTACTTGCAGAGTTACATTTTAAGTAGGTGGTCTCTATTTTTGAATTAATATTTGCTTCCTTTTTTTTAAAGGCAGCTACACAGCCTATAAAACGTTAAGGCTTGTTCCAAAGCCTTGCCATTCTCTGCTGTTTAAACAGCACAGCTCTAGAAACCAACACATTTTGAACACATTACCCACCCACATTACTAGTCATTAAAGAAGCAGCTGTGTCCCAAAGTCTCATGCAGACTGGAGGAGTTTGGAGATCCCAAAGCCAGTGTGGTACCCACTGACCCACAGTGCTCCTCATCTGGTGCACTTACACGGGAGATGAGGCCACTGTTTCAAGCACACCTCATCACCTCCCTTTGCTTCATTCTTTGTGCTTTTCACAGGGTGACCTTTTCAGTCACCTGCACATTTTAGTTTAGAGGTCTTTGTTTGTTTTCTGAATAGCTCATATTTGTGGCTCTCAAGCATGTGCCCTTTGACTCCATCTTCCCAAAGGACAGTCATTTTGGTCATACCTACTTGCTTTTCCTAAACCACAAAACACACTCTGAGTCTTACGATAAGGTGGTTACTTCTGCTGCTAATCTCCAGACACACAGCTCTCTGCATCTGTTGCTATTGTGTCAGATCTCTTTGGAGGTGTTTTATTTATCAATGCTCATTCTCTTTGAGCATAACCAAGATAGATTTCTTCCAGATTTGGTCAAATCAAATGGACTTTTTGCTTTTTCCTTTCCTTAAGAATGTTTTCTGAATTGTTTTAACTGGTGAAACTGCATAATTCATAAATGTCTGCTTGTATGATTTTGAGGTAAGAGGGTAACAATGCTGAGTGCCACCAGAGATACCTTTGGGTATCCCCTGGTCTACAGTAGGAGAGCTATGTCTTCCCAGGGACACATGAGACTGTCAAAACTTCTGTATGATGCCTGCCAGTCCCACAGAACTGTCACAGACACATCCTAGGGAATCCTTATAACATGGGTGCATGAGGCTGGGCAGCAGAACTGACCTCTACCACTTATATCAGGCTTTCAACAGGCCGTGCAAACAAAATAGGCTCAGGAGCCTTCATCCCAAAGAGTGTACAGCACAAGGATTTATAGCTGCAAGACTGAGGTGTGACATAATGCCTATTTATACCCTGAAGATTACTGAAGGTGTAAACTGGCCAGGAAACAGCAGTCAGCACAAACATTCAGAGAACAGAGACAGCAGGCTCTAAACCAGAGAGGAAGACAGTTCTTGACAGTGAGTGTGAATCTAAGGGAAAGATAAAGGAAACATTCAGAGGGGCTGGATGGAGAGATTTTTAATAATTTAGAGGAAAGACAATAATCATCTGTGGTTAAATAAGAGTTTGCTACAATAACCTCCAGATTTAGAAATCTTCTTGCAAGTTGTGGATACTTCAGAATGAAAGATTGATTAACAAAGACGAGGGGCCCCCATGGTTTTATGTTCTATCTGTTATGTGCAAACACATACACAGAATGTCTTTTCTTCCTTTCCCTTCAGGTTCTTAAAAACCTTAAGAGACAGAGATATATATAACAAACAAATAGCTGTTACAAGTTAGTTTTACATTGAATAGTTGATAATAGGACATGAAACTGAACTCAAAAGCCTGAGTAAATAGTCAGTAGAATTCCTAAACCCTAAGCTAGAATAACCCATTTCCCTAATACTGTTTTGTGCATAAGCACACACAAATATGTCTAACACATAGGATTGAAATATCAGGACTCTGTTCTTAGCTATGCCAAAGCTTTTCCACTTGACACTAAACATTAGTTCCAGATAGATTAAATCATCTCAACTACATTGAAATAATTAATCCTTGTTAGCAATTATGTGTACAATCTTCAGACATCAAGTAAGCATACTAAGCTGAACTAAAAAAAAAAAATTTCATGTTCACTGTCTATGCTTGACATAAGATGCAATTTTTCTTGTATTAAATAACACTCATAGGAATTTTTAAATTATTAGGTTAAAGACTGTTGCCTATGACCCTTGGTTTTTCATCCTTGGCTTGCACTGATTTCAACCAGAGCTGCACTCCCTTAGTTTGTATGAAAACTTCACACTCGTGTAAACACAAAGGTAACAGAGAAAATAAGGACAAAGCAAAAGTCCTAAAAGGACAGAACTGAAACATCTGTATATTACAATAATCTAAATTTGATCTTCTTTGTATTCAAAGTGACATTGAGAGTGAAATCTTGTCATGTTTTTGAAAATAGCTCTATTGGTAGCTGTAGAAAAGCTGTCAGAGGTACCTGGCCTTCTGCTGCTGGGTCACTCTTGCAGAAGATTTTTGAGCCAGTTCAGCCTCCCACTAATAACAAACAGATGTACTTAATGCTACTGAATGTAAATATTATTCTAACGCACTTTTGCCTAGTTTTCCATGAGGCCTTATTTTGAACTGCACATGCTTGTGAATCCCCCTGCCCAAGGGTTCTGCAGGTGGCCTATCTCACAGTGCCATTAGAAAGTTAATTACCTACAAGGGAAGTTTAAACAAGTTGTTCCAAAAGCAGTGGAACTAATAAAGCCTGGTTTCCTAGAGATTTGTGGCTTGCATCATTCCCTGCTCTGTAATGCTGCAGTCCAAGCCCCTTTTCCTTACTCCTTTGATAAATTCCTCTCTTTGTGATCCACAGTGCTCTCCTCCACCCCTTCTGTATCCATCAGCTTCAGGTCAAGCAAGAGGCACTGTGCATGTTTCTGAACACTGTGCATGCCAGTGGCTTGATCAGGATATGTCTGCTGGGAATTTTCCATCCATCCATGTACAAATGTCTTTCCTAGAGCCAGTTTTCTCATAATAATGAGGAACTTTACAATTTTGAGAAAACATTGACACTTAAATTCAGTAAAAATAGCCAAAAAGTTCAAAAATTTCTTTAGAACAAAAACATCTAATCACACTCAGTGAATGATTTTATTAGATATATTCCTTTAGAAATTTAGTTGAAACTGTTCCTTCCTTTCATATCATTTGTGTATATTTTCACATTGGTTAAAAGGACATTTTACCCCTAAATCTTTTAAATAGCATCAAAATTTTAAGACACTTCCAATCACTGTCTTCTTCATCTCAAAGACAATTAGGCCTACAGAAAGATAACTGCACACTTTCCAAAATTTATAAAGTAACATGTAGTACTTAAATTAAAACAAGAATTTTAAATTTTTTACTGCTGCAGGGAATGAGATTACAGTCTGAACCACTCTCAGATACCTGAACTCTTCAAGGACCTAAGTGTTTTATTTCCTTTTGATAAGCCTGTCCCACAGCTCTCATAGCATCTTTTCTTCACTAAGCAATGGTCTAAAAGTGTAATTTTCTTGGACTTTCTACTCAGTCCTCCTTATGACTGTTGTGAATACCATGGGTCTGTAAGCTATACAGTGCAGGTTTCCTAGCCCCTCACTCACAGAGAGATTAGACTTTTACAAGAGAGACCTTTCTTAATAGCAAAAATAATAAATGTACCTCCTAAAATAACATCTGTGAATCTGGCCCAACTCACCCAAAGATATTTTTCTATCACCCAGTAACTACAACATGCATGCATATTACTATCCCTGAGCTCTCTGGGCCCATTTTGATTAATCTTTCCCCAGGACACAGAGCCTTCCAAGCCATGAATCACTTCGCTTGATTTTGTCTGCACTTTTCCATGTCAGCAGTTTTCCTGCCCCACCACATGATGACAAGAGCAGCATGCAGCGTTTGTTGACTGCCAAGTGTTACACTCACTGTCACACAAGTAGAAAAGGCAGTGGGAACAGATTTGCTTTGTATAAGGATGTGCAGTGACTTTGTAGGCATCTCTAGCGTCATCTATCAAAATACCAAACCTCTCTTCCCTAAACAATCCCCAAGATTCCCCACAGACTGTGTCAACATTTGAGGCAAAATTGCTTTATCACAGGTCGGTATGACACAGCCCACAGGAGCTCAAGCAGTCACCATGTACTTGCAGCACCCTAGGGTGGCACCCATTTCTGTGATGGCTGATGCCATCTGAAGAGCCTGACCAGTAGCACCAGAGCTCCCTGTGACACACTTGACCTTCCCAGAGCATGTACAGTGCCCTCTTTACTGAGCACAGACCTGCCCAGCCTCTTTCCAATGCCCACCAGTTTCATATCAGCCTTGCCCTTTGAATCCCTCCTTGCCCCTGTCTGGATGTGTTGCTGACTCTGCAGCAAAGCTACACCCTTCTTTTGGAGGAGACTATGTTAAATACTTTTTCATGACAATAGTCATTAAAGATCTATCATGAGTCAAGCCTTTGGTCCGGACTTTGTTTATTCTGCACGAGAGCTTCAATGGAACTTGTTCCAACTGTGTGCATTCATCTTACAGCTGATGAGAGACACAGGGAGAATTTTGTTTTGACCTTCCCAAAATAAACACTTTCAAGAAAAGAGATACAAAATAAATAGCAAAAGAACGGTAAAATATTGAGGAAACTTGGAATGTCTTAGAAGATTACATAGTGTCTTCCCATGCAAAGAGATTAATTTCTTTTCAAAATCCTCCTTAAACTGTAAATTATCAAATAAACATCTATTTCAGTCATTATTTAGAAAAACAGAAGGATGAAATTACGAGAGAGAACTATTAAAGGAAGAGGAGGTTAAGGTTCTAATTCACTTTAAAACTGGTCCTAGCTGCAATGTGGGGCAGGATATTATACAGAAACACATGGGCAGCAGCAAAAGAATCTAATCCTCTGCTCAGGGTCTGGGAGAAGACGAGTCCTGGGGTGGGAGCAAGCCCCAGCCAGAGGCACATTTACCCTACACTTCACAGTGTCCTATTCTTCCCCATGCCCAGGCATTCCATCTGGTTCTGCCCCAGTGCCTTGTGACCCAGCAAGAAATGGGAGTGAAGTTTTTCCTTGCAGTTTTTCCCACTTCTTCAAGGAAAAAAAGAGAGGCCGAGGCGAGGAGGAGGTGGGAAGAGAAATGAAGGCCTAGTTGTTCTCTGCAAGGGCGGCTATGAAGAAATAAACAACTCACATTACTCACAGGAGGGGGTGAAAGGAAAGTGGAGCCAGTCTGCAGGAGCTGGATTTTCCTGGCTCCAGCAAACCCCTCCTGGAGTAATATATTGAGCCACCTCACATCATTCACTCCCTTATCTGAAACAAACTGTCCATTGCAAAAAGCGTTTTCCTTCCCTCACAGGCCTGTCCCCAGCTGCTCAGCACAGGTAAAGGAACAGAGGAACCAAGAAGTCCAAGGCACAGGCAGAGACTCCTCAGAGGAAGAAAACAGCCACAGGAGTCACAAGGAGAAGGAAATTCCAGTACCATCCAGGAAAGAGATTAGAATAGGCTACACTGTTTGCAGAGAGGTGTCCTGGATGTAAAGTTGCCAGCTTTCCTTTTGAGCTGCAACAGAGTTAGTGATGTGGCTAACACACGGCAGGGAAGCTGCACGGAGACTAAGGAAAGCAAAAACACCACTTCCATTTACAGCACCAGATCTGAGATGTGAATGGCAGCACGGCAAACTGGAACACGCAGTGCATCTGCTGTAGTTTTGTGCAGACACAAATTGTTTGAACATGCTTAAAGCAAAACATTTTACCAATTTTGAGAGGAAACTAAGAGAGGCAAAATATGCATCTTCTTAGAGGCTTACATTTTAAATATACAATTTCATGTACATATTCATGTACATGAAATTGTATATTTTTGTATATACATATATATGTATATAATTGTATATACATATTCATTTCATGTACATGTTGAATTTCATACTCAGAACTCTACATTTTTGCCTTGAAATCCACAGGTTAGATGATGTTAGAGCTCTTGTCTTTCAAAAAAGAAAAAAATTAAAACCTCCAATTTATTTTACATTCTCCTGCACTTGGTACAACTTAAAATTACCTTTCCAACTCACACTTTTTTTTTTTTCAGAAAGATTGCATACTACCATCTATTTCTTTATGCTTGCAGTATCTAACAAAATGGCATTGCAACCAAACTCACAATCTGACATAATCCCTCAAAATAATGGAACATACTGTGAGTAGTGGAAACTTCTGGGAAACATTGCTCTAATATGCAACCACCAGATGACTGCACAACACATTTATAACTGTATTAGGAGAGTAACACAAAATCTGAATATAACCATTCTGAGAAATAATGGTATTTCAATTGTCCTAGAGGACAGATTTCTCTTCCACTGAAGATACATGGTAGGGGAAGGATTTACAAAACTCACTTTTCGTTCAACCACAGTTTTTCTTAAAGCAATACAGAGAAACACACAAACTCCAAGTCAGCCCTGAAAAAGCCCAATGGAAAGCAGTGGCAATGCAAATTAAACAGAGGACCTACTGGGAGGAATGTTGGGAGCATTTTGCAAGGGCAGAACACTGTGTGACCCACCTGCTCTCAGGTCACCTTGGCTTCATGAGTACCTCTAACACCAGCCTCCCACCCATAACCTCATTTGAGACTGCAAAGCTTGGAATCCCACATCCAGCTCTCAGGCAGGAACCAAATTACAGCTTGGTAGGCAAATGGACAAACTCATCTCTCAGTCACTTTCTTCAAACCCATTGCTTGGCACATTTATTCAATATCTGGAATGGCTTCTGGCTCCCATCTTGAATTTGAAAATTTCTCTTGCAAAGAGTAGAGTCCAGAAGTCAGGCACGGACAAAGCACAGGAACGCTGAATCACCTCTTTACATTTGCTTATCAGTAGATAGATGACTTTGGTGTCCAGCTCCATTTTTTCAGACGTAAATTAGGCATCAAGAACCTCAGGATTCACTGGTCTGCAATAAAGCTAGGTCTACCCACCACTGAGATTTTGAAAAACATGTTAAGCTCCTTATCTCTGAGTTGACTTTTGTAAATTGTTTCATTTCAAGCCATTTTGGAGACAGGCACACGTCAGAGGACCAAGCTGAGTGAATTTGCATCAGCTGTGTGTGTCTCTCTGCAGAGCAGCATAAAGCAAACCCTCATGCTGTTAGAGATCCAGAGATTTCAGATCTCTTTTCCTGCATGATCCATTATCACTGCTAGTTACATTACAGCAATGCCAGATATCCCAATACTGACAAAGGCTCTTGGTCTAACTCTAGGATCCCATGCAGGAGCTTCCCACTTGTTGGCCAAAATGTACAAGAGCAGGCTTTGACCCAAGTCAGTCTAGCATAATCCACTGCCTAGCAAATGTACAGACTTTATTAATGGGCCCCCAGTCTCTCATCACAATATTGCTGTGCTTCAGCTAACCAGAGTCCATGCTATGATCATCAACACTGTACTTTCCAAAAAGAAAATTTCCTGGGAGTCATTTTGCCATTGAGGGCCAGGGATGAGGCAACTTGTAGCAGTGAAAAGGAAAAGCTGAAATGTAGTTCCACTGGAGCTGGCCAGTGACTGAAAACCTGAACATTCATAGACAAAATCCTGGCTCTGTTAAAGGCAATGAACAAATTCTCACTGATTTCAGCAAGATCTGAATTTCTCCCAGATGCACTCAGAAAAATGCTAAAAAAATCAGCCTCGAGACTGAGTCAAGTATTCACATTCCTGCTTCTGTAAAGAACCAAAATTCTCTCAACCCCTAGAGCATGAAAACCACCCCCACATCTAATGTAATAGCTTTTATCTTCAAAAGCATGGCAACTAGTCCAGAAAATGGATCAAGAGGCTTGTTAAATGTTAAACAAGTTACACTCTTCTGTCTCTCCCCTGTGTTTCCTCCTGTTTATTTTAAAAGGGAGCTTTATAATCCAAGAACCTAATTCCCATCCTGCAATGTTTCCAGCAAATGAGTTATAGGCATTACTAGGCCGATAAAATACTTACAGGATTTCAGAATTAGCTTTACCTTTTCTAAAATCATCAATTCTTAAAATAAAGTAAGAGGAATATCCGGTGGAAATGTGTTTTATCAAAAGGAAAAAGACTGCTCCTATATTTAGTCCCATTCAATACAGACAGTTTCAAAGGAGTACTGTAAGTAAAACTCTTAGACAACACTATATAAACACATTATTTAAGCTACATTCTGGATCTGATTAATTATAACAGGAGATCAAATGTTAACAACTTAAGAATCTTCACTCCCATCTACACATACGGAGTACTTTAAAACGTACTATAATTTCAGAGTAATAAATAAGACCTCTCACCTAAATTATATGGACATTATTTTTTGATTGCTTTAAGGTGAATGCACAATACAGAGTTTTATTGCAGGCTCATTTGGTAGAAGTTGCCCATATATGGCTGCTGAGAGAACCAAAGAGGAAAATTATGTCCTTTGTAAGAACATTTAATTCACATT
This sequence comes from Pycnonotus jocosus, assembly GCA_013400435.1. Lineage (NCBI taxonomy): Eukaryota > Metazoa > Chordata > Aves > Passeriformes > Pycnonotidae > Pycnonotus > Pycnonotus jocosus. Next base: position 43,307 of record VWYP01013812.1, on the reverse strand, counting down.
CCTGTTCTGTTTTCTGTACAACAGTTATGCTTATGACAGGTATGCATTCCTGCAGCACTTACAATGTTTTTTTATATGAAAAAGACATTCAAAGAAATCCTTAGCTGAGAACATGTCTTGCATTGCTATGAGTGTTACAGTAATCCTGTTTCTTAAGAGAATAAGCCAGGCCAACTTTCTCAGTATTTAGAGTCCAAATTCAATTTGTATTCTTACTATTTTGCTTCCAGCTATTTTCTCAAATACTGGAAAACTTCCACTAAGCTCTACTTCTTACAAAAATATATTGAATGTTTATTGCCTGATAACAATTATAGCAATTTTCAGTGTGATTAGAACTGCCACATCCTGTAGTCACCAATTTAAGTGAAAAGGAAAAACCATCTCCCTTCCAAACCATAACACAAATAGTCCAGGCTCACTCCAGATGAGAGAGAGCAGAAACACAAGCACGTGATCCCAAGCTACCAATACAGGCTTTTATATGCCACATATCACCTTATAAAATTCAGTAATTGAAGTGAATCCTTTATTTGAGGTTTCAGCTATTTTCCTTTTTCTTTTCCTTTTTCAGAAGCAGACATACTGGCCCAGAGTTTCATTTTGAATTAATAGTCAAAGTAGCCAACCTTAAGATGGAAGACTTACAAGGAAAGCAAGGCCGGTATTTTGGGAAAATTACAGCTGTAAACTGAATTCAGCTGGCTGAATTCTACTTCCATGAGTTTTCAAGGTGCACAATCAGACTTTTGGGAGAAACACCTTTTGCTTAACATGTATGAGTCTGGCATCAACCAGTAACCTACCCCTGTTACAAGAGCTCAGCAGCACCCAGCCCCTGAACGTGGATAACTGCAGGCCACGAAACACGGAAGGAGCAGGGGAACAGACACACAGCTTTGCTTTTACTCTTGCTTCAGTGTCACATTTGAATCAGAAGTTGGCAGGATTTGTACCAAGTCACCATGGCATTCTGGTAACTCCAAAGATATGCCATTTTTATATGACACTGTATGCACCCTCCATTTAAAAATGGACACCAAACTTGGTCTTATGTATTCTGATGGCTGTAATAAAAAACAAAGGATGTTTCAGAATTCAAAATGTCCACTTCCCTATAATTCCTATCACATCCTTATCCCATTCACTACAGGTAACTTGAAGAAAAATTTTAACTTTTTAATTTGCCTTTCTTCAGAAAGCAGCAGCTGAATGTTTCATGGAGTTTGCTGTTTGACTTGTTAAATATAAGATTTTTTTCACCTCAGAACTCAACTGAAGTCTCAAAACAAACTCACTGGCTATTGGAAACATGGGGGAAACCAACAAAAAACAAAGAGCCAATGTTTTATCTTGAAAATGGTTAAAAAAGAAAAATAAAAGTATATATTTTTTTAAAAAATTGCACTATTCAAAGTAACCTTATTCTTTAGATAAGCTCATTTGTTTTCCATTATGTGCTGTTGATTTCCAGCAACAAATAGATAAACAGAATATATCTAAAGAAAAGTTATTATTAATTCCAGTACTGACAAGGGGAGAACTTAAATATTTGATTGGTGTCTGAGCTCAAATAAACAGTGACTCCACCAACTTTTATCTCCTGAAATGAGCCTCAAGACATCAGCCCTGTGCTGCTACCCTCTCCGCTACCCTCCCCAAAACTATCCCATTGCACAGTGATATCACCAGGAAATCACCTCATCTGAAACACAACCTTTCATTTCAGCACCTCCATTATCTTCTTTCCTTGATGAAGTTTCCATTTCTCACCAATTCCCTCCTGGCCCATGGGCATGCACCATGTTTTCTTTAGACATTAACTTCATGTTTCCTCATAAACATGCAATTAAGAGAAACCTTCAGAAGGAAAGGCAGATGATACAATAAAACTCAGGAATCTGGGGTCTTTTCCATTCTTAGTCTTACTGCAGGGGAAGGTAATTTGCTGTAGGTCTGAAGAGGTATTGTATTATTCATTGGCTTTGACCAGCTAGGCACATGTAAATATTTCTGTACAGTACCATTTCTGTCTAGCTGATGTTTAATATCTAAAATGTATGGTTAGGATGGTTTGTGTAGAAAACAGATATGAAATGCTACAATGATGATGGAAGTATTAGCTGCATGGAAAACTATCAGTTAATTTTTCTACATTAATTTTAATATTTTTCAATTCTGTGTGAGAATGACTTACCACTTCAAAACAGCAAGTGGATACTCCTGTGGAGAAGCACTTTCTAGATTTTGACTATATGAACTCCATAAGAAAAAGCAGTAAACTTTCCAAAATGTTAGGTTATGTTTCTAAAAACATGTTTGTTTTCAAAGAGCTTAAACATATAGCTTTTGAACTTACACTTAAGAAATTATGAAAAATATCATAAAAGCAAACATGAAGAAATGTAAAGTGTTGGAGTCTAACAACAGAACTAGGTTCAAGCCCTGTGGAATATGTTCATTCTTTTGAACTTAGCTCAGGATTAACAAGTAACACTAGTCAGAGCCAGGGTGAAATATGGAAACTGTCTTATTAAGAGATGAATGCACAGTGCAGACTTAGAGAAACAGGTCTGGACTTTTTGCTTATATAATGGGTCAATCAGACAAAAGCTGTAGCTCCAGTTTAAAGGGACATATTTATGAAACAGGTGCCACCTTCCTCCTTTTCCCCTGGTCCCATAACATTTTCAACACAGTGGAGTTTTGTCTGCTGCTGGTTTTCACTGCTATGACACTGTAGTGACTTGAAGGATGGAGCTCTAATTCTTTAACCTGATGCAGAAGCCTTTGGGAGAGAACCAGCCTTCCAGCTTTTTTTTTCTCATTTACATCATACGTGACTCACTGCTAATAACAGTCCCCGAGTTTATTCTCCCTTCTCAATACTGCTCAGAAAAAAAAAAAAAA
>VWYP01013812.1:0-40381 GCA_013400435.1 Pycnonotus jocosus | reverse complement strand
AAAAAAAAAAAAAAAAGGATATTTTCTCTCCAGATGAGCCCCAAAAGAATTATGATCTCTTTGGCCTTCTTTAAACTAGGACAAGGCAAGGAGTCCTTTAACTTTGAGGATCTGTGAGTCCTGTCACAAGGAGAACAAATCAGCTCAGAAGGCATAAGCAGTTGTGCTCCGTGTGCTGTGCAGTTTATCAGGACTGGTGTACCTGCCCTGAGACACCACAACACGTGGCTGGCCCGTGGTCCAGGACAGCCTCAGAGTGATGGGTTCACAGGCTGGAAGCTCTTGTTCTGTCAGCTGCAGCACAGCCCCTCCCCAGGATGTAGGAAAAGCAGGATCCCAGCCACGGTCAGCAGAAACAAGCTCACCCTGCTCATTTCAGCTACAGCACATTGTCACAAATCTCACTCACTGTGTGCAGGTGGGCAAGTGCCTCTGAATGCATGACCTGCTGCAGCAACAGGGAGAGCCCTGTCTGTAACTGGAAATGATGTAACTGGAAATGTTACAGCAATACTGAGTATTTAGATTATTATTGAGAATGCTTGGATTAGGTGAGATGACAAGTCTCCACCTTGGAGCACTTGCTGCTGTCAGTGTCCATGAAGTGGTTGGGTGATGTTCTTAGACAAATAGTTTAAGTTCAAGATTGCTCCGTGTGAAGGCTGGATTTGGACTCACTGATCCTAAGGGGTCCCTTCAAACTCAGGATATTACTAATCCAAGGAGCTGGGACTTGAGTGACTTCATGGTTATGGAAGAGATCTAATTCAGTGCTCTAGTCCAGTAAATGATCTTCACATGATCCTTTCATGACAGAGATGATTGGCACAAGCCCTGCAAGGTCTGTAATTTTAAAGGCTGCTTTTAAAGGGAACAAACTGCTGAGAAGTAGAATCAGCTGGGACAATTGTGTCCCAATATAAATATTTTGTTATTGTATGTGGAATGTCATTAACTTCTATATGAATGAAAGTTTCACAAATGGAGGTTCCACCTCCTTCAAAAAAATAAAAATAAACAACTATGGGTGAGCCAGGGTAAAACTCCCACTGTAAGCAACAGAGTTCAATGTGCTAAAAACCATTAATCATGCTGAGGTCAACCAGTGCTTTACATATTTCCTCCCCAAACTGTCTTGTGGGTGTCTGTCTCCTAACAAGTTTTGTATTGCTGAGTTGTAAAGCGTTCCTGATGAATTGTTTTTGGCACTTAGTCCAAAGTCTTGAAAGCCCAGGTCCTTGAAAATAAAAAGCAGAACCTTTCTTTAACATCACTGTTGGACACAGCACTGGAACACACTCTACACTGTGTGCATAACAGGAGAGGGGTCTATGGCCTGTGCATGGGTTTGTCCGTGATATCAGGGAGGCACAAAGCCTTCAGCAGTGTTATAAAGCAAAGCCACTAGAGAAATAAGACCACATTTGAAAGAAAGGCTATTGATATTAAATTTATTCCTCCTTTACTCTACCTCAGTAACTCTGGGACTTGTTACTGCCTCTCTAACTTCCACCATCAGACAGCAATCCAGTACATTCTTCCTGCTGCCCTGTTACTCTCCCTGCCTTTCCTTAACCTCTCACTCTCATTAGTTTCCTCACACTTCTGACAGAATTGTGCCTTAGTCTCCTTCACTGTTTGAAGAAAAAATGCACAAAACCCATTCTGGCTTCCATTCTTTCATCCTGCCTTTTCAACAGTTGCCATGAACAGTCATTCTGAATTCTTCCCCACTGACCTCATTTACTCAGTCTGGTCTGACTTCTCCCTTGAAATTTCATCCTTCCAGATACAGTGAAGCACACCTCCTACCTGAATCCAGATGTTCTTATTCCACCCTCAACTTTCATCTCTTTGTCATGCTTCTCATTACATCCAGCCTTCCTTTGCTATTTGTGTTTTGATTTGGCATTCAACAAATTTTCCTTTTCTTTTTGACTTTAAATAAAGAATCCAAACACTCCATCTTCTGCTTATGCACTTTGGATTTCCATACCTTCTATATCACCTTGAAATTCCAACCCACACTTTTTTTTTTTTTTTTGAGAATCATTTTATCAGCTGTGTATTACAGTCAAATTCATTACATACAAAATAATTAATACTGAATTCTGTCATTCTGTAAACAGCAATGTTCCTAGACTGCAGAGAGAGCAGAGCCCCTCTTTTTCTTTTTAATCTCTTTCTGTCATATAAAGTTATTGTCTGAGAACTGCTATGGTATTTTGAAGCAATAAGTATCAAGGCAATATATAATTCACTGTCATATGGCACTGTTATGGTATGCCATACACTTGTACCTCATCTACATATACTCTGTCATAATTTTTTTTGTCCTTCAGAAGACCACTCAGAACTTCCTAAGTTATCCATAATCGATAACATAAGAGGACAACTCTTCCCAGAAAAACAAAACTTCAATTTATATCCCTTGAGATGTAAAAGTTATAGTACTAATGTGTGGTTTCAGAGTGTTTAACTACGCTGGCTAATTTTTCATAAAGCTTGCAATGTGAATTGAAAGATCATTCCTCTTTTTGTTTTTACAAAGGTCAATAGGAATCTATTCCTGGATTTCAGCAGGAGCTTGATCAGACACCTGTTTTTTGTGATACTCAGCTTCATTCATCATTGTTATCTACTATTTATTCTGCACCACTTGGCTAAGGTTGTGATTAAAACACAACTAAACTAAACAAGTCAAAGAAAGTTAAGAGACATTAAAAATTATGGTAGCTTTAATAAATGCAAATAACTGTTTATAACATAAGAAAAATATAGTCCACATAAGAATTAACAAACCGTAATGAGGAAAAATTTAGTGAAATTCTGCAGTCTTTATTCCAGCAGGAATTTTTCTAAATACAGCATATGATAATTTTTTTTAAAAAAACAGTTATGGATTGTTCAATGGAGTTGCAATTTCACCTATGAGTGGAAAAGTATATTAATATAGGGCTGTGAGGATCATCTCTTTCATTCATGTGATTACATTCACTTAGTTATTCCACTTTTTGTTGGATTTTTTCTCCATGTCATGTTTTGTCCCTTTTTACCAATAAATGCTCAGAAATGTAATTTTCTACTCCATGTTTATAAATAACCTAGCACAACAGGACCTCAATCCTGGTTATGAGATTCAAAAACAATTCAACTTCTCATTATAGTGACTTCATCATTACTCATGGCCAGCCACAAGAACAGTCCCATTTAACACTAGTTAAATAGGTGTGTGAACAATATTGCTGTCAGCCTCTCGTTTTTGTGATAAAAACTATAGAATAAATGAATGTTTCAAGCATTATCATTTTCCCTCTCATGTACAAGACAGCATGTTTTTATATAGCCTCTTCTGTCAATAGACTGAATGTACCATTAAATTCTTCATGGAAATCAGTGATCAATGTTCCACCTGGAAATTGCTAAGAAGCATTGCCTTGGCCTCTAACCTCAGCTGCCCCAGTATCTGCTGGGGGTAAGTGGATGCAGCAAAAAATTTCTTGGTCCTTCAAGCTTGCCTGTGGTCTGATTTAAAGCAACCCACACCACACCTGACTAGCTGTGACCCCAGAGGGCTGCCTGCCAGCTGGGATCTGCCAGAACATCGTGTGCTTTGGACATTCCCCCGTTCCCACAGTAACGTTTTTGTCAGGGGCTGCAGGGAATGTGCTAAGCAATGAGAATACCCAGCTCAGGAGACACAGCAATTTTCCAGACATCTACAGTGTAGAATAAAGGAGCTCAGACTGACACACTCCAAAGCTGTTTGCAAAAGCAAACTCTCTTATTCCAGGACTGAAAAATCACACCACAGAGCTATGGCTCTGAAGGAGAGAAGAGGCAGTATTGCCTATGAAGGTATTTCTATTTTAACTTATAGGATAGCAAAGATAAACAATGCAAAACAGCAATTGTACTCCGACAGAGAGCACTACAATAAATTCAGATAACAAGGATTTGTGCTTTCAGGCCACCATTCTGTCTTGAAGCAGTACTATCTATCTTGTCCATGGTTTTACATGTGCATTTAAAACTGCCCATCCATGGAAAAAAAAATTTTTATAAAATCAATGCATATAAATAAACGAGATATATTAATGTAATATTTTTGCACCCCAACTATCTTTGCAAGATAAAATACTTGGGACAGCCCTGAACCAATACCCATCAGCATATTAAATTATGCATTTCTTAAAAATAACTTTTTTTAATGAGGCTTATAAGTGAGGCTCTAACTGTCAAGGGTACTTGAAAGTCCCAACCCAATTCCAGGGAGGACCTAATCCACTACCTTGGCTCATCATCTCCTGCTCATTCACTTCCTGTCCCAATCGACTACCCAGGATTGCTCACCAGCATTGGGTGGTTATTGAATTCCTCTCCCATCGATCACGGTGCTCCAGAGCTGCGTTTCTGAAGCTGTGAATAGTTCTACAAATCCCTGATGAAATGTAAAAAGCACTTTGGGGGAAAGTTGATAAATGAAAGCTCCATAGAACTTTTTTGTTTAGCACAAGAGCTTAATGGAGCATGATCGTGGTGGGTGGTGAGCACCTTCGATGGGGGGCGAGGGCCAAGCCAGAAAACAATCTTGCTGAGAAAAGGGAGGAGGCAGACACAGTAAACATGCAGCCACGGGCTTTGTGAGAGATGATTTTTGAAACAAGCATATTCTAGTGTGCAACACATATTTTCTATTGCTTTGAAATTGCATCTGCTTTTTATAAGATTATTATGTAAGAAAAGCTTATTTGCCTGAGTATGTGGTTACACATTTTCTACTGACTTTACAAATTGTTCAAATTTCAGTATTTGTTGGCTTCATTATAGACCAGTGTTTTTACTGGCAGCGACTGTAAGGTATTAAAAAACTTTTTTTATTGTTACTATAGTGTGGCACTAAGGATCAGAAACTCATCTGAAATAAGTGAAAGCTGAAAGGGCAGGAGTCAATTTACACAGTATTACATTTTAAAATCTTACTAAAATAAATTACATTTTCCCAAAAAGTCAAGATACAAACAGATCTCCCAGATGTGTGATGGCTTCTGAGATGTCCTCAGTAAAAGCTTTCTGTTTCAAACCAAATCCTGCCTGATTATTCTGCTCGGTTGAAGAGGGTCCCTTTGACTGGCCATTTTGTGCTTCAGCTCACCTCCTATCTGAGGCACTTTCTGGACTCATCTAGAGTTGATCTTCTCCTTATATTTCCATATTTTCTATTGGTTTTGATCGCATACTAACTGAACACAGATTTTCCACCACAATCACCCACAGACATAAGCAGTAAGGAGGAAGCCACAGTGTGATGAGATATGCACATGGAAGCTGAAGGGTTGGCCTAGGTCAAATCAACAATAACCAGCCCTATTCTTGACAAATTGCCCACTGCTGGGTGAGATGTTTCAGTGTCACATTTCTGCCAACGTGGCACACTCTTACAGGCAGAGGAACAAACAGATTTTAAGCAATTGCTCATCTAAGTGGCTGCTAATCTAATTTCATTACTCAACTAATTGCCCGTCTGAGTGGCACCAAGCACCCGGCAAATCCTGTGTCAGAAATGCAGGAGCAGAGAGGGAACACATACAGCATTTTGAGGAAACTAGAAAATGGGAAAAAACTTCATTCCCAAGTGTGATGGGTTAAATTTGTTCATGTCTTATGTTTTTACTTTTACTGTTTCATCAGTAAACTGAAACACAAAAAATTAGTTTATAAAATCTCCAATTATACACTCAGGTAAGTGTTTTCCTTCAAAACACTAAATTAGAATTGTAGAAGCATGTGGACTTTTAGGGCAGCAAGCCTGTGCCTACATTCACCTTGATAAACTGAGACTACAGAATGCTCCTATATGAATTAACAAGCAGGAGAATTTCAGGCTGAAAAGAATAAATACAAATTTGAATGTTACATAAGCTGTTCTTTTGAAAACTCTACAAAAACATCAATTATTTTTCTGTCTTTGAAAGTAAAGTGCTCAAAGAACATGAGAATTGTTTATAATCCAAGTGTCCTGAGTATGTACAGGGGGGTTCCCTAACTTTTCAGTGACACACCAAGTGCAGGTGCTGAACTATTTCACTTCACAGAGTTGTGTTGAGTGCTAATGTCACCAGAAGCCACCGTGCACCTCTGAGGGCAAAATTCATCAGGTCTGCTCTCAGCTGAAGACACTCAGAAAAATCAGGTTTAAGGTCAAATGTGGTGGGACAAAAGGACAGAAAGCCAAAAAGCCAGCAAAATGAAGCTTTCATCTCAATTTATGGCAGCACTATATGCAGACTACTAGGAAGCAAACACCCAGTTTGCTAAGTTTTACTGAGGGAGAGGGAAGATGAGTCAGAGGAGTGCATGGCTTTCTGTAGCATTACTAGCCTGAGTAAACGTCCAGGATCTACTGATTGCACTAGTTTTGACACAGCATCTGTAATACAATCACTTACAGCATTGCCACACTCTTGATAAATTGCCACAACATCAGCTCCGTTCTTGGGTAAGGACACAAAATCCTGGCTGAGCCCACTCTTCATAAACACTACACAAAATTGCTCACCCACCGGTGCCACACTGCAGTTGTACAAATGACAGGTTATTTTGACACCTACTGGCTAACTCCGCATATAGCATTGTTAAATTCCCAAATCCTCAGGCTGTGACAGTGCCAAGAGAAGGCAGATGTTTAAGCCAGACCCAGTACAGTAAAAACTATTTTTCTTTCTTTTTAGGGTTTTTTTTTTCCTACTGGAAGTAAATTATGATTAGAAACTGTAAAGGCAGGACTGACTCCTAAATATCCTACACTAGTCTGAAGCACAAGTTTACTTTAAAATAATTTGAGAAGATAAGGACAGAGAGAGGATAGGGAGGAAGAAGAACACAGGCACTGGGAAGCAGGATGCTGCTTGGAGAATGTAACATTTACTTTGTAAGCACCGGTGTGGCTAATGGCTCTAAAATAGCTCTTAGGCATTGAGGCATGAAATCCATTGCCAGGTCCAGGTGTTGAAAAAGGACTTGACTGATAAGAAAAGGCTGCCCAGAATTGAGAGCACTACCAATGATATAAACAGCTGTCATTTGGAGGAAAGAAGGATTAATCACCACTGGAAGCTAATCAGAACAGCATTGCCCCTAAACACCGTTAGAGGATTATAGTATCAGGATCCATACAGAGAGAGGGTGCTGTTATATTACAAGTCAGTTAAAATACACCATGGAAGTGAAACCTGTGGATTCAGAATGAAAAGATTAATGAACCTTACACGATTTTGACACTGGGAGTCAAAAAGCATAGTTACAGTCAATCTGTCCTGACAGGCTAACACAGGTAGAAAAGCAGTAGATGCAGACACAAAGAGATGATTCTGCTTAGTTAGTTGGATCTACAAAATGGAGAAATTATTAAGGTGCAGAAATTATAGTACTTTTTGAGAGAGGAACTGAGTGCATTCATTTAAGCACCAGTCCCTGGATTCTCCAATCTTCTTTGCAAGAGCTTCCACACTCCACATTTCTCTGTGCACCTAACAGAAAAGGCATCCCACAGTGCAAAGCAAAGCAAGGTTCAGAGAAATGCTCAGTTGAAAGCAGAACAGATTTTCCATCTTTGTGCTGTTCCCAGCCAGTCCTTTGGATTTAGCTACACTGTAGAAAGCTCAAGCAACAAGTCAAACCATATCTTTTGCAAGTAAGGAATACAAGCAATATATTGCAGTAAAACAAGACAAACATCTTTTCCATTTTTTTTAACCAATGAAATTTAACAATTAGCACTAGAGTCACCATATATCACATCATGCACCAAGGAGAGGTGACAAATGGGCAAAAAAATAGATTCTAAATCATTGAGAGCTAGTACTACCTCACCTTAGTCAACCAGACTGGGACATGCAGCAGCTGTTCAGTTGGAACACTGAAGAAGTAAATTTATGATAAGAGATGGAAAAGTTCTTCCAAGCTGAAATAGTTGTGAAAAATCTTCCCAGTGAACATTGGTAGTAGGAGGGATCAAAGTTTTAAAAAATTTTCTTTCTTCCCTCTCTTACTATGTTAAAGGCTATGTTTAGCTATACCACTAAAGGTTTAGTTTAGCTGTGCCATTAAACAGAAACTTGTCCTCCATGGATAAGGAAATTGGTTTGGATCCGGCATGGTGAATGCCCATATAATAGACAGTGCAGACATTTTCATAGAAATTTCTGCCCTTCCTAGTCCTATTTCTTTATCACTCTCAACCTCCTTTTTTTTTTTTTTTTTTTTTTTTTTTTTTTTTTAGTAAGAGAAAGTCCTCTATATTTTTTTTTTTTTTTTTAGGAGAGAAGTACTCCATTACCTTTTTTTGCTTTATGTTTTCACTGACTTTTTCCCTGCCCTTTTACCTTACACTTGAAATGAAACATGAACCTAGTAATGGTCAAGATTAAGCTGAACCTTGAAAGTGATGATATCTGAACGGGTTTCAAATTAGACAAAATTAATTCTTCATTCAGTTGCTTAGGAAAAGATATAAACCTGTTTAGAGAGATGTGGGGACTGAATTACAAGAATTCTGTGCAGTATTTGGGATACTGAGCCACTGCAGAAGGATTTTGAACCCTACCACACAGAGGGGTCCAGTATTGAGAGCACTCATACAGAGTTCATATTTTACATGAGACTCAGAGAATATAGCCATTTTTTAGGCAATCAGTTTATCAGTTAATGTCACCTCTGCATGGTTGCTATACAAAAAGCAAAGCAAAGCCAAAAATAAAATAGTATGAGAATCTTTTTCAAAGTTTGTCTTTATCTGGCAAAATTTGTCTCTTCTGTTTATCCCACTGAGACGGGGAATATTTTTTTGCTCTCCTCTGAAAATTACAGTCCCAGTAACATAAAGCATTGTGGTGAGAGTGATATGAACATAAATGCAGATACAAGAGGAATTATAGCGTGAGGATTTAGCCTGTGCCTGTAAGCAAGGGCAATCATTGGCATCTGCAGAGTAAGAGGTGCTGACTGCAGTTCCTCAAGTGTTTCTAAACACATTTTTCTTTGTATTTGACTTTGCTGCAGGGGGAAAAAGTGCTGGACATGGACATCAGTGTGTTAGGTGTAGCCTGACCCTGAGCAGAAGAACGACCTCCATGACAGAAACATTGCAATTCCAGTATCAGACAAGAAGGTGCAGGAGCTGCAGATGCACAGGGAAAGCCTAAACAAAACTGAACAATTCGTCTTGAAGGGCAGCAGTCTCAGCTGTCAGGTGCTGATACTCTTTTTGTAGGCTTCTTGGGAAAACAGAATTTTAAGAACTGATACTTAAAATTCATCTTCACGTAAAGCCATTGTCAGTCTCCCCTACCCAATAAAACAACAAGAAAAATTCTTGAGTTTATACCCTCCAGCTAGTTCAGCTAAAGAGCTAGAGGGAGCATCCATTGCATCTCATTTTAGCAGTGCAGAATCAAGGCCCTTGAAACTTTATACCATCAAATGATGAAGCTAAAAGTCCTTGGTAGCCATTGAGCCTGAGGTCAGATATTCCACAGCTGCACTCCAAACACAAAAAGAACTTTTATCTTAAGCCTACCACGATACTTCAGATGCCTTAAGCAAAACTCTCCCCTTTCACATGCACATAGGGTTTCATCTCTACTGGTTTTTGCTCTCCTGTGGGCAGTTAGTGGGATTCCCACTTGAGCAGAGCAGGCAGAATAGCACAGACAAGACCTCTTGATTCCTCAGGGAAATAGGTTTTATTTTAACACGGCTGTCCAGGAAGATCAGGAGGGATATTATTATTATTACTAATTATTATTATTGACTCATTCAGCTCCCTCCAGCTGAATGCATGTACCTGTTCCTGTTACATGGAGAACAGGAAGACTGTGAAAAAATTTTGTGGCTTAATTCCCCTACCTCACCAAGATTTTATCTCTTCATTGTATCATTAACAAACAAACACACCACACTTTTTCTGGATAAGATACTGCTCTGTATGTTAACACATACCTGAGTGTAACAGCTCAGGGAGGGGTTAACACCCAAAAGCACTTAACAAAGCCTTTACTTCCAGTGATGAAGGCTACATGCAGATCCTGAAGAGAATAAACACAGGAATGACAAGGCTAGTGTAACACTAGCATTAGTGTTGTGTGCTACTTGCTGTGCAAGTAGTTTGTATAAGTAGAAAGAAGCCATGTGTCAAAGGAGGGGAGAGAGTTGGCCAAACTAAGGCAATTTTGTATCTGTATGGGTTGCAGATATATATACATATGGATAAAACAAAGGAAACCCCAGAGCCCACTTTTCCTTCCACTAACTATCTGGCCTCTGAACTCCGATCATCTGCTCCCCCTACAGCTATAGTTCTCCTGGCTTGTTTGAGGATTTAATTTCATATTATACATGTACAAAACCAGACTGAAATCCCATTTTACCACTGGTTTGATCACTACTGTCTGAACTATAATTCTAAAATATAACGACTGTAATGTAGTTATGCTCTTTGTTTGCTCTTTGTAGTATAATAAGATACAGAAGCCAGGAACCTACTGTGTCAAGCACTGTGCAAACATATCCCTGTACAATTCTTCCTCCATGAGTTTACAATTTAAATACACAAGGGTTGAACTATGTTAACACTACAGCTACTTCTCTTTTTTTTAACTAGGCTCTGAAAGACCTAAACACCAAGTTGACTGTATATGTTATAAATATTTTCTAAACATTATTTACCCAAAAGGCAGGATAGCAGCTCTGAAAGTATAAGTACAATGTAGAGGCACTTAAAACACACACAACTTTCCCATGCCTCTTCCTTGCAATCCATTTAACACCAACATCCACTACTGTTTTCTCCTAACACCTTAAGTATTTCCACCAAAAACAGAGCTTCCCTTTACCTTCAAGGCACCAGTTGACAATCACCTCATTCCTTTCCCCAGACAGCAATATCTTCCAACTGCCCTATTTCTGACTCTGGCTTTTTTCCACACTATCATAAGTTTAGCTGAACTTCCATCTAGACATGGCAGAATCTGCTTAAAAATATTTCTGTTGCAAACTAGTTTCTCCTTGCTACATTTAATAGAAAGCAGTTTCTGTACTGTGCTAAATTACTCTTTTTTGTCTCACATGATGCCCAAAGACAGCAGGTCCTGTAGGGCCTATGACTGAAATGGCTCCAGTGGACAGCTTCACATGAGTTCTAAGACAGAAACAAAGCTGAGGTTTATGATAAATATAATGCCACCTTCACTTCTGAATTCATTCCATCTCCTTCTTCCCAAAAATGTAACTTGAAAATTAATCCTTCCAGTGTGATTCCCAGTGCATATTCTCTTTCCACCTTTAAGCACTAAACTGAATGAGCAGGGGACTGGTTCTGTTTTGCATCTCACACAGAACTGAGCTGTGCTGTAATTTGTGATGAATATGTGAAAGTGAACAAGAGAACGTACCACCTGAAGTTTCTATTGCAGACCACCGACCAAATCTGTACCTAGACCTTAAATATTGACTTCCAGAAGAGACTGGAATCATTTCTCCTTCATGACCCACTAATAGACCTCTTTTAATTTAGGTTTTTCTTTCAGGGATCATATTTAGACTTAAGATCTAACGAGTTGATTGAAGCTGCATAAATTTATGGTCTTGATGGAGATTCTCACTTATTGTAAAAATATATCTTTTCTTGCCCTATTAGAGCAGCTGTTGCAGTCATAAATTATTTAGAAGTCATTATAATGAATGAATACCTCTGAATCATCTGTCACATGTACACTGGTCAGGAAAACTTTCCACATTTTAAGCCGTTTACCCTTATTGCTATCAGTAGCTTCATCTTCATACATTGAATTTTAAATAACTGATTCTGGTGATTAAAAATATCCAAAATTTGATTTAATGGACATCTATTTGCTGAAGAGGCTACCATTTTAAAGCTATTCATCATGTGTTAAGTAGTTTATTACATGTAACTAGCCCATTCAAATTTCAAGGAGCTTTGATTTCACTAATATTAATATTTGTCCTAAGTTACTACTAATGATGGATATCAATTTGAAACAATCTCTTTTCCTTTATATATGTGACCTGCAACCACCCAAGCTGCAAGCCCCCTGCAGATGCACCAAAGTATCCATCTTGTAGTCACAGTCATGTCTAGGTTTTCCTCTTTGCTCTGTAACTCACAGCTGTAGTAGTTTGGCGAGAAACGAGCAATCTGATTTTATTGTGTATTCTAAATAGTTGACTACTCAGCCAAAATAAACTTTGGCCTTCTAGTAGCTTAAAGGCAATATTGGCACATGTAAAACAAAGCACACAACAATACATACCACAATGACTGGCAGATGTTCATGGCCGAAAACACACAGCTGTTGGGCTTAGATCACCTGAACTCGTTTTAAAGCCAAAGACACCGGTCACCTTTGTTGAGCTGTCAGATTAACAGAGGGACTGCAAAGACTGGGAGCAAGGGTGGGTCGTCTCAGTTACACTGAAGAATGCCAATTTATGCCTCAACAGCCAGCTGTCATGTAAAATTCCTTATGATAGACAGAACTAAAAAGAACCCATTTGTCTTAAATGCACTGTTATATACTTTGAAATAATTTAGTTATAGTTCCTCTTCTGTCAGAAGTTGAATGCTTCTCAAGTTAACTGCAAAACCCAATTGACCACAATTCTTGTGTTCTTCTATCCAGAAATATCATTGAGCAGTTCAGAGAGAACTTATTCAGGAAGACTAAATATCACCATGCCATGAATTACAAGCAAATGGACTGCCAACCCCTGAATTCTATATAATAATAAAATAATAGCTAGGAATTATTATTATCCTGCATACTCAAGCACAAGATAAATATTGGGTGATACATATCCCTGATATGTATTGAGCTTCAATAACAAATAACAGATTTCAACAAACAATTAAACTATTAAAGGTGGAGTTACCCTACTGCTGAAAGAAACTCAGGCAAAACAAGCCCCCAGAAGTGCACTTCCCTTAAAAGGATAGAGCTACAGGATTTTAAGTCATTTTGATGAAAACCAGTTGTAAGACTAAACAAAATATTCCATTCTCAGTGCTTAATTACAGTAAAAGTAATAAATATTTTCCTCAGTTTTCTGAGCATTCAAACATCAGGATCATTCATTCTATAAGGATTTGGGAGTTACAGTGTTTGGATCAGTGATCTAAAATTCTGCTAGTATGCACAGACACAAACATAAACTATTTGTAAATGACAATAACCAAGTGAATAATCTATTTTTAAACCTATTTTTCTTGGTATTTATCCTATGAATGTATCCGGTGGAAGACACCTAACAATCTGTTGTATTTACACTTGCTATTTCAGTCCTCTCTCTGAAATTCAGTTGGGGCCAATTCCACAAGTATGTTTATCTGTGTGTTTTATTTTGTCATCTTTTTACTATTTGAAAAAGTCATCTTTTTTAATTACATTAATACATAAAACTCCTTTTGGCAAGATATTCTTGCCCATCGTAAGTAAATACAAAGATGTATTTCTGATTACATAAAGAAGCAAAGCTTGAACAAAAGCAATCCTAATTGGCAGCCATCGTCCTCCTTAAGACATGAGAGCACATCTGGGATATTTTCTCTTACTGAAGACGAAAGTAAAATTCACACGGTGCTAGCTCACGAAAGATTCGGCTCCCAGAGCCCACACATCAAGTTCCTTCTTCTCGGTGTCCACGTGCACATCCATGCTGAATTTCCCTAGGACAACTCTGTAAATGGTAAAATTATACACCTAAGTTTTAAAATTTTGTCTCTTACTTAAGGGGACTTACTCTGGCCTCCCTTAGAATCAATATGCTCTAATATTTGTGTGATACACGAATTAGTTCATGGTAGAAAGTTCAGGATGTACTGAACATTTTCTGAGAAACTTAAATCAGCCTTTATGGAAAGACTTTATGCAAAGAATCTATGAGGCCCATCTGCTTTCCACAGGGTACGAGAGCCCATGAGGTTCTCATAGTTTCATATTCTGCTATTAGTTAAGGACTTTATTGCTTCCTAAATAAATACAGCAATTCAATTCATAAACTTACCACTGTATAACATATTTGGTACGACAGGCCTGACATTACCCATCTGAACACGTGGTTACCAAAAACAGGTGAACAATTCTTCCTTCTAAGCACCATGTTTCCACATGCACTGAAAGAAACATCGAGAAAAAAAAATGAAACTATCGTAAAGAAGCATAACAAATATCTTAAATATTTTCATTGCTGTAAAATCTCACGGGTGGTTTCATGGAAATATCCCCTTTTTATTAAGTCTAATAAACTCAATGCTTCCTAAAGTTGTAGCCCCAACTGAAAAAATTTAATTGCTATAATAGCATAAAACATTTATTCACACATCTGGTTGGAATTCCTTTTCTCTGACAAATTTAATCAGTGTAATTATCTATTTGACGGACACATAGACAAGGAGAAACCTCAACAAGATATATGCTTCAATTAATCTTTCTAAAATTTTGTATAATCTAACAGATGGATCAAACTTTATGCAAGTATTTGACCAAAGGCTATAAATCAACAGTGACATGTTTTCTTTCAGGCAAAGAAATTAATATTGCTTCATGAAGTTAGACAAAGCTATTGTTAATCTTACAATAGTTCTCTTCCTCATAAAACTATCTATTACATAAAGAATATTAATGATACAGCTTTCTTAACCATGACAAAGAAAGGAGAGGTTTAATATATGTTATTCTTGTTAAATAAATTTTTTTAAAGAACTTCAGGGCTTTGCACTACAGCAAATCAATTCACAGTAACACTAATGAACAAACAGTAAAACTCCTCAAAAGGCAGACCCCACAGTTACCACCTAATCTCACAGCACTCTGTCAAAGCAGACATTGCCCTGGTTTCATATTTTTCATTGCATTTTTAAAAATGCAAAAACTTGTGATATGAAAATAAAATTTGACAGAGACAAGAGGAGGTGGCAATATTCTAGGAAAAGCTCCAAAATGGGATTTGTGCTGTACAGGAGAGAGGCCTATGTCACTGCTGACCCTCCCTGTCACAGATGTCACCCCAGTACTGCCTGTCCCTGTCCCTGGGAGTTTCTGCTGGTGCAGTGTCTGGAACATCGGCCCCACTGGGGCTGGGCACACCTGCAGTGTGAGAGCTGCTCTGGGTCTATCGGCTGAAAGCCTCTCAGTTTAGATCAGCCTGGACCTCCCAAGCTGCCCTCAAAAGGAAAAGTAAACTCACAGCTTCCCCCCCCCACTAACCAAAACACACAGCAGCTGAAGAGCCATGGTCTGCAGCAGGTCACTGTGTCACCACCCTCTCACTCTCCGTGTCCCCTACACCCACCTGGACACGCTGACAGCGGCACTTGAAGGCTCAGCACCCACAGGAGCTCCTGCCATCCCCCCTGAGGAGTGACACATCAGACACACAGCAGATCTCCTCGGGGAAGGGGGTCTTCTTGCAGCTGAGTGCCTGCAGGCGCTGTGAAGATGATCAGAACTGCTGCTGCCTTGTACACAGTTGCTCCTGATCAGCTGGGCATCTTCCTACAGATCAGATCAAGCAGCTTCAAAGGGAAGAATTAAACTTGCAACTCTCTCCTGCTATGAGAATGAGCACCATAGCTAAGAGGAATGCCAAATCCATTCATTATTTAGGCAATCTTCAAAATGAAGCCTTGTTCAGCAGCAGAGCATGCTACCATGTTGCTGTCACAGTATGCCTTTAGATTGGTACTTTGGAGTGGCAATACTTCTTACTCTCTCAAGCACAAGTGAGAAGCCATAGGAAGAAAGTTTGTCTGGCATAAAAATGATCTCTTGGTTATGACCTTCAGCATTCTGCTCTGTGAGAAGTAACAGGAGCTTTGACAGCAATTAAGGAGCTGGCAACACGCAGAGCAATCCAGACAGTGTAGTGTAGAATTGGGTGGGAGCAAGAATTTCATTTAAATCTTCCACTTGTTAAATACATCTTTCCATCTGTCTCTGAGTCAGCAGCATCCCCCTCAAGGCCGACACAAAGCTCAAGAGGAAACAAAACTGCTCCAAAACATTTTTGAACTTAATGTGTCAAGCCAAAATTTAAAACCATCTGAGGTTCACTCACTCTAAAAGAGAGGGTGGGGGTATTCCTTTCCGAACAACGAGTGGACTTCAAAGGTACACTCTTTTCACTTCAATGTGAAAAGCAGACCTAGTCCTCTAAAGCTACAAAGCCCTAACGCCCTTGATGTCTTAAAGATTATTTCAAATCAAATCAAAATTAATACCAGATGGGGAGGGGCAAGAAAGCCAGAAGAAGTGAAAAAAATAATAAAAAAAAACCCTTTCTGTTTTATCTGCAGTTATTTTTGGCATTTCATAGAGGTACTTTAATTTCTTTACCCTTCAGTCTGCTATGACTAACTAATTCCAAGCTTAACTGGTAGTGACTATTGGCAATTTTGCTCACTTCTCAGATAATCACAGCAGTTAATTTTTCCAGATATTTTTATTTAATAGTGCTAGGCAAATACATAAAAATTTATTTGCAAATACTATTCCCTTGTTGATTATGTCTTCTGCTTTTTCATTGCACTGGTATTTGCAACCTGCTTCTTTACTTAGGCCCTGGATCCTGCTGGAGCTTGTGGACAGAATTTGCTACTCACACGGAGCCAGATAGTGGGATTGTGCATGAATCAAAAGCTAGCTCATGCAAACCATGAGTATATGTGGTCAAACTTTGCATTTAGATGGAGAAAAAAACAAAAAAAACCAAAACTATTACTTCACTGTGTAGAAATAGCTATTAAAAATCCAACTTGGAAACAGACAAAAAGATAGCACATTTTTCAGTCTTATGCTTTCCATAAGGAAACAAAAAGAATAATGTGCAAAACCAACAAATGATTCTATGGCATGAAAAACTTGCAGTAACCAGTACAAGAAAAAAACCCACAGACTAAAATGAATTTGCATGGATTACTGATGGAACTTTAAGAACATGAACTCATTCCCAACACAACCTGTTTGTGGTAACTTGGAATAATCTTGAGGGATATATTTTAAGAATATGAAAAGGACCCTTTTTACAATGTTGCTAGTTCAATCTAACTGAAAACCCAAAAAAATGTAACATAATTTGCTTTAAAGTCTATTAAACTTTGCTTGGCAGCCTTGGCTTCACCATAGCTTATTTATTTATGCATGTATATAATATCAAACATATATATTATATTATGCTATATTATATTTATTATATTATATAATATAGTAATATAATCAAGAAAGCCATATGGAAAAACATTAAGGCTCCAAAACCAGAAATAGGAAGATTAGCAAAAAAGGCAAAGTTGTCTGTTCCACCCTAGTACTGTCTGCTCATGCCTCTACATTTTGACACCATCTTCCATTATACAACCACTTACTCTTTCCCCTAAAGAAACTCTCACCCAGATACTGGACGAGATATTTTCTCCCTCCCTCACCAGAAAGGTGTGGCACATTCTGTTGTTTACTGCCTGAAAGCCTTGCTGTGAGGGCAGGATTCATTTCCTCAGTGGTGGATGTGGTGTTGCACATCCCCATAGTAACTGACTGCTTCAACCATGCGTGTATTTTCACAACACCCCTGTCTCCATCCTCCATCACCCTGCTTGGTCCCAATCCCTTTGGCAGCCAGTTGCCTTCCACAGTTTCATGCCCCAGTCACCCAGTTCCTCATGCAGTCTTGGTCTTAGCCACACCTAGAGAATGAGGTTTCCATCCAAGTCATAACTCCAGCAAAAACAAAATTCAGAAAACATGGTGTTTAACCCTGACTCCCTTCAGTTCCTTCTGATGAGCTCCTCTCCAACTCCTGCAGACCCACTCAAGAGAGAAACCATTCCAACAGCCAAAATTTTTAAAAACCCTATGCAGTGAATTGGAAGGGATAATTTAATGTGGTGAATCATTACAGAAGAAGTTGCAGTAACTCTGCCAATAATTTTTATACAAGGCATTGGTTTCTAGGAAAAATTAATTTGAACTGAAGAAAAAAATAAAGGAGCATATAGGGTTAAAAACACCCTGTGGAGTAGAGGGAAGCACTCACAAAGACCACTTTCAAGGTAAGGTATACTTTACTCTGCACCACTTTAAGGGCCAGTTCTCAGTAAAACATGCCAAGGAGAGAAAGGTAATTTTATAGAAAGTAGAAAACACTAACAGTCATAGTGAGAAGTGTTATTTATGTGTATTTTCTAGTCCAAAATGCAAAATATAATACATATTTTGAATTGACTCTTGCTGTCTTTTCAGATTTGAGGTATTTTTTTAAAATAACATTAATATGAAATTACACTTCATTACTGAATTTGCTGGGGGACGGGAATTATGTTTAAACACAATGTTAAGACTTCTTGTCTCTACAGTAACTGGAAATAATATTCTTGGAAACTTTCTCCCATTAAGACACATTTTGGCAGCTAAATCAACACACTCATGAATGCTGAGGAACAACCTCTGTTGATGAGTTGGTCCCTCACAAATACAAATCCAGATTCTCATTATTAAGGCTGTGTTCCTCTGCATCCCTGCCTGCAGGCTCTCCTGGAATTGACAAACAAAGCCACATTACAGGATGTTATCTGGAGAATTCAGACAAACCAGATGTGGGTGCACACCTGGGACCAAATATATCTTTTCTGCACTATTCCAAGGTTGAACTCAATGATCTTGGAGGTCTTTTCCAACATTAATGATTCTATGATCTCTGAGCACCAGCCCCTAAGAGGAGACCATAGAGCCACATGGGCAATACTACATTATTTTAAAACTTTACTGTCCTAAAACCTAACGGTCTGTCCTGCTGGCCTCTGAACAGATGCCTCTCCAGCCCTCAGAGTATGACCACTGTCTCTGACTGCAGATGCTCAGGGCCAAGACTGGAGGCCTTTGATCCAAGTGCTTGAGGCTGGAGGCTTGTCTGCATTCCATCAGTCACTGCTGTCCCCTGCAGCTCCCTGTCCCAGCTGAGGACAGCACTGCAGCTGAGCCCCCATGGTCAACACCAAAACATTTTCTTTCATGTGGACTGGAAAATGCCATGGTAGCATAGACATACTGGCCTTTCACTGTGCAGTTTCTCTGGTAGCAAACCCATTTTAGGTATGAACAAAACTAACCTTTTCTTTTATCAAACAATTTATACAACAATTGCACCTGCAGTGTCAGTTTCCAGAGAACTCACAGCAAACAGGAGCATTCATACTCTACAGGAAACCTCCCCACCTCCAAACATCATAAAAAAAGGCAGATAAATCTTTTCTACTTGTAGCTTTAAGAGCAAGTACAATATGTCAAGTAAAAAAATTAAAAATTAGCAGCATGCTGGAAAAAAAAAATGGACTGGGGTTTATTTCAGCTTTATCAAATCCCAGTAAATTTCTGGAACATTTATTCAGCTGTTCTGGATAAAAAGTAATATCTTAAATATTTTGAAGTATTATCAGATGTAAGATTCTCTCATAAATTACAAATTGAAAGGTCAATGACTCGCGAGTGTAAATGGTAACCAATTAGAAATCAAAGGCAGCAGTCCAACTATTATGAAATCCATCTCCTGACTCTATTAAGTAGGAGATTAAGTACTTTGTAGTTCCATGGATAAACTCCTAGTCCTTTATGCATCTATTATTTATTAAAATTTAATAAATGTTTTGAAGGCCAAATCACCTTAGTAGAGAAACAATCTTGAATCAAGGAGCCTCTGCTTTCTGTCCATGATTACTTTATAATTGCTTGTAGTTTTAACACTTTCTAAAAGAGGTAATCTGCAAGTGAGGGACATAAACTCTCCTTAGGGTAGTGCCAGCCATCTCCTTGGGTTGTTATGTATTGATCTGAAGAAATGGAAAACTTGTAATCTCACTACACAACACGTATGGATTTCTTGAGCTGTTGCTGTGTGTGTGTAACACAACCAGGGAGAAGTCCAGACCTCCTGGCCCTGATCTGAGAGCTCTGTCCATGGCTCTCTTGAGTGCCTGATGAACAGCATTTACCCAGAACCTCTTTCTGATGGAGATCTGCCTCAGTTACCATTTAGCACTGAAGGAGGGATTTTTTAGTCAATAACACAGAAGTTCCTGTACAGTCAACACATCCTCTGATCCTAGCAGTGATGGCTCAGGCAATGTCACCAAACAGGACAGTCATGTCCCTAGCTCTTGCCTTCTACTCAGATGGTGTTACAATGCCACCAAGCTTCTTCACCTTGCATGTATATTGTGGGCATTACTATTCACACTGCACATGAATGTACCATTTTGAAGAGTAGGAATTTATGGACAGACTCCCTTTGCTTTCCCTGGGAATCCAGGAGGCCTTGTTTGGCCTCCACCTTGAGAACTGGAAACAGAAGGGCTACAGAACAGAAGCCTTTACCATCTGAACAAGTAATTTTAATGAGCATATTCAATGTCAGCAAGCATCACAGATCACAGAAGAGTGGGCTGCCTTTGTCAAAATCCAACTTACAGAGCTTTTCATTTCCACCTCTAAGGGTGCATCTGAACCTCTCTTCACCCTTATCTTTCTGCATGCATGTTTGGCGCTGAGTACTACTTACAATGAGAATTCTTTGTGACAAGTCAATTTTCTGCATTTGAACAGCATCAAGTTTTGCTAATTCCAAAACAATGTTGGTGTGTTAGCACTTTCTGATAAAGATAACAAATAGATATTTTTCTGTTTCCTCTAGCAAAGAAACAGAACCCTCCAAATCACAAAAAGGAATGCCTAGATTTGATTGATTTGACCAAATGTGTATTGTTTACATGACATCTTCACTTATTGGCATAAACATTTACATACAAGACATACTCACACGGCAAATACAAATTAACAGGCTATTCCTAAGGATTATACTTTCCATACAAGTGGGCAACTTCAGCTTTGGTGCATGTGGGCATAATGACATTAGTTAGCGACAGCCACATGCTAAACACACGATTCTCCCACACGGTTGTTCTTGGGCCATGAACAAAACGATAACCAGTATGGAGTCATATATGCCAGAAAGTTACACTCCCTTTCTCAAGTCACCTATTCACATTCAGATGGAAGAAAAGAAGAGCAAGGTACACTGAAAACTGTAACTGTTCTTTTTGTGGGGAAAAAAAAAAGTGCCAGAAAACCCCGGGAGGAATGTAAAGTGTTTCTTTGCAATGGACTTCAGATAGGCTGAAAGGGGACTCCGTGCATTTCCTCTCTATTTCTTCTCTGCTGTTTCAAGAAACCACTAAAGAGGTAGAGAAAAGAGGTAGGTCACTTTGTGCTTAAAGTAATCATCTTTTTCATTGAAATTTATTTTTAAAAAGAAAACACAAATGATTTTATATAGAAAAAAGTTTAAGATATTAATTCTCAAAACCTGAAGTAACCCCAGCCCTGCAATCAGATGCTCAAGAATTCATCTCACTGTAGGCATCTGAAATATCTCCTATATGGAACACAGTCAAGTCAGACCTGTCTTTGTGGCGTCAGATATTCTTTGACAAGGCAGCTGATTTGGCAAAAAAAAAATCTTGAAAATCAATATCTGCTGTGTTTATGCCATTAACAGCAACATGAAAAGGAAAAAATGATTATTTGAATATCTAGGAGCCCAGGAAAGGATGTGTTTGCAGACTGGCTTTCTGCAGGTGGAATTGATGTCAAGAAGAGGTCAGACAGTGGTGAGCAGGGTGAGAAAAAGGTCACTTGTCTTTACAACTTTGGGATGGCCAGAGGACTGACTGCGGGTCATAAAAGGTATACATTTTCACAGGTCTCTGATTCCAGGAGTTGTCTTCACCTAAACACTGACCAGTGGTGCTTCTGTGCTACAGCTCACTGTCACCTCAGCCATGCTTAAAGAATGCCTGCCAGGCCACATTGATCCTGTCTTCTAATGCTCCTCTTCCACATTTTTTCAGCTGGATCATTTTCCCAGTCTAGATTTTAACATAAATAATTGTGTTGTCTTAATGACAGTGAAGTGGAGGGAGGGTTTGAAATACTGTAGTCTGATACTGCTGTGAATATCCAAGTGCTTTGGTGAGATGACAATGAGAGCTGGTTTGCATTCCTATTCTCCAACCATCTTCCCATTGCTCTACTTCCCAATGCAGCTCTTAATGCACTATGTAAATAAAAGAAGAAGGTGAGTTCTGGTCAGGCATGCCATTTCTGCTCCACAGCAAGGAACAACACTCCAGTGCTCTGCAGGGCTCCTTGGATCTGCTTTATTTACTGTATCAATGTAGTCAACATAGCTTAGAAACAGATATATTTAATATCTGCCATTAATATTGCAGGTATTTCCCAAGTTTTAGCCACATAGTCTAATATGTGCTTTTAGTAGTACTGAAACACTTGGCTTAAAACAGTAGAGAGAGGTGAGGAGAGAATCCAACATCTAAAACTTTGCTAGCACCAACTACCAAGACACTCATTATATGCTAAAGTGTATGGAGGCTCATGTATATTTATATACACACAGATGTACGTGTGTGTGTTTGTGTGAGCAGTACAATGTCCTGATAAAGTAAGAAAGGATAAAAGAAACAGGTCAGAATTATTGCTGCTGAGGATGGCTGCAGATAGGAAGGGCACAGCAGAAACCACTGCTCCAATGAGTGGAATAGTAAAAGAAAAAAAATGTATTTTTAAAAAGTGGTTTTGGTAACTTTTTGTTTTTTACAAAAAAATTAGGGAAAGGAACATACCAGAAAAAAGACTAATATTTTTCATTAATTTAAAACAATCCCAAGACTGACTAAAGTGATCAAGGCACACTTAGGCAAAGCATTCATCTATCCCTAGGCTTTGCCTCAGAGATCACTTGCATTAGCCTTCAGCTGCCAGTTGTGTCTTCTGAGCAGAAATAGACAACATCGTTTAATGTTTATGGCTTGCATGATGTAAACAGTCAACTAACCTTGCTGGGATAGGTTTTATAAACTTGGGCCTATTTGTTACCTGAAATACACCTTGTTCAGGTCCATCTCAAATATTTGGCTATATGAGGGATACCATCAGAATGTATACTTGCACAATGGAAGCATTGACAAGAATCCTAGAAAATATTGCTTGATGCCTCCCATGTCTAAACAAGGAACCAGTCAAAGTTACCACTCCACCACAGTACACAAGCACAGGACATTCCCACAAATGTCCATGGCAGCCCTGCTGGATGGAGAGCTGTGGTCAGCCTGCAAAGAGTTCCAAGTCATAGACAGCTTAAGTGGTTTGTACAAACATATACAGGGAGCATTTGCAACTCCTCTAACTCGGAGCCAAAGATTCTGCCAATTTCCACTGAAAATGCTGGTCTGCAATGTCGAGTTCCAAATAAATTCAAAGACATTGTCATCAGAATTTTTTGGTGAATAGGTGTCAATTAGACTATGAAGATCCTATAAACAGGCAAAAAAAAAACCCCAATTCACCAATTTTCATTGCCTAGCACTTCTACCACACTAGAGGGTTAAGACTAGAGCAACAATCACAAAGACCAGAATTATCATGAGCTGCTTATAGAACCCTCTTTGAATAAATACTACAGCACCATACTGAATGCTCCTCAGAGAGTCAGCTAATGAAGTGCCCACACAAGGATCTGGATTCAAAGTTTCTCAAAGCTGCACCAAAAACTATGCCCAACCTGAATCAGTATGGTTAGTGAGTCTGCACTGCAACAAGCTTAACCAAAAAGGAAAAGACTGCCCACAGCAGGAGGATGCAGAAACATCCAACTTGTTGTCACAACAAAAACAACTACAGTAAGCTTACACCCATCTGAAAAAAGTAATAGTAATTGAAAAAAGTCAGTTGGTATCTTATCCAAAAAACAGCGAAAGACATTCAACTGCTGCTGACATGTACAAATCAAACTAATTTTATCTCAGTCAATTAACTCACACTTCCCCAACTGCAGTATCTGGCTGAAGCTTTGCAAAGCCTGCTCAGCTGCACTTCAGTGTCACTACTACTTGTCACCTCAGTCTCTGCTGCTGGGGACCCGGCTGGCACCAGGTGCCCTTGACAGAGGAGACTGGGATGCCACCTCATCAGTTCATCAGCTGACTACATGGAAACAGAGTTAAACTCTGAACTTTCAAAGGTTGGTCATTTAGTCAGAAAGATTAGCAGAACTACAGTGAAAATAAAAAAGAGAGCACTCTCTTCAAGACTCCTGATTACGTTCATTAATTGGCACAAACACAAATCACACTTTTGAGAATGTATAACCTGTTGAGTACAGCCTTATTTGCATCCCTGAATTTCTGGGTGATAAAACCGATAAAGAGGTTCAACTGAAAAATTTCCATTTTCTTTATTACATCAGCATGTAATTCCTAGGGGATATGATTAGTTTTCTTGTAGTTTATGCTAGGTTTGAGCTCACTCCCTGTTATAAATGGGTTGTCTGTATAATTGTTACCAATTACATGCAAATTGCTCCTAAATGGCACAGACAGCCCATTTGTGCCAAATGTTGGTTTACACTTTGCTCTCTTTCCAAGACAGTGGAGAGATAAAAAAGCAATTGGATTGATGAGTGGGATGTCAACATTTCTCTCCAGTTTCCATTATGCAGTTAAACATTGCCTCACCATTCTTTGACAAATACTGGAATATTTCCAGAAATCACACTTCATTTTTTCCAAGATGGTGATCAAATACCTCCCCAAATCTGAGTAAGAAGTACCAGCTCTTGTTTATCTTCCATGTCAGATCTGCAATTCAGACACTACAAATGGGAACTTGATATGTTTTCCTGCACTATCAGCTGGAATTCAGTTTGCAATGAGACTTGTCAAGCGCCTCCAGATTCTTTTGTTTCTGATTCTTTATGGATCTGAAGAGCATTTGTTCCAAAAACAGCAACTTGCCCAATGTCAAGTAAATGTTCTACTCACAAAACTGAACCACATTTCAACTTCTATTTTTTCAATTTCCCAATCATTCATGCTAGAGAAAATACCAGAAAAAGCAACTGACCGTATGAGAAACATCTTTTTTTTTTTCTTTTTAACTTGTGAGTGGCTTTAGTTTATACCCTTCACAATGGGTAGAAAATTTAAGAAACAACACTGAAATTCCTGAAACAACTTTAGCCTCAAAGGCATTTATTTCAATGGAGCCGGAATTTCTGTGTCAGCAAAGTATGACAGAATGTATTTAGCTTCAAGTGTGTACTTAAACAGCATAGACTTCAAGGGAACTTAAAATACACACTTAATTTTGAGCATATGCTTAAGTGTTTTTGGTGAATAGTATTGAACCACAGCATTCACCACTTTTTTAAAGGAGAGAATGCTTTCCAAAGCAACATTTACTTTTCAGGGCACAGTGTGTGTCTTTTAAATCCTCCTTTGATGTTTCTTGGTCTACTTTGTTTTTAAAAGCTCACCAGAAATCAAAAAGGATTAGTAGGTCATGATCCTCCAAGCTACCTGGTACGGATCAGCCCAGGGAAGGACAGAAATGGAGTTTAGCTAGCAAAGAAAAAATGTTTGCCTGAAGCAGTTTGAAGGACTTTTTCTGAGGCACAAATTAATTAAAACCACTTTGGTATTTTGTTTTCTATTTATAAGCATTATAATTTTAAAGAATACTTTAAATAAAAAAGGAGAAAGCAGAATATAGGATATTTTAAAGATTATAACAACCAAATAAGCTTATTAATGTGTATTAAGTATTTTCAACTATGCCAGTGATATTTCATGCAACAAGCAGTTTTTCCACTCATCCTTAGAAGAAAAACTTTGCTGAACCAAACTATACTTACCACATTTTGGTTTTGAAATGAGGACTTGAATTAATATTTTTTTAAAAGCATTGATTGCTAGTATGACATTACAGAGTAGAAGCAGAGGAAGTCTTGAAGGTGATATTAAAAAAAGATCTGGATTCCTACTTCCTCCAAAATTTAGTGCTCTAAATGTGGTATCTGAGCAAACACAAGCTCTTGACCTCAAATCTATATTCTTCTCTGAGGTTCGTCCACTAGGATAAGGACTGCTGTGTAGCAGTTAAATACAAAACAAACCTGAAATTTGTACCTTCTGAGGTTTGGTTCTGACCAGTCTTTGAAACAAGATTGCTTTCAGTCAATCGGTTATTTCAGCACTTGACATCACCCCCACATAAAACAAGGCAAATGGCCAATGAGCTAACTGGAAGTTTTCCAGTTCAAAATGGTGCCAAAATGAATGAAGATGAAGTGGAGGAGAAAAAAAAGAGTTTAAATTGGCTGAACAGGCAGCTCTCTATGGGAAGCTGAAAATAGAAATCAGTTCATGGAACTCAGGAGCTTCACTATCTTCTATTTGGGGAAGATCAAACTTCGGCATTTGCAAGTTAAACAGGGATCCCCAAGGCTTCTAGAGAGTCCTTTATAAAAAGAGGTTTTATACAGGACCTGTGTATTTTGCAAATAAAACTGCAGCACATTAAATTCTAATCACATTCTATTCATAGCATCTGAAATCAGAGAATAAATTTGCTTCCTACAGATAATTATCTGGACTGGAGTTTTAATCTTACACATATGCCATTACCCCTATGCAAACATGGATAACTTTTAGCTTTTTCTTTTCAACAACATTCAGCTACTTTGACATTTTAAGTGGTTATGAGTTGGTTTTAAATAAAGATAGCCTAAAGAAATCAGATTACATGTTAAGCAGTAGTATTTGAACTGAGAAAGAAAAGAATACAGCACTGTAGAATAACATCTTTGCTTGGGAAATAATGTGCAAATTCCAGAAAGAAAAGCAGTTAATCACGTCAGCTTTGTAAATATAACTTCTATAAAAGTCAATGCTGCTTTAAATACATCTATCAGGCTCCTCATACAAAATGGTTAAGCTACATCAGAAATTCATGTAAGTATTCTAAATAGGAAAAATTCCCCTGGAGAAAATTTCCCATTATTATAAACTTGTTAGTTATGTTACAGAAAAGCACTTCAATAGTCTGTCAAAACATTAGCTGCACAGTATAGTCCAAGTTAGATATACCAATGTTTACCTACTAAACAGTACTCTCCACTACGACTTTGTAAAAATGTCAAGATCATGAAACAAGGATCATAAATTTTTTTGTGAAAAAGCAACCATATTTCTGACATAAAATAAATGTAAAAAGGAAAAATATAACTGCAATTTATGCAATTGACATTCTCAAAAAAGGCAGAATAACCAACTTCAAATATTACTATAATACTTTTCTTTACAAAATTATAAAATTTTGGATATTAGGCTATCAGCTGCACCTGCTGACAAGCAAATTAGCCCTGCATTTAAAAGAGGATGCCTGATGCAAAAGCTCTTTTCTTCCAGTGAAAATCAAGCAGTGATTTAAAGAAAAGGGAGTTTTCAGATGCCTAATGATGCAGACAGACAGCACTGACAATTATTGAATTCCTCAAATGAGCACATTTCACATAATTTTGTAGTGATCTTGTATGTGTCCAAAACTTTTTTTTTTTAAAAAAAAGCTTGGTTAAAAAGCAGCTTCACATGTTTTTATGACTTTTATGAACTGCCAAAAGAACTCTGTATTCAGAGAGATTGTGAACTCATCACAGGTTCTGGCACTCATAGCATCTGGTTGCAAGGGAAAATAACTTCACACTGTTCTTTGTGAAAAAGATTCCATTTGACTCCACCAAACTTTAGAACCACAAAGACAAAAAGTTGCATAAGTCTAATAATGCTTCAGACGTATGTTTTAAAAGCCCTGATACTCTACCATGCAGCCAGACACAATGAACCTACTGGTATCCACCACATCACGGAGACTGACCTTAGCAAGCAGCTGAACTTAGCAACAACCTTTAACCGCGGCACTGTTACTGAAATGATTAGTTACAACAGCTCTGAGCAGGCAGATCACTTCACCAGTGTGCATCTGTGTAAGATCAGGGCCTGAACAGGTTTCTTCCCTTCATCTGGCCTCAGCTCCAGGAAAAAACATGTTTCACTTGTCCCAGCCCACTCCCCATGTCAGTGGACATTAAGCACATGTTGCCTCACTTTTGGAGAGCATTGTATTTTTTTTACTTCGTAACTGTTTGCTGAACTGCCTTCCACCAGTTCTCACCTTGAAAAAAACTTTTGAAGTGCATTAATATGGCACAATTCAACTCTACTACACAGGAATCACGTGAATTTACAGACCCAGAGTCTGCAACCGGACCCAGAGTCCTTCCACAGTCCTTCTCTAACTAGATTTTTGTCTATCCCTCCAGTCACCAGAGTCCTTTCCTGCCCTGCAGAACACTGTCTATTCCCTCTCTCCAAACTGCTTAATCCTCCAGAATCATCTCTGACCTTTCTGCTCTCCCTAGAGGAACTTGTGCCATAGCACTGGCAACAGCAGTGCTGAATCTTCAACCACAGCTGCTGCAGCACTTCAAAGGCAGCTACCACAGCCAAGGATTTAGACTGCAGCTGGAATTTGAAGGCTCAAGGTGGGGTCCCCAAGGCTGAGCAAAAAGAGCAAAGCTCATTTGTAAGGATTAAAAGGTGGACAGGTAATGGATCTCAATGGGGCAGGAAGGGGAGGGAAAAGCAGAGAGAGTGGAAGTCAGTATACAATACAAAAAGCTGAGGAGGTTAAGAGGGGCAGCAAAAGAGGGGGCTGAGGGCACGGAAGAGAGGAGATTCCTAGTTAGAGTAAATAATATACATGTATGTTAGGGAGGAAGAATGAGGGCAGTCTGGAAACATAAACAAAAATATCTTCAGAGGAGGTAGGCCTTTAAAATAGCAGTTGGTGAAAAGATCAAGAGGAATAAAATACAAAAGGAATTACAAGTCAAAGACAGCTACAAAAAATAGGCACTTAGAATTAAAAAATGTGATGAGACCAAGACATAAAATCCATCTGTAAAACAGCTTGCACTGGGACAGGTATAATATCTTTCATACTTAAGGATACCCAAAACATAAAAGCAATTTTTTTTTATTATTATTAAAGGTAATAATGGACTCTGCATATGAAGTTATGAAAAAGCATTTTCCTTTGAAAAGTAAAATTACACTACTTTTTAAAGGAAAAAACTCAAACAACCCAAGAAGTTGGGTGTTTAAGACCATGCTATTTATTACTTGGGAAGCAGGACCATGAAGATGATTCACATGGACTAGAGAAAGATCACAGCCACCTACCTGAGCCATGTTGTGCTTAGCTTCTCAGAGGAGGCAGGTCTTGCCAGTACTTGAACATATGAGCAGAGTTCAGGCCATGAACACAGCAAGAAATTTTAGAAAGTTTCCACCTGCCTTGGAAGCCATAAACTTGTGAACTGAGTTATTATTTAAGAAAAATTCTTTGAAGAGAAGTTCTCAGCTGGTGGTAGTGGAAGAGAGTTGTCCTTACAGCTGCAGTTAACTACACAGCAAAGCGATGCAGTGGGACACGAACCCCATGGGAAGGAGCAAGAATACAGACTAGAATAAATAAATTACTGCAAATCATACCTACCTTACTGTAGCATCATTTCCCAGTATCTCAGCTTCTTAGAATTTCCCACATCTGAATGCTAAACAATACACACTAAGTCATATCACAGAGTTATATAATTATATGTTAAGCTAATAAATAGGATTTTTTTGCCATCTGCAATCTTTTTTTAACATAGTTAAAATAGTTTAGCTATGCTGTTAAACTACTAATTGTTTAATTGCCCAACTAATAAGCACTTGCTTGAACAGCTTAATAGTAACATTCTCTTGAAGAACCTCATAATTTTCACTTGTGATATACAAGCTTCATAGCCTCATTACTTTCTGAATCTCTAAATGTTTCCTTGTAGTTATTAGAAAGCATATTCTAGAGTTTAAACAAGAAAAGATTTCTAGTTTGGAAATTGAGATGGCCTAATTTTTTTCCCTCCTTAGCTTTCTGGTCAGATGTGCCAGCAGAGAACTGTGTGCCCTGCTAGAAAAGCAACAGGGGAGAAGTGTGAAGATGACAGAGCATACAGCTTTTTGTCATTCACTCTAAATTTGAAATAAAAGAGTACCAGGCCAAAAGTAATTCTCTTAGTTATTTAAAGTGACTGATGCTAATTGATCTATCAACAGTTTCTAATGCACGTTGAATATATCATTCATCATTTACAGACCAAACTGTTGACTGAGATTCATCCATATTCATAAAGACATATAAGCCTTTTGCTGCAAAAAGTAATGCTGATGTGGTAATGAAAATATAAAAAAACACTAGCATTTTTCAGAGCATCCATGGAGACAATTTGAGACTTCAGAAAAGTAATTATTTTTATAACAACAGCTTTATTTCAAGCACTATTTCTCACTGGATACAATTTATACCTTTTGTGTTAAGTGTATATATATACATATTAATGGAATACTTTCAAAATTATCCCTAGATAAAATATATATTATGGGTTTAAAATTATTCCAACAACAGCTTTTCCAAGTAACATTTTGCTGAGTGTTAGTTCAAATAACAGAGAAAAAGAAATTAAAAATGCTTTGGCAAAATACCCTTCCACAGTGATGTCTTCAAAAACATTTTGAATGCAGGGCTTCCTCATCCATTTTTATTCTGGTATCAGTCAAATAGAGAGGAGGAAACATAAACACAGTTTTACAGTTTCATTTAAATATAACTTAAAAGAATATAGACCTTAAATTTTCAACTGTGTGGGCTCATGTTTGAATTTCAGCCAGTCAGAAAACTGCCTGCTGCTTCTTAATGGACAATGGTGCAACATGTTTCTGAAACTCTAATTGCATTGTTGCGCTGGTCCCTGTTAAAACAAAGTTCCTGGTAATCCCAGAGCCTGTGTCAAGGCAGAGGGACTGCAAAGGTATCAAACCAGAGAAGAACAGCGTGGTCACTGAACTGCACACATTGAGCTTCTGGGAGGGTTAACGGTTCTTGTCACAGGCTCCTGACTGTAGTTGACAATATCTGCCTTCACCACCCTCTGTCATAAAAGAAAACACAGTAACAATCAGAAAATACAAACTTCACACTGGCAAAGCATTCAACAGATTTTTATGAAATACAAAGGGAAAAATAACAAACAAACCATTTTTTTTCACTACCTTACAGAAAGCCTTGTCAGGCTCGTTATATTTCGTTATTCTCGTTATAATTCTACATTTATTCATGCTAAGCAGAAGCAAGTGCCTTGGTAGATTATCACAACATTACAAAAGGAATGCTTTTTTTTGCTAAAGCAAAATACAGTTTTACTTCCACGAAAATTTTTCTGTATGAGAGTAATAAAACAGAATTTATTTGCAGAAGTTGTGCCATTCACTCTTTAATAACAACTGCCTAAATTGTAACTGGAAATTGTGCCTAAGTTTGTCTTTTTGTCTTTACTCCAAGGATTTCATCAGAAAATATGGACAGAATTCAAAGCAAATTTTAAATATAGCCATATTTTTAAAAAGCTTTGATAGGCATACTGAGTATCACATTAACATAAAAAGAAGCTTCGCATACTGTATTTATTCTCTAATACAGATCTAACAGATATTCACATTCTATTTACAAAGCATTTGATAAGACTGATGCTCTCTCCTACATGAGGAAACAGAAATGTACAATTTTGCATCGATTTCCATCTGAGACAGCTATGTAATATTTTGAATGTACAGGACTGAATAGAGTAACGTGAAGCATTTTGAAGCTTCTACAAACTATCTGGTTATTAGAAACATGATGTAGTTGATTCTACACAGAGATCCAAAATAATATGCTGAGTATTACAAGTACTTACACATACAAAACACAATCTTCCAAGAGAACTTATTTTAACAGTTGCTACTTCATGTAAAAGCAATGCAGCTTATAAAAAAGAAACAAACCAAGTTTTCCATCAATACCTGAACTACTGCATTGAGCAGACTTTGCTCTGACAGTTGGAAGTATGATGTTGGTTATCTTCTTCAGGATAATTCACTAGTTCTGCCCTGACAACATTCTGTTAACCATGTATCAACATGATGGATAGAGGGCAAGGAGAAGAATGTAAAAAGAAAAGAGAAGGAAAACAATGGAGAGATTAATCAGTAGTTGAAAAGAATGAATGGATAACATAAGATTATGCAGAAGCAAAATGAAAGTGCATTTTCAGGCCTTAGGCAGATAGATATAAGAGCAACACATCTGGCTGAAAGCAGCACTCTGAGCACCACAGCTGCTTCTCGAGCTTTTTCCAGGACATGCCTTTTCAAAGCACCTAAGTGAAAGGCTCAATCATGCAATCAGCAAAAGTGTATTAAAGCTAGAGAAGGGACAGAATAAAAAGGCAGGGAATTCAGTGGAAAAAAAGATGACAGTGGCCTATTCCTCTTTTAAGTCAAAGATACTTAAATATTAAATACTACATTATCAACTTGTAACAACTGCATTAGCTGTGCATCTTTTCCATCACATAACAATCCCATTACACCTAAATATATAGTCCACAAGCAGTGACCAAATTAACAACCTCATATCAAAATGCTGTAAGTTTTGATTTTTCTTTGCTTCATTTAAAAAGCTTCCCATTTTTCCCCTTAAAGACAAACAAACAAACAATTTTTTTTTCTTATTATTAATACAGGTAATGGATACAGGGTTCTCATTATGAATACAGGGTCAGTGCAGGGTTCATACAAAAGGAAGTAAAATTCATGGAACAATTTCAGCAAAGAAGCAGTAGAGGAGGTAAGTCTGCTATGAAAGATATCCTAGACCAGTTTTATATTTTTTTATTAAATGCTTCAACTTTCCTAAAATATATTTTCAAGATTAAAATTAATTAACAAATAATTGAATTCTATTATTTTAAAGGGAACAATACATAAACTGGATTAGGAATATATAAACAGTATACGTTCAAGATTACCTCTGTAAATAAAACCTGTATGTCAAACAAGCAACAATAATTGAATAGGCTGGTAAAGGACCTGGATTTATTAGCTGCTGAAGTACTCTTCTTGCACTTAATTGATCACATTCATATTATCTTATCTAGTGAACAACACTCATGATTTACTGGACTCCTGGCCTGATGTTATCAAGAGAAAGGTTGCCAAATCCTATGTAGGGCAGTAGTAGGAGTTTTAGCATTAAACAGTGTTATCTGACCTCACAGGACCTAGTTTCTTCATATCAATCTTTTGACTAGAGCTGAGGGGCAAAAAAAAGAAAAAAAAAGTCCTGCAATCAGTAGGCAATTAATTGTTCCTCAAACATTGGTCTAAATCCCATCCTGTAAACACAGGCAGGTTAGTGACCTATACTTAGGTACACTGTAGCAAATAGTGTAGCAAAAATAGAGTAGCAAATAGCAAATTCATCCAAATAAGAGTTAAAAAATAGCATTGCAACATTTCTTTTATTAACTTCATGGTAATTAAAAAGTTGGGCTTCTTTGCATCAGATTCTATGTCAAGCATATCATTGCAATGGTTCAAATCACTGTCAATAATGAGAAATAACCTTTCTTGGTCCAGGTGCTCGGTATTCCAGATCTGACTTATCTGCCAAACATTTTATTGTACAAAGCTGGCACACACACACACTGGTCTGCTGAACTGGCATTTAGTTAGAGAGAAAACTACACATCACTTACAAAAATGCTAGCTCTTGCCAATGCCAAGGAACAAAGCTGTACCCCATGCAGTTTTTACACTACAGTTGAAAGTAAAAAATACAGAAAGAAAAACATTTGATTAATAAAGGAGCTATTTCCTCAAATTTCATCAGACCCTTGCAATTTTAAAGAGAGAGTATTTTGAGGACTGAAAACAAGTCAGAATCTGCAATTTTCTTATTTTGGAACTGTTCCATTTCAAAAAACATGCTCTACTTTCCAGTCACGCAGGAAGAGTAATCTAGTTCTTTGTTTTACCACAGCTTTGTCCAAATAAAGGTTTGATTAACAGTCATCTCAGCATGTTAACAGACAAGGTTTAGTAGCTCTAGCTGAGATAGTTTAAAAACTTACCACCCCCAAATGTCTGTCCTAGTCCTCTGCTGGAGATCATTCCTGCCAAAGGAGAGCTGGTGGAATGTAACGTGTACTTGCACCTCATCCACTTCAGCACAAAGTCTGGCAGCTTCTCTTTAAAACAACTTTCAGCAGCAGTTTAAGCTAAGCTGCTCAACTTCACCCTGATGTGGCCAAAGCACATGATCACCTTCTATTTTCTGATTCTGATGTGGGAGCAATACATTCCAACAAAAGGGCAGTAGCAAATAGCTTGGGCTGCATTAATATCTTAAACTGCTGCAGCTGTTTTGTGAAACAATGCAGAGTAAACATAATTCAATCTCCAAGGCTTGTTCTTGCAATTAACTAACAGCAGTTGTGCTGTCAATTAGAAGGTGACCAAGAACCTCACATACTTTTCACAAGTGCTTCTGCAGTTCTGCCAGTCATCAAAGCTAAAAAGTCATGAGCCAAACCCCACAAATTCATATAAATTAAAATAATGAGTTTGGGATTCCTATTACTTATTTCTATCCACCTGTGAGTCACATCTAAGATCTTCTTAGACTGTGACAATCACAACTGACTCTAAACACAAGAAATAAGATCTTCAGGGACAAAACCGAGTGCTAGAAATAATTTTAAAGCATATTCTCAATACTAAGTAATAAAAAATACACATATAGCATTTGACTGTTGCCATTTTACACAAAATCAGTATTTAATGTTATGTTTTATTATAGCCTAGATTGAATGAACACATCTAATATTCTCTGACAAACAGACTCAAGCAAGAACCATGTCAGTTTTCAAAATGAGGAAATCTCACATTACACAAAATATGGAAAACTCAAATATATAATCGCGTGTGTACATAGTGCACAGTGTAGTTTGTAAAAACTACAATGGCTTTTACTCCTTATGTAAACATTAAATCCAACCCTTGTATACTTTATAGATGAGTCACATTTACTATTGTATTGTATTTATTGGATTCTTTATAACATTTATCTACCATCCATCAATCCACTGATTTAATTTTATAGCCTAGTAGCTACAGAGTATTCAGTGTCTAAAAATTTTAAGGAACACACATCATATAATTGTCCTACAAATTAAGGAAGATGTGTGCCCATTTTAGAGATGGAAGAGGGAAACACTCCCAACCACCACCACACTAAAGGAACCTGTACCTCTCATATAAGAGCCTATGGTAAACCAGAAACCTAATAATGGCATCATCCTCTAACACCACCTCGTTCCAGCCAAGAGACCAGCTCCATGCTTTTGGGAAACAGCATTTATACATCACTTCAATTAGGCTTTTCTACTGCAGATAAATCGATTTCTCTCAAGAGAATTTATCTTCCTGAGGATACAAAGGTTCAAGTTTCACTCTCCAGATTATGTAGAGATTTTCCCATTTCTACTCTTATGAAGTGATGGGGGTATTTGGTTCCATACAGAGAGCCCTAAGATACAGCTAACGGACATTCCAATACAATTCTCATTGGTTTCTGACATATTGGAGAAACTCTTATAGCCCCTTCAAAATAACACTCTCAAAAGAAGCAAAGGTTTTACAAAGAGATATTGATTGTTTGGAGTAGACTGAAATTATGCTCCATTAACAGAATTTTGCAAATTAAGCAGCTCACATTCTTTAGCTACATGCACAGTGTTGCACCACATAGTGACTTGGGCTGTGCTTGAAAGGCAACAGTGAAAGTTTCTTTTCCGTCCAAATTCATTTACTGGTTTTGTTTCTTCTTTTGTTGATTTTTTGTCAGTGGTGGTAGTTTTTCAGAGATATTTTTACCTTCTTTTTTTGATAATTAGAGCCTGGGTTCACATCAACAGTGATGTATACCACAGTATTTAATTTATGCAAATTAACTATTTATAGGCTATTGCTAATGCAACTTGAGTAATATCAACTTTGTCTGACCCATATGTTGCCTATTGATCTACTCAACAAAACTAAAAGCTAATTACAACACTAAAGTAGACAGAAGCCTACTTAAATCTGATACCAACTTGACACAGAAAGTTATGTACTCTTGAATTCACACTATATGGAGCTTTTACTTTAAAAACAACCTAAAAAGAAGACCTTTCTTTAGAATGATACAATATTCTGTATAACCCTATTACCAGTCTCCTTTAAATTTAAGTATTTGCACACCTTTCTACAATCTTACACCTGAATCACATCACTCACAGCACACAGAGGCCTAGGACTGATATTCCAGTCCTAGCTAAACAACCAAAGAAAAACTGAAGAACTCTATGTGCTCAATTATTTATAGGCAAATAATCACGGAGCTCAAAATAATAGGTGAATGGTACCTTAATAGTAAAAGAACATTTAAAAGACACACTCAGTATTTCTCTACCTATAAATTACAGCTTTTTAAAATGAATCTGCTTGCTAAGTACACTCTGTAAGTATATTTTACAATTTTGTTGTTTGCAATACAGTTTTCTAGCTAACCACTTCAACACAGATTGCAAACACTGCTGTGGCAAAGCACTTTCAGAAATTATATATTTATTGTATATTTCAAAAAGAAGGGGACCAAGCTGCACATAAGAAATGTTTTGCCATTTATTTTAAATAAACTTATTGACTAATTTTGTGGTACTTGTTTAACACTGGTATTGAAAAGCAGTTCCACGGTATTACACCACTAGAACAGCAACATTTGGGTTCACTAAGTAAATTTAAATAATTGTAATCTCAAATGTCATTACACAAGGTTGCCTCAGTAGTATAATCTTTCTTCTTGAGGTTTCTGAAACTGAGATGTAAAAAAATTTTCAATTTAAACCCATGCATATAATATCATGAATATCTCCCATGCTACCTGTATAAGCATACATATTTAATTTCTAAACTAATCTTAAGCACTATTTTTAAACAAACTTCCTTAGAACTAAAGTTTTTTCTTCCTTTTTGAACAAGTTTTTTCTTGTTTCAGACAGTTGGTCATGATGGATAAATAAGGAATTATCATATTTCAAAAAAGTTGTTGTGAAATTGAATAATTATCTTCAGAACAACAGATGAAGATTGATTTAAAGAACAGTTATAAATCCAAAACAAGATCACTGTTAATACTAAATAAAATACTAAAAATATCCATGTATTTGGGGAAAATCACCTGTGATTGTTCCAATTCTGCTTTGTTTAATTTTATGCCGAGTATGTCAGCAGCGATTCTCTGAAAACACAGGAAGACCTATGAAAAAAAATAAATTGCATTTAAATGATTAAAAACATACATCCTTGAAGTTCTTTCAAATATCAAACCATTCTTGAACAGTAAACAATGATATACAAAATTATGACCTGTGCAAAATAGGTCTGAAAATAATGTCATCTGGTACTTTCAATTTTGCTTAAAAATTTGAGAAAATACCTCAACAATGGTATAAGGAATGAACAGTATGCTGGATTGTTGAGCAACACTTCTACTCTGCCTCCAGAGACCTAAGTTTAAACAAGCTTTTACACAACCCACCTCTCAAATACTACTCTCAGTGCTATAAAATATGAATAAGGGTATTCACTAATGTTTAGCACAAAAATGCATTAACAGTGTATTGTGAAATAAGTGATGTAGGTTTCTGAAACTGAGAATAACAGAACTGTGCATCGACATCACCAAAATCTCTACTACATATGTCCCAAAAATAGTAGTATGAAAGAGTTCTGAAGAATCATACAAAACATACACTGAACAGAAGTATCTAGGAACAAGCAAGATGTTGTACAGCCTGCAGCAGCAGCCTGGCAGAGTTAGACTTTGGACATCGTTTAACACATAATACTGGGTGGCAACGCTGTCTTAAATAATTCCTTTACTTCGTCTCAAGACAGTCCACATATCTTACTGTTTAGGTGAAACTGCATTTTAAATGTGATTAAAGAATATGTCGTGTTCAAGAGGAGCAGCTTAAGTGTGCACTGCTGCTGAACACTGCTGTGCACTGCTGCACTGCCAAGCTATATGTTACATTTTATCTGAAGGGCTGTTTGTCTGAGCTCACCATCTAAATTCCTAACAAACATTGGTTTGCATCATCCAGCTGCCACCCATAAAAAAAAAAAAAAATCTATATACATGCTCCCAGTCAATTTCAGTGAAAATTAGGAAAAATACTATTTACACAATCTCTTCTCACACCCAAGATGAAAACCAGAAATAAGTTAGTGGCACAACCAATGAAGTGTGGTAGCTTCTAAGACAACTGCTCTTTCTCTCAATTCCTTGGGGTGGTACTGGTTCTGTTCTACCAACATCTACACAACAAGAAAGGGCATACTGAACAGAGATTCTGAGGCTCAGAGACCTAGTTTAACCCACACCAAGCTCTCAGGTGCTCTGAGCTACATCACCTGCTCTGAGGACACTCTCTGCAAAAAACATCAAGCAAAAGTGCAATGCTTCAGCCATGTGATTTGATGGACAGTAACACAGTTAGTTCTACTAAAGCTTTCTTTCTCTTTTTTTTTTTTTTTTTGCTCCTGAGACAACTTTCAGAATTTTCTATGTACACAAAATCATCTTTTGCAAGCGTGTTGAAAAGATCTGACGTAAACAAAACAAATCATTTAACTGAGTAAGACTCCTTTAGTCTACATTCACAGTAGCAACGGATGGCCTCTTCTTAAATCACTGTTTAGGATAAACACTCCATCATCTGAATGTTCAGTGTGCAGCAACAGTGAAAGGGCCACTTCAAATTTATATTGAAACTAAAAATTAACTATTGAAACTACTACTTTTGTTAGTAGATATTTAGGCAGAGACTTACTGTTAATGTTTTCCAGGCATATTAAGACGTACTTTTGTTTTCAAACAGTAAGCTATGAAAAGTACAATCAGTACATATAGTGGAATGCTGATGTAATTAATGACATAGCTGCAATAAAGATTCTGTGATAATTAGCAATGATAAATGTATCAGTTATAAAATGAACTGATTTTGGTGGTCTCTTTGAGCAAAGAATACATTTTATCAGATGCACATTTTGCTAAGTGTAGTATTGTGGGGTTTTTTTCTAGCATAAAAACCCTGTATTATCACACTTTAAACAAAAAAAAAATATGCCAAGGATTTAACACAACCTACAAAGAGAATAAGGATTCACTGCATTTGTAACAGTAGTATTGTTAGACTTTACAGAAAAACTATTATCTTACAAAATTTGGCAGTTCACTGCACAAGATTCATCAAAGACCTCAACAAGTGATTCCATTTGTGGACTATACTTCCATGTACTTGAACATGATCTTACTATTCAACAACATAAAAAT
Source organism: Pycnonotus jocosus (assembly GCA_013400435.1). Lineage (NCBI taxonomy): Eukaryota > Metazoa > Chordata > Aves > Passeriformes > Pycnonotidae > Pycnonotus > Pycnonotus jocosus. The sequence continues at coordinate 1,046 of VWYP01013812.1, read as the reverse complement.
AAAGTAAACTTTCTTGTCAACAATAATGTTAAGGAGACAGGTACAAGATTGTTTTATGGGAATGACAAACTCATTAGGCATGAGACAGAAATCAAGCAAAACAATACAATATTATTTAATTTGACTGATAGTGTCAACTGAAAAAGAACCATTTCTTTCGTACGCTTCCAACTAAAACAAATAACCCAGTTAGCTCAGAGTCAAAAGATTGTTCAAAAATGTACTCTGCAAAGCATCTGGTACATATGCCAGAATGTTCAAATTTCAATGGATCTGCGAAGGGAATGTCTCTCATGGATCAGGACTCATATTAAAATAAAATCTTTTATTGTAACAGGGTCTTGTCACATTATTTACCAATCGTTGGAAATTTCAATATTGATGGTCTACGGATGAGACTCCACCCGGAATGGAGAAATATATTTAACTACAGGCTGAGAGCAAACAAAGATTTAGCTGGTCTCAGTTCTCATGCTGATGTATAAGCCAGATCATTTCCATTAAAATCTGTACCTCAAACTGAAAATCAGATGAGAAACCACTGTAATTAAATAAGAATAATATGCACTCATACAAAAATCTACTTTTCATGCAACTAAGGGAGGCAAAAAGGGCCTGCAGCACCCTGAGTTCTCAATAGTTTGTTATGTGAAGTATAACAAAACTGCATCTTGAAAAAAAAAAACAACAGACATCTACAAGTTTGAGGTTTTTTTCTTACTTACAGAATCTCCTGTCTTGGCTGACACAAAATGGCTACTGAAATTGTTTTCCTGACAAAATCGCTGGTGCTTGTCAGCTTTCACTGTGCGAATATGCTCCAAGTCAACTAAAAGTAAGTTGAAGAAATGAAAAATTATTACACTGGAGCTCATTTAGTTACCTACCTTAGAAATTATTCATTGGAAACATATCAGATATAATACTTTCCTTTACAGGTGTATGTAAATGCAAGTTTCTTTTATAATCGTTTGCTAAAATAAAAGCCATGAATTACATCAGACTGATTTTATTTGCAAAACTAAAATGAAACCATAATTAAAATG